>CM035807.1:53241877-53686877 GCA_020466095.1 Chlorops oryzae
TACGCTGAAAATAATAGCAAGAGCCTCCTTTTCAAGTGTGCTGTAATTTAACTCAGACTTCGATAATGATCGAGCGACAAAAGCAATTGGTCTTGTAGTGTTGTCCGACATTTTATGTGACAATACACCTGCTACGGCGTTTTTAGATGCGTCAGTAACGAGAATGATTGGTAGCTTTGGGTTGAAATGCACCAGGACATTGTCCGACGTTATCTCTTTTTTTATACTGTCATACGATTATTGACATTTTTCAGACCATTGAAAATTTACATTTTTTTGCAAAAGATGATATAACGGTGACATTTTGTCAGCAAAATTGTTTATGAACTTCGAATAGTAATTTACTATTCCGATAAATGCCTTAAGTTCATGGACATCTTTCGGAATCGGAGCATTTGGAATAGACTTTACTCTTTCAGGATTTTTACTTAGACCTGTCTTGTCAATAGTGAATCCAAGATACGAAATTTTCGTTTGAAAGAAACTGCATTTGGATTCATTAAGTTTTAATCCAGATTGTTGCACTTTGCTAAGGACTGATTTTAAATTTTTTAAATGTTCGGATATATTTTTACCTGTAACCGTAATATCATCTTGATAAACTACTACTGAAGGTATGTCACGTAAAAGTGTTTCCATTACTTTTTGAAACATAGCTGCTGCTGGTTTGACACCAAAAGGAAGACGCTTCATTTTAAGCGTACCTATGTGTGTAGACCAAACGCATAATTTTTGCGATGGTTCATCCAAAATCAGCTGGTTATAAGCATTAGACATATCAAGTTTGGTAAAACATTCACCACCTTGTAATGCCGCAAAAATTTCGTCAATCAACGGAAGTGGATATTTGTAATCGTGTAAATGTTGATTGATTGTGACTTTATAGTCACCGCAAATGCGCAGTTTGCCGTTTGGCTTCAAAATTGGGACCAAGGGTGTACCCCACTCTGAAGTTTCGACAGGTTCTAAAACGTCTTTTTTTATTAGATCACGTAACTCTTTTTCTATGGAATCTTTCCATGCAAACGGTATAGGACGCGGTTTAAAGAACACAGGTTTTGCATTTTTGTCAATAGGCAAAGATATCTTTTGTAGTTTATAAGCTCCTAGTTCGCCATTAAAAACTTCGGAGAACTCATTTTTTAACTGTTCCGTAAGTATTACGAGTTCACTGTTAGTAGCAGAATCAATTGAGTTTATTTGATTAAGTTCAAAGTTAAATGCCCTTAAAAAGTTTCTACCTAGCAGTGGAGGATTCTTAGTCTTCGTTACTACAAACTTAATTTTCTTTGAGATATTTCGATACTTTATGTTTGAATAAAACTCACCAACAATTTCTATTTTGTTCCCACCATAATCCACATAATTAACGCCACAAGGCTTACAACTCACATTTGTTTTTAACATTTTGAAAAGCGATGCAGAAATTAAGCTACAAGGAGATCCAGTGTCACATGCCATATCCACTTGAACACCATCTATATTTACAGAAGCGTAGTACATATCCGTTGAATCTTCACTATTGATGCTGTAAACAGAAAAATTATTAGAAGCTTTACTTACAAAAATATCATCTGATGAATCTGATTCAGATACATAATTTACAGAATTTTGCTTATTACGACATATCGCTGAAAGATGTCAAATTTTTCCGCAATGATTACATGTACTGCTCTTATATCTGCATTCATTCGATGTATGGTTTCGCCATCCGCAGTGAGAGCATTCCTTCTTTGAATGCTGTTTACCTTTTTGTTTACTTTTTTCCTTGCTGTTTTTATTGGCATTGTTGTTATTGTTATTGTTGTTGTTGTCATTGCTGTTTTAACGATTTGTTTTATTTGGTTTGTTGCCTGTTCTGTAGTTACTTGGATTCTTTAATTAATTTACTTGCGTATTGTTACCGTCCTTGCTGTTTATTTTCGTCTCCATGATGAGCGCTTTACGAAAAGCTTCTTGAAGGGTCAACTTCTCGTCCTCTTTACACAGTCTTTCGAATATAACTTCTGGTAATCCCATAATAAAGCGATCGAGAAGAATAGCTTCCAAGCTTAGTCCAAATTTGCAATTGGGTGCAAGCTTTTTTGTTCTAGCAAACCACTCCGAAATAGATTCGCTCTCGTTTTTTGTCGCTGAGTAAAAAAGCTTTCGCTCTCGGAAAACGATGGTTGGCGGTGTATAGTGTTTTTCGAGCGATTCACATAGAGCCTTATATGCAAAATTAACAGGAGATATCGGACTACATAGACTATGTAAGACTTCATATGCCGCTATGCCAATAGATTTCAAAAGTGTTGCTTTTTTTGCGTTATCTTCGGTACAGTTGATCTCGCAAAAATGTATGTCGAGTCTCTCCTTCCACAGTAACCAAGATTCTGTTTGCGGGTTAAACGATGGTATATTGCTGGTGTACACAACTGTACTTTGCAATGCTGTTGTTGTTGTGTCCCCGGGCATTTTGTTGTTTTAACGAAAATGTTCGACTATTTACTGACGTATATACGTATTTTTTTTTTTTTTTTTTTTTACTTTGTGAATTTGTAAAAATTAATGTTTCTTTGCAACTCGAAACTATCGTATTTGAGTGTTTTCATTTATGACAATTACAAGCACTCATTGATGCCATATATATATGTATATATATTTTAGCGCTTGCACTGTACTGTATTTACAGAATTGTTTGTCTTTATTTTGTAATTACAAAAATATTTGCATTTTCTTAACGTATTCACGTGTTGTGCATTATCGAATTCGAGCGCGAGAAAATCTGATTTTTTTTACTTTTTTTTTTTTACTTCGTCGCCATTATTATATATTGAACGCACGCTTTGAAAGTCAATTAGCAACTGTGTATTCGAATGACGCTTAACTCTAAAGAATGTACAAAAGCTTTTTTATGTCATAAGACTTAATTTACATTGGTCTACGCTGAGGCTTCGTTTACATTGAGCAACATAAGCCACAATGTAACATTAATTATTAACATGTGCCACTTCTTTACGTTACTCTTTCATCTGCTAATTAAGAACAGCAAGAAATGATTCTCAACTAATTTCTTGTATGATGACAACTGTAATTTAATTGGATATTAGGCTATTTATAAATCATAAAACATCTAGTCTTCAAACTACAACTATTTTATGTACAAAATGTATAGGTAATGTATATATTTTGTATTATAATGTATATAAAATGATAATATAATGTATAACGAATATATGAATATTGCAAATACGTATTACGTCCCTGCATAAACAAACCCAAAACAAGGTAAACAAAGTTTATACAGACATGTTTCGCTTTCCGATATAAGTAGCCTGAGCTAAAGCTTCAAATTAAACTGAAATTTTATATGCACAGTTTTGACAGTTTAAGTTTACCTTAAATTTTGAACAGAAAATAACGGTTTTGCGCAGACATATGGTAAAAAAAATTTAACTTTTAACAGAAAAATTTTAATTATTAGAAACTGATTCTGAAACCATTCTACGAGAAGAAAGAGAGTTAATAAATAAGGTAAATCTCTACAATGATTTGCGCAATAAATTTTAAATCAAACAATAAAGAAGGCCCTCGATGAGTGCGAGTAGTTTTCCGATGTCTTGAAAGGAAAATTTATTAGCGCCAGCGGTCTTTCTGTGTAATCAGCAACCTTGAAAACTAGTCGGAGGATTCCTTATTCGATTTCTTACATTAAATATAAATTTTACCCTTTGTATGGTGATGGGTGGCGCTGGGTTAAAATTATGATATATTTTAAAAACCAGGTTCTTACGCGATTTTGGCATTTTAAATGAGGCAACGTCGCACAGTGGCGCGAGCGCGGCCAAAAATGCCAAAAATGAAGATTGGAAATGCTTAAAAATTTTTACTGTTATGATTAGTCAATATTTATACTAAGAGTAATCAACAAAAATTTTCTTAATAAGTTAAGCCGTTTAAGCGCAGCACGCTTTTAAAGTTACACTAAGCGAAATTTGTTCGATTCTGTTAGCGAAACTTTTAAAAATAGCTAATATTTGGAGTGCTATAATTTTGTTGAAAGTAGTCTCACCTTAATTATTTATATGCCAAATTATAACATAAGCTTTATGCTTTAGGTGACATTTAATTTATTGTTTATATTTGTAACATATGTTATTTTCCGTTACATCAAAATAAGGAATTTATAAAAAGAAGCGATAAAAAGCAAAATAAATTTTTAAAATTAAAAATAAAAAAAACGACCCCTCAAACCGCAAAGTGTTTTTTTGTTTTATATACCTCAAAGTGATATAAACATAAGTATGTAATATGATTTGCTTTTTCTTGCGGGTTTTTTTGTTATGTCGATTTTATTATAGTGATCTCCGTTGCTAGAAGGGAATTCTATAGTGTGTGGCTCTCTTCTAAAGACAGAAAATGGGGAGCAAAACAAAACGATATGATAAGTTTTGTTAAACAAACTTATTTTGCTGATTTAGATGAAGAAGATTCGAAAACAAAATTAAGCTGGTTTGGATCCAAAATTCAAAAAAAGTGGCATCAAAGCGGTAGGAGGAAAACTGCATTCGAAGAAACCAATGCGACTTGGTTAAATTCCTCCATCGATTTTAAAATTAGTGAGGCAGTAAGTACAGGAGTTTTTAATATTAGATTTAAAATAAACATAGTTTATTTTAATTTCAATTATAGACATCTAATAATCCGATGAATCAACAACAACAACAACAACAACAAAGTGACAAGTTACAGACATATGATGACGAGGTGAACTTTGTGCAACTTTGTTTTTGTTTGATCTTAATGAAATTGTTTTTGGCTACATCCAAAAGAGTACATCCGAGTACTAGCAAAGGAAGGCCACGAAAATCGTATGAAGACTCTGCTGAAAGATCGAAACGTAGAAAAGTAGGAGACTTAATAAATGTTTCTTCTTCAGGGGAAATTCTGGCTGCGGCTGAAAAAATCAATAGGCAAGAACATATGGTAAATCGCTTGTCAGTTGCACGATCGTTGGCCTTATACTTTGACCTTCAACTTTCTGTCCGTAAATATAATATTTTACGATTCGTAATGAATTCCGTGAACAAAGATTGCCTTCCAAGCTACTATTCATTGCATTTTGAAATGGAGCGTTTGCTACCAAAACCAATTATTTTGTCCGAGGTGTCTGCAGAGGTACCCTTACAAGCATTATTAGTGAGAACAGTTTACAGCATATTGGACTCAATTGACATATTGGACATCAGACTGTTATGCCTCCGATTCCGACGACATTTAACAAAAATAATTTTGTACAATTTTTCATTTAATTTTATTTTATTCGTTTTATGTATTAAATACAAAACACACATATTAAATAATTCTACGATTAAAAGTAGCATGATTCGAAAAAAAAAAATTCTGTGGAGTGGGTAGAGGGTTAAAGGGGAATTTTGAAAATTTCTTAATCTCATCAAAAGAAATGTCCATGCCAAATTTCAAGAAGAATTAACACTCAAACATTTAATAATTTTGGAACAGCAGTGATTATTGAATGAGCGTACGGGCGAAAGCGGTACAATTGTTTTGTTGAATTTTTATGCATTTTCACTGCATTTAAATTATCGTAAGTCGTCGTGTAGACCTAAAATTTTTTTGAATTGTGATAAAAATATATTTTAAGTGTTGAAATCCATAAAAAGTTTTTTTATTTTTTAATTAGCTAAAAAAAATTCTATATAAACAAATGCACCATAAAAGTGCGCACTTTGAAGGGGCGTAGTTTCTGAAGGGGGCGTGGCACCAAAAAAATATTTTGGGGTCTACATTTTTTTCCTGTTCATAATCTGTGTACTAAGTTTAAGCTTTCTAACTTTAAAACTGTGGAAATTAGAAAATCACTTTATGTGGGAGGTGGGCGTGGCAGTTGGCGAAATTCTATGATTTTCTCAAAATTTCTTAATTTAGGCTATAGTAATACTCCAACCAAATTTCATTGCTCTACGACCACGCCTTCTATTTTTGGCCAAGATATGTATGGAGTCGCGACACTGTGCGTCGTAACTTGGACCATATGGCGCCAAATGGACTTTGAATATGGATTCAGAGACCCCGAAAACATAAAGTAGATAAATTCGCACCTCTGGTTCAGCCAACTTTTTTTCTTTGTTGTTGGGCTCTGTTATTGATTATAAATTACATTTCAAGGTGATACAAACGGAAAGCTATACATTTTCTAGGAGATCGCCGTGTTTAAAATAATAGTGGTATTCATGTAACAGCGCAAAGCATGCAAAACTGACAGTTGAATACTTTTATCTCACATTTTGCATGAGCGCACCTCATAAGCAGCTTGCGTGCACAGTTGTCAAAAATAGATAATCAATACTGAAATTTGAGGATAATCAAAACAAACGCAAAAAAAAGCAAATTTTGAAATAAATGTTCAATTTAATATCTTTAAGAAGCCTCAAAACAACGAGTCAACGAGTTTATGCGCTTTATACGCTCGCTTTGCACTATCTTATCGTAGTGCAGAGCGCTTAAAGAAATTTTCATACAAAATTTGACAGTTGGTTTATGAGAGAGCAAAAATATGAGGTTTGCGCTATTACATGAATTCCACTAATGTGTTATTGAATCAATTCATTTTACAGTCAAATATTCTTTATTGCCTTACGTTTCCCCGCTGGCAGGTTCCTCTGGTATCACAATCAGCCGGACTTAACTGTGATTTTAGATAGTGCCAGGGGAAATTCAAATGTTGATGAATTTACTCGTATTGTAGGCAGCGAGAAATTTGGATTTACTTAACTTATGCATCATGGGTGACTGTGCATGCCAGGCGGTGCCTTTAAGCCATAGTTGCTGCCTGATTTTTCGTGTCTGCTATCCGGCAGGTACGAATAATCGAGCTTCATTCGAAATATACTGAATTCTGTTGACAGATTAGGGGATCAGTGTGTTCAATCGAAAATAAAAACTATTGGTTAAGGCGTTCCATCGCATGCCTAACCAATTTGTACTACTTCTGTTGTCGAATTCATGGAATTCTGGTTCATATCGATGCAGTCAACTGCAGCAACGTCTTGTGGTTCACGGTCATTTTCAGCAGTGAAAATTTTGCAAGGAAAAGCGTTGAGATTAGGTGAGTTTCAATTGCTAAATGCTGAAGAACCTCGATCTCCACAGTTTACCCTAAAGGCTCGAAATTTTTGTGCGCAATTAAAAATTTTTTTTAGTTGCGCAATAAAATCTCGCAATAAAATTTTTTGGAATGTCGGAGCAGTTTTAATACCTAAAATTCGGCGGTAGGTTTTTTCCAATATCGCCATTGAAAAAAAAAATTGATAGATTCTCAAACTCAGCAACATATTAACCAAATCAGATTGCGGACGTGGCCCACATGCAGCATATCATTTAGCAACAATTTAAAGGTAGTTTTTTGGGACGGCTTAAAACCAGTTGACCCAAAATTGGTCGATGCACTCTATGGTTTAAAAATAGCGTAAGGTAATAGAAAAGGTAAGTGAAATGAAGAACAAATCTCGTTTTGAAAAATTTCGAAACAAGTTATGGCCGTGTCCATCTAACCATTACAGATCGCCGCCTGTCGTTTCCGTTGCTTCTGCAAAGACGTATTCTGTTTGAGTGCCAATGATCGCGGACAAACCAAGCTCCAAAGAAAAAAAATAGAAAATTTCTCTTTGAATGGCAACCGAATAACATATCTACCTTCATCGTTGGGAAGATTTGCTTGGGCATACAAAAGTTTTGAGCAGATCATGAAGCTTTTTCGCTTACTCCCTAATGATCGCGCATGTGGTACATGATGACGTGAAATCACCAGACAAATTTCATCAGAACAAAGAAATATTTTTTGGCACAAACCCCCTCCCACGTTGACCCGAAGTCCAAACAGAGTTATTTTTGGGAGAAAATCGGATCCGATTACCAAATTGATTCGCCCTGGATCCATGAAGTGTGGGTCGGGCAATTCAAAAGAGGCAAGTTCTCCAGAGTTACTATTCGTAGCTCATGATCAACGAAGTCAACGAAGTAATTTTGGCAGTACGACGGCCGCCAGATTGAAAATCCCGTCCATTCCGGAAACGTTACAAATTTGGGCCTGGGTGGGCAGGTTGAGCTAAAGTTGCAATCGCTCGGTTACAAACGTTCGCTGAGAGCTGATTTTCAACAGCGCTCTCATAATAAATCGCTTGCCTTGATGGATAAAAATTAACCGTTGATTAAGAAACATCGGAAGTCCCCGTTGCAGGCCTGGTGGATGGAGGAGGAGAGGCATCAATCGATAAAACTCCGGGTGATTTTCCAATAAGCCGTTTCTTACAATTCCCACATCGATAAGGAGTGGCACATTTTGCTGAAAGATGGAAGGCATTTTAAAGGATTTTACTCCCATCAACGATCGTCTACCATCAAGTTGAAAAAATTGCGGCACTAGCGTAAGCGATGATCGCTTCCACACAGTCCATATTTCACCGCGGTTTGCTCTTGTGACAGAGAAATATTCGTTGGAGCCGCTGAGGAATTTCCAGCGGAGGTGTTCCTCCTTATGTCGGGGAAATGGGAAAATCCGCAGCGCCAAGTCAGAAAGTCGTTCATTTGCCGAAACATACACAGGGAATGATGCGACGAGCAGGATCGTTCCCAATGCGCAATCGGCTGAGCTTATAGTCGGCGAGAACACAAATTAACGAGAATCATATCCCAACATCGACTTCGCCTTGGCTCTTTATTGTAGCGCTGCTTTCGTTGACCGGCGACTGAATCTTTATAATGCCGCCACTTTTTTACCCCCTCAACGCATTTGGAACAAGTAACTCTTACGTTAATATCGTCTTACGTCGATAATAATCCGATGATGTTCAAGCCGTAGTTAGTTTGCATCACGCGTTCGCTCAGAACTACCAGAAAGTGGGCAAATCACTGTAGCCCCCGGAAAACTTTTTGATGTCTTACATGAAAATTCAAAAATCGAGGTCATCACCGTTGTCTTGGCGTAATGGCATATAAAAGTTGGGGAGCGGATTTACTGTGCAAACCTTCAGTTGTTCTAGGCGCAACGACCTAGATTGCATAGAGCGTGCTCGACAATTCCGTTAAGCCTACACGGAGATTCTCGCTGGGCCCATAATCGTAAATAATTTCTAAGTAGACTCGTCAAAACGTGGCTTGTATCGCCCCCAGATGGTCTCACGCTCAGTTAGACATGCGTGCAGCTAAAACCGAGAAAATAAAATTGTTTTTCTCTGATCGATGACATTTTCTTGGGGTCTTACCTCGCCGACTACCGGATTCAAATAACCCATCCATGACAGCGCGACGGGAAGTATTGCTTAAGCCAGATATAGTAAGACAGTGATTTAATATAGCAATGCCAAAAAGGAACTAAATTTAAACCTTTTCGATTTAAATAAAGAGACAAAATTAAATGAGACTTTTTTGTTCGAATTATAAAAACAAAATTTTATGCATTTTTTATGCAAATTTTATTAGTTTTGTTTTTGAAGAAATTAGTCGTTAATTTTTTTATATAATAATAAAAAACTAAGATGTGTACAAAACTTGCAACCGATCTTTTTGTGGGCAAAAATAAAAAGAAAGATTCTAAAACAAAGAACTCATTAGAAATCTTATAACGCATGACATGGCACACGTTTTAATTGCACGATCGAAACTTGAAAGCTAACAAAAATTATTGTACGCGCGTGCAGGATATATGATATCAAGGTAAGAGAAACTAGAACTACCGACGCCTCGTATGTATGTATGATAGTGATATAATCGCGATATTCATTGGTAAATTTGTGTATTTTGTTCGTTTTTGAGACGATTTAATACTTTTTTGTAATAAAATTCAAATTTAATACTAAAAGGATTGAATTTAAGACTGATTGGTTTGAATTTAGTTTTTACTGTAAAACGACAAACATGCAACTTTTTGTGTCTTTATTTAAGCCAGTAACTCCACGCAAAAAGATGTTCGAATAATTGTTACGTTTGTTCACTCATATGTTGTTCACGAAATCGCATACGACCACAGGCACAAAACGTCCGAATACAAACGTACGTATGCGCATTGCTGCACAGACCAGCTCATGCATCAGTGCGGCACGCCATCGAAAGGAGAGAAGTAAAATTTCGGGACTGCCAAAAGACAATACGAATCAAAAGGAAGAGAGAATTCAAGGTAAGGAGGAGGCAAATCAGATTTTTTTTGTTTTTGTAAACCTTTCTTTGAATTTCTACGTCTCGCGATTTCTTTTTTTCTCGATTTCATGCTTTTTTGTGCAGTTTAAATACTCTTTGTACACTCTCTTATTTCTTTGCAGTATGAACTCTGCACCATATCATATTTGCAACATGCCCTCTTTGCAACATATCCTCTTTGCTTATATGTAAAGACGAAAGCACACCCAATGGTTTTTCTAATATGGAAAACATCACACTTTTGAAAAATTGTTAAAAGTAAATTTTTTTAAGAAATGAGTTCAATATTCATTTTTGTATGCACTCTATGTGGAGGGTATGTTGCAATTGTGTAGTTGTATGTGGTTCCCTGAACCATAGAATATATATATATATATATATATAAATGATCAGCGTCACCGGGAGATTAGGTCAGGTAAGGGTAACTCCAGTACTAGGGTCTGTTATAAAAATCACAAAAACTGCTCCAACACCATAGATTTTCAAGACATTTTGATAAAATTTGCCATTTGAACATCTTTAAAGGCCAAATAAAGTAATTGTCAAAAATTTAAAAAGTGGGCAAAGCATAAGGCTGTTTTATCAAAGTTGGCTCTAGACCTGCACTCCAAATGAAACTTGAACGAAAGTTGGCACGTATGCTTGCTCTATTGCCACAAACAACCTCTACAAAATTTGATTATTTGGGCGAAATCCAGTACAAGGGTCTGTCACAAAAATCCCAAAATAAGACTTTTAGGAAATACTTCAGTGAAATTTGGAATTTCAGCCTAAGTTTAAGCCTCCTTTAAAAATTCAAAAAATTGGGAAAAGTGGGCGTGGGATTGGGGTGGTTAACATAAAGAAATTGAACAGAAGTAGTTATATGGGCCCTTTATGGCCTTAAAAATCTTAAGAATATTCCTTCTTAATCCTGTTTTTCAGCGCGTTTTAAAAATTATTTGAGCCTGTGTGTCTAAGTTGGGTATGTGACAATGATAATTGTCCGTTTGACTAAATTAACCGATTCAAAACAAGCGTATGTTTATAACTTTTAATAACTAAGTTCTTAACAGAGATGGGCCCTTTGCACTACCACTAAATTTGCACTACCACTACTTGCTTAGTGGTAGTGCAAATTATTTTTTAACTATCACTAAAAATTTTAGTGCAAGTGAAAATAATGGCTTGCCATGTTACATTTTGGATATCACGCATCGTTGTAGTATGGATTTAATTAATTGTCGTCCTTTTATAATCCAATTTTGTACATATTTCCGTTAAAGTCGCATTTATGCCGCAATTTATGAGCCTCTGATATGCGTCTAAGACTAACAAATATGAAAATTTCGAATGTTTGGGCAAAACAATCGAGCTGCTCAAGCTTCGAAATTGAGATATTGTTAGACGCCCTGAAAGCCGCAATATTCCGTCAACTAAAACTGGATTCAAACAAAAAAGTTTAGATTCTGGCGGTAATTTTTGACCTTTTCTTAACGCGCATATTTCTGTATTGAAGTATTTTTCCTGCTCTACAGAAATACAGTGGCGCTGCGCTGCTTGCAACTCTTCAGCTGTTAGCACAGCGACGTCAATTTAATTTGTGTAAATTTTCGTTGATTGATATATGTCTTTAGCTCGTTTTAGAAATTAAAAAATAAACGCTGTTGTTGTTAATAATTTTCCGGGGCTACTTAACTTCTCGAAAACAAAATCAGTTTCGATATTATGATCGGTAAAATCATCAGTTCGCTGCGTTTCGATCATGAGAGTTGCGCTTACCTTATCGAATCTCTCTTCTTCCTTTTCATTTCTTCATCGCTTAATGACGTTGGTCCAAATCGCTAGAAGTTTGAGTTTAATAATTTATAAGTTTGCACAATGCGCGTTTATAGATCTGCTGGATTGCATTTGAATTTGCCTTTTCAGTGACGTATTGATGTGGCTGCTTGCCGTCGCCGGTACGCCAGTTCAAAACTATGCTGGAACAAGTCCACACGTTGATTGATGAAATATAAAAATCTGTTTCTGTTTGTAAAAATTTCGCTAATCGCGATCTGATAAGCGCTTCTGTAAGCTCGAGCTTCGGCAGAGATAACTCATTTGTTGATTTTCGATTGACCGGACTTACACGGTTTTTGGAGCTCACGGATCATGTGAATATTTGTCCTTCTGTAATCAACTCTCACAAGTACGCCATGGCTGCATACACAGTCGGAATTGCGTTTGCAAAAATGGTTAGCTCAAATTTCGAGTCGTTCTCGAGAACTATACATTGTGGCATCGTTTGTTCTCTTAAATTTAGTCAATCATTTCTTCAGAAAATAAATGGTCCTCTAGACCTCCAATTCGAGCCATGGCTTTCATATCGTTACGTTTTGAACATCTTAAAGCTTGTATATATATTAAAACGCCTGCAAGTTTGACTCTTATATCGTCACTAAACGTATTTCAGTTGATGCCGAGAATTTTCTGATATACGGGCTGCTCTTCCTCAGTTTCATGAAACATTTTCTTGATATTTTAATCGTTCGAATTCCATTTCCGCAAACTTAATTTAGCTCAGAGCATAATGTTACTCGCCTTTTCATAAAGTTTCACTACTTCGTCAAAGGTTTATACCCTTGCGATTAAAGGCTGGTCTCCAGTTCGGTAAGGAATGTCAGCAGAAATTTTATAAATTTTTCTTCGATTAAAAAAGAACTTTTTAGTGCAACAGAGGCAATCTGTCATATGTCACATGTGTCAAAAAAGTGAAACGAAACACAGAAATTAAAAAGGCGCGATTATAAACGTTCAGAATAAAAAGCGCGCAAATTCTTCTACTCTCTTTAACAACCGATATTAATTCGCGTTTATTCTGGTTTGAGAAATTTATTAAGCGTTTTTGGTTTTATTTTGGGGTTTTTCTCCATGTTTTTTGAAAAAACCCGAAAAATGAATGCACTATTTCTATACAATCACAACTGACCTACCTCACTTGTCAAAATTTATCCAAAAAACAATTCATTTGCAATTATTTCTGCTGATAGCCGGGGTTACCGTGCACATTTTATGTCAAAAAAACGTATTAAAATATGTACTACTTTTTTGCCGAACTGGGGACTGCATGCAGAAAATTTCTTGAAGAAGTATTTCTTAAGCATTTCTTTGGCTTTTTTTTATATGGAGTTTTTCATTCCTTGGGGAACTGGAGACCAGCCTTAAGTCGTAAAAGGATTCTTTTAACTTTTCACCAAAATCTTTGTTTTTAATATTTTGCCGCTGCAAATGTTGTTGAATTGATCACGCTAACAAAAATGGGCTGGCTATCAATCCAAATGTTTTACGCGCTATTCGAGACTCAATTATTTCTGGAGGCTGCAAGTCAAGTTTTGGTTGCTCTTTATACCACAAAAATCGAAAGCAGTCACGATCGTCAGGACCAATCGAAATCTGAAGAAAGTCTTTTCGATATCCACCGTTACAGCTTATTTGTTGCAACGAAATCGCACCACAATTCCTGTTAAATCTTCCAATAAATTTTTTCCAGTACTGAGATGATCACTAAGAGAGGCCAGTGCTGTTTCACTTGATGGCGCGTCAAAAACTATTCGCATTTTTGTCTTCGCCTTGTATTCTCGGTAAACGGGTCGATGTGTCATGTCATATTTTACTGTTTTACCTGGAGCCGCTTCCTCTGCTCTTTCCGCCATGCAACTCTTTAGCATTTCTCGTACACCCCTATCGTATTCGATAAATCTTTCCTTGTTTTTAAACATTGGAATACATAACGCATTAAGTTTATTAAGTGCATTTTGCTTATTGTCGTTAAGTCCGACCTTCGAAATTTTCCACGATTAGGACACATCATAACCCCAAGAACCTCTTTTTGTTGCTCCTTTTCGACATATTCATCTTTTTCTATATTGCTCAAAATTCTGATGGACTCTTAGTTCCAAAATTTGTTACATTTAAACTTTCACTGTCTTCGATTATATTAAGTACGCAACCGGCTCGATTTGGGTTATCGTTGTTGTGGTCTGCTGCCCAGATGCGTTACAGCAGTTTTAAGACACTGTTGCTACTTTTTCGGAGGCGTTTTCGTGTTTATTGTTTTTTGGCTTTTCGGTATTTTCGCACATTGCAGTCATATGACGTTCACTAAAATTAGTGCACTTCATTTTTGCACTTTGCAATTTCTCGATGTGTGATTCTGTTTTCTGCAACGAAAACATCGGCCTTGGTGCTTTAATAACTTCTTTTTCTTATCTACACTCATTTTTGACCGACATTTTTTATAGTCATTATTTGATTTAAAAAAAAAATACATTGGGTTTGCTCCCCTTGTGAAGCTGTATACAAGCCGATTGCTGTTCTTCTTGTAGTTGTAGACTGTTTTCAATCACCTTTGTCGTTGTTGTTCGATTGCCTCGCTCCCATTTCATTTTCATGCTCAGAGAGATGCGCCTTTTCCAAAGCTGCGACTTCTACTCTTATGTGCTCTCGTAAGTTGCTCAGCTGACTTTGGTTTCCGTTTCTGTCGATATTTTCGTTTTCGGTTTCTCAATTATCAATAACCGTTGAATTTTAAATCTAAGGATCATTCTTTCGCAATTTATGGTAATCATTTCGCATCGTTTAAGGAATTGCTTTTAAGAAAATTGATGTCGCTAATATGTTGTATTGAGATGAAGAAACTCCAAGAGCCGATAATGTCTTTATAGTGAATGTCGTCTCTTTTGACAGATGGCTTACCCCCTTGACGTCTTTTTTCGATTGTACTGCTTTGGCCAGCATTTGCTTTTGCACATATCGCTCAATAATTTTTTACTTACAACCATATTCGTTCAGTACCAAGTGAATGGCATCCTTGTTACATTAATCGGTAGGTAGAAAACCCATTATGGTCGCAGCTGCTCCTTGAGTAAAGGCCTTGCTGAGGTAGTAAAATTTACTATCTGCGTCCAAGATAGGATTTCCGTGGACACTACTTGTAAATTGCCCCCCAAAAGGGAAGCCACTTCTCAATTGATCCATCAAACTTCTTTAGTTCCAGTGGTTTCAATTTAGCTATCGTGCCTCCGCCAGCACCTGACGACTTTGTTGACTTCTAATCTGAGGATCAGGAGGGTTATTACTATATGATAATCGCCGTAGCTTATATTCAATTTTCGCTTGTACCGTAATTGATTTGTCGTTGTACTCGAAAGTCAGTTCAAGGGCCTTTTGGCGTTCTTCGTTGCGTAAATTTGCCAATACATCCTCATCCGATTTACCCAACTTTTCTCGAAGATTATTTAAACTCTTAACATAGACGTTAATAGTTTCCTCCGACATTTCCGTTAGTGGTGTATAAAAGTAGGCATCGATGGTATTACAGTTTATTCCATTATTGCTTATTAATTTAAGCGCTCGTTAAAAGAATTGTTCACTTTCTTAAATATCACTCGCCCGATAGATATTCTTCGTTTATTGTCCCTTTTTTTCGGTAATAAATATCTACAGCCACTCAGCGAATTTCCCCAGTTTCAGTTCCATATGAAAATGTTAATTGTCCGTTTGACTAAATCGACCGATTCAAAGCGACCGTATGCTGCGAGCGTATGTTTGTTTTACTAATAATAGTAAACTTCTAAGAGAAATCGGTGTGAAAATGGAATTGTAAATGTGTAAGCAAAAAAGTACTTCAGTATGTGTGCACAAAGATTATAATCATAGTAAGTGAAATAATAACCATATGTAAAGTGTTCATCTTAAAAGTTGTTTTCAACAGGGTTTATTATTGCACAGGCTCGCCGTACAATAACTGTTTAATATTCATTTTGTAAGGAAGAAGTCTGTTCTTCCATCTTAAAATAATTTTTTTTAAAGCATATATCTAATAATTTCTTTGCGCAAAAGATTTGCCTTTTATCAGACTAGTTCTACATTTTGCAGAATGGGAAATATAATTTTTTTTTACTTTTCAATTTTTTTAGAATATTTTTTTTTGTAAAAGCAGGAAATCTTTTTACTTATTAAATAAGGTCTAAACAAGTTTGGAGTTTCCCAATAATCGAATTTCTATTTTGATCTTTTTCGTAAGCACCTATTCTTACGTTTTAATTTTTACCTTAAAGTTCAAAGGATATACTGTCAATCCATCATGTAAACAATGAAGTCGCTGCCTCCTTAATCCGAAATAGCTCGGAACTTTTTTTGTATTACTTAATAAGCAACATTTTACCTCCCTTCTCTGTTTGTGATCGGAAAAAGACTTAAAGTTTTAAATGTCCGCGCACCAATAATAAATTTAAATATAAAAGAGTAAACAGGTAGCTTTAAAACAATGTCTGTGATTCTCAATTTATTGTCAAAAATAACACTTAATTATGACTTGTAAATTCTACAGTAGGAACTTACTCCACAAAAAAAAAAACCCACCTTAATATTCTGAGAGTGACACCTTCTTACACCAAGAATCCCCAAGAACAAAATGTTTGTGTTCTATATTAAACTTTTCGGTAGATTACAAAAATGGCAAAAAAAAAGCTTCCGTTGGTCAGTTTCTTGTTTTTTTGTATTTATTTCCTATATCGTTCGTTTTTTTAACTTTTACGAACACCGCTTAATTTTGAACCGGAATGAAGGAAAACAAAATAGCAGCGCTTGTGTCGCAGCTTATTTTAAGATGTATCATGCATTTCTGAACATTTGTTTAATATTTAGAAGATTTAATCGTATCATGTGGACGAAAAAAGTATTCTTTTAGATTTCGTTTCAAAATTTTAAGATAACAGCGACTCTTAGGCAGGCGCGGTGTATATATTTAGGCTCCGAGTTTTTAATCCAATTTAAATTAAAAAAATTTTATAAGCACAATCAATTGCACAAAAATACCAGAGATGACTTTGTTCTTAAAACTATTTTTGATATAAATAGAGCTGCCCACCTTGTGCATATATTTTTTATGGTAAATATGATTCTAGTATACACTTGAACCAATCACGTAAGCCAAGAGGTAAGTCTTTCAACGCACACTTTATTGAATGTTTGATTGTCTTTGAGACAATCAATAGGTAAAATTGAAATTCTAGATACATTTAACAGCTAGAAGAATATATGAATTCAGCGAGATTTATTGGCCTTGTCTTTAGATCATTGCAATTGTGATCAATGGACAGTTCTACAATGTTTTAATTTTCTTTTATTCATTTTCTTTTTGTTTTCATTATTTTGTTTATGTTTTGTATTAACATTGACGTCGCGTTGACGCCACGTTAACGCCACGTTGAGCGCTTGGTCAAAACAACAACTGACAGTTCTTAAGTTAAATGTATGTTAATGTCGTGTTTCGAAGCCAAACAACTGAGTGAAACTTTAGATATTTGCTGACGTGGCATCGGCTGTGAAGATAGGGATAAGTGAATAAAAGCATTGTTTTGGCGTTTGTTCTTATTTTCTGGACTGTGAAGACAATCAGTATGAAGGTTTTTTTTACGAAATAGTTATTATGCTGATACTTCTATACTGCGTCGCATATGATTGTACCTCGGTCGGAAAAATTTTTACCGCATGGAGTTGCTTTTGAAAGGTGTTGAGTTTTTGCAAATTAGACTAAAAGCTGGATTTCAGCACTAAACTTTTCTTTATTTCAGCTGATTTTCTAATGGAGCTAATGTTTCCGAACGTACCGTAAGAGTGGTGTGTTACGCTCTCATTTACTTCGTGCCCTCAAATTGCAATCACCTTGCGTTTGACGACACAATCTGGTTCAATTTCAAGTATTCCAGGGAGCGTGATGGTTAGATACATGATGTTGCTTCCAGACACAGCTGTTAGTTCTGTTGTTGACGAAGTTGCATTTAGTTGATGCATTGGCATGAGGATCATGTTGTTTTGAGCATGACGAAAATATCATTTTAGAGAAGTCTTATTGGTGAACAAAAATATTTTACAGGAATAGCTGTCCGTTTTTCGCCCAGTTCGTATTTGTAAAGTGGGACATAGAAAGCTGTCGTCTTCGACTTCTGTGCACTTGTACAACTGGTACATGTGAGGCTTCACATATTCATCCCTATTGCTGTGAAGATTTGTACGGTATCGTTCGCTCGCCTATCGGACCGAATAAATTAAAACTTCGCCCTTTAGAGTTTCTTCATATAATTTATTTTTATTAAATTATTTATTCTTCTGTTCTACCATCTGATTTGTGAACTGCCTAACCAACTTTCTTCTTAGTCTAAAATACAAAAGCTAGAATACCATGCTTATTCTTAAACTGCGTCTGCTCTCTGCTGGTATGTTCTTCGGTAACGGTTTCATGGGCCTGCTGACGCATGTTGACTTGTGACAAATATCCTATTCCGCATATACGGTGATTCAGCGTAAGGTCACCTTTGATGCACTGTAGACTTGGCACGCTCGTTGGAGGTGCAAATCGCCAGCTTGCATTATCGGATATCTTTTGTCGCTAGCAGTATTTTAAAATCCATAATACGGGCTGCTCCAATGTGTGACTCATAACATACCTCTTCCTTTGAAGGTGTTGCCACCTTTTGGCATTGAAATTAACGATGGAAGGCTAGAGATTATTTGTCATTGCTTTTGAAGGCATAGAATCAAAAGGCATATACTTATTTTGAGCCATCTGTTGAAAGAGGATTAGCTGCTAATTGGGATCCGACATAAAATACTTGTCGATTTAGTTCCAAACCTTAAGGCTGTTTAGCTATCATGTTATTGTGTTGGCGAAACTCTAGAACTGCTCGAACCTCGGACTAACGGTTTTGGGTGTTTTTTATTTTTTGTGGTTTTCTGGTTCTGGTAGATGACTATCTTATGCTATATTGGCTTATTACGAAGCTTCGCTTATAGAGAAGCCCACCTCGAGTGTCCGCAACTATAGCGACGTCTACAGCATCGTCTTGCAGAAGAAACTTGGTTGGTTTTATATGCTCTAGTTGGAAACGATATCCCTTTGCCTCATTTGGGTCGAAAGTCCAAATGAGCTTTGCGGCACTTTCATTGGCAATCGTCAGTATAGGAGTCCTGACTTTTGCGGAGAAAAGGCCTTCCATGAGCCATTTCCAGAACACCATTCATGAGCTTTCCAGTATCCAGTATCTCATTCGAAATTACGTGCCTACATACATATACATCTCTGTCTCAAAAGTTCATAGCAAGGGGAAACCAAAAGGTGAGCGGCAACAGAGTGCCCAGTGCGCAGGTTTGCATTGCTATGCGTTGGATTTTGTTACCCCAGGCGGCTTTGGGCAAACAAACAAAAGAGATGACAAAGCAAATTAGACGAAAGAACGTTCGTCAGCTTTATTGCAGCGCTGGTACTTTGGCTTTTTTCGGTCGCTCTTTCAATCGTTCGATGGACATGATTTTGAGTGAAAAATTTAAACGATGCTTTCATTTAATTCATGAATTCGTGCAACTTATGTAGGAGGCATGATGATAATTCTCCGCGATTTCTGCAAGGCGACGCGGTGATAGACCTCGACTCAGTGTCGAAAAGGTTTGGAACGGCTATCGACGGCACCTGTTCTTGCGATGTTGTTGATGCGGACGACGTTATTAATCTGTCAGATATTCTAAAGGAGGGGAGGTGGATTTATAACGAAATTAAAGGCCATCGTCTTAAGCGTCAACGACGAGCTCCGTTGCTCCGTCATCGGCTACAGCTACAATTCCAGTGGGAGCTACAATTTCTGCTCATTAAACCAACGCCCATGTGACTTAAAGCCACACTTATGTCCTTTTGCATATCGCCCTCGCGCACAACTTCCATCAGGGCGAGGGATTTGCTCTGAGAGTGATCCTGGATCATGGCTCTTAGCGTACTTAATAATCACCGATATCTGTTCCTCCTCCTGGGACGACCATTTTCACGTAGCTAGCACCGTGACCAAAAGCGACAACCAAGTTCTCTGGGCCAACGCTCCCTCGTATCGATACGGCCCTGCTACAACATTGAAGAGTTCATCTCTCTTTCCGTCATTTAAGACGCTAGACGAGCCACTCCGCACAACATTCGATAATGCTTTCTCCTTAAGCACCTCCGTCTACACGAAAAGAAAACACGCATATGACTGAAAACCACACTGAAATTCTTTTACCTATACCCCTCGCGCATATTTTACATCACGGCGAGCGATTTACTGTGAAAGCGGTCCTGGATAAAGGCGCTCAGCGTACGTTCCTCGACAAAATCATACAAAAAGTGCTCAATCTTCCCACAGCGTCAAAATTGCGAAAATTCTCTGCCATCGGCAGGCAGAGATCACCAAAAGCAAAAAATAAATGCGTCGTGCTGCCAAAATTAGCAAATTGGCTTCCTTCATCGGGAGCAACAAATCTCAACTTCAAAGAGCTAGCTTCTTTGGATATTGCAGATCCACACTTCATGCAACGAGGAAGTATTGATTAAGTAATTGGCTCCGACATCCTCCCGCCAGTAATGCTATTAGGAATTCGAATCAACGTCGGTGTCAGTCTACTTACTTTTCGGGAGGTGCGTAAGTGGCCCCATAGCCAGCGAATCCTTTGGACCATATCGTCGTTCGCAAGTTATTCTGTTATATAATATATGACAAATTTGTGTTTTTGGTAAATCGCGTTTCAAGTTTGGTCGTCAGTTACAAAAACTTGAACCTAAAAAGTGGTCGACAGCTTTTTACCGATGAAAGATATAGTGTTTGTGAATTTTTCTGTTAGAAAAGATTATCTTTTTGAATACGATTTTACGACCAGGAAGCTTTAAAAAAAATTTCTTTGTTCAATATGCACTCTTTTACAAAGCTCTTCTTGTTTTAAAGCATAAAGAACAAACTGTTAGGAAGTATTGTGAGATAAGAAATGAAAATGAAGGCGTTTTACGCAACAAAAACTTTATTTAATATCACATTAAAAGCATTTAATAACACTATGGTAGTCGAAAAAAAAAGACAAGGCCAAATTCAACGGTTTCCCCTTATTTCGGGCACGGGGAATCGAACTGCATCATTAGTTTTTTGAGTTATCGGTAAGCCTTCATACGATTTTTTTTTTAAAAGTTTTTTTGGCCACTTTTTGGCCCATATCTATGTTTGAGTTGAAGTTGGGTATTCTTAACTGGTATCAAAATGTAGTATACGATACGCCAAGTAATTTTTTCCAGAACACTGTTATGATAAAATGGAGCGTTAGGGAGCTATACGCGTTTAAAAGTGCAAAAAATTCAAATTTTTCAATTAGATTTATGTTTGACTTGATATTTTTGGCAAAACAAACACGAGCTATGTAACTCTTGACATAAATGGGGTGTGTAGTGTGTTGGTAGAGAGAGTGTCGGGCTATCACCCCGGAGACCTGGGTTCAATCCTAGACAAAACATTTGCTTTTTTTAAAATTAATTTTTATAATTTTCTTAGCTTTCGTTTTCGCTCCAGTAGAATAAGCGAAGAATAAGGAAATGAGGAGTTGAAAAATATATTTTTAAATATTTTGTTTCCTCCTAAAAGTATGTTATTAAATGTGTTGAAATTTAAAGGCATGAATATATGCTCAAGGCACATCCTAAAAGTATGCAAGAAAACATCTCGCAAAAAATTTGAATTTTTTGCACTTTTAAACGCGTATAGCTCCCTAACGCTCCATTTTATCATAACAGTGTTCTGGGAAAAATTACTTGGCGTATCGTAGACTACATTTTGATACCAGTTAAGAATACCCAACTTCAACTCAAACATAGATATGGGCCAAAAAGTGGCCAAAAAAACTTTAAAAAAAAAAATCGTATGAAGGCTTACCGATAACTCAAAAAACTAATGATGCAGTTCGATTCCCCGTGCCCAAAATAGGGGGAAACCGTTGAATTTGGCATTGTCTTTTAAAATTTTAAAAAAAAACTATCACAGTGTAATTAAACTTAATCTTATTGTTATATTTCAATAATATCATTCAACCCTTGAACGGTAAATTTGTATTTACTCTAATAATTGTTTTTAGTTTATTCCAATTATAAAACAAAATAAAAAATTTTCAAAATCAGTATTAAGAACGAAATAAAAAGTGTTTTCGTTGAAGAAAGTCGCTGCCATAACGATTACGGAAAACTGGTTGCTATTGTGTCACATACTAGCTGTTTACATTGTGGCTGATGCGATAGTTACTTTAATTTGTGCTTTCCAAAAGCCAGGCTGTGATGTTTTTTGACTATCCTCTGATGCTGTTAATACTGCAGGTAAGACTAGACCTTGCAATGGTTTAGCCTTGAAGATACAGTTAATATGGTAGACCGAATTCTCTTCCTCTATTATAAAAGTAGTCTTTTGCTTATGACCGTCTTTTAATTCTGTGCTTGCAGTGGTATATACGCGGGAATGGCTGATGTGTGAAGAAACGCATGTAGTATTGTTGGTGTTGTTTGCGGAAATGACAATTTTAAGCAGCTAGGGTGGGCGTAGATTGCATAGAGTGCACCCACCGAGTTGACGATCAACTAGGAAAGCTGAGTTTATGGATGTGCGTGGATTGCAAGGGAGCATGGAGTGCGCCACCGAGTTGACGATCAGCTAGGAAAGCAGTGTGGATGTATAAGCATGGATTACACCTGTTGTTGAGTACGACTTAAAAATGCCAGCCGATAATTTGTTTTTAGCCTAGAATAGTGAAATGGATTTGATAGTCTACGTGCGAGTGGATTCGCGTGTACTTGCAGTTTACAAAAATACTTTTCTTAGACTTTGGCGAACTCCATTTTAACCAGTTCTACGTTGAGCTCTCTATGGATGCGTTCATTTGTAATAAGCAAAGGAGCTCCTGTAATAGTTCTTAGGATTTTGGATTGTGCTCCCTGCAGAATGTCTATATTTGAAGCGCTTGCATATCCATACAATTGCAGACCATACGTCCATATTGGCTTTATGACTTGCTTGTACAGAAGGACTTTGTAGTCCCATTTTAGATGGGAGCGATTATTTATTAGCCAGTGCAAGCTTTTGGCTTTGAGTTTAATATGGCCCCTCGTGGTCTCGATATGCTTGCGCCATGTCAGTATTTTGTCTATGTGAATTCCGAGGTAGGTTACTTCTTCACATTGAGGGATGCGTATGTTGTCCAGAAAAATATCCGGAGAAACTTTTCTGTTGAGCGTGACAGTTATATGCCGACATCTAGCCTCATTTATTTGAATTCGCCATTTAGATAGCCAGTCTTAGATTTCGGTGAGGTGGTTTTTGAGCTTTGAAGTTGCCGCACTTATATTCCTTTGAAGAGTTACTATCGCTGTGTCAGCAAATGTCGAAATTAATACTCGATCGGTATTGGGAATATCTGCTGTATAAAAATATTGCGTGAACATTTACAGGAAGTAAGAATCTGATTTTATATAACAATCTTTAATGCCAAACTTTATCGAAAGCTCGCTGGGTGTCTAGAAATACTGCTGAGCAGTATTCGCGATGTTCATATGTTAGTTGAATTTCATTCGTAATATGATTTATTTGCTAAATAACGCCGTGTTGCTTTCTGAATTCAAATAGATGGAAGGGAACAATCTGTTGTTCTTGAAGAATTGGTATTAATCTGTATAAAAATTTTTCTTCGAATAACTTTGAGAGGCAAAAGACGAGGCTAATTGGTCTATAAGAGGAAGTTTGGGTGGGATCTTTTCCTGGCTTAAACACCATTTTTATTACCGACCGTTTCCAATCTTGTGGAAAGTATCCATACTTTAAAATAGAATTAAATAGGACTGTTTAATATAATACTGCAACGGAAGGTAGCTTTTTAAACATTTTTAGAGTAATTCAAACATGCCGTGGGGCTTTTTTATAGACCAACTGAAGTCGGAGGTTGTTTTCAAGAGTGCTCGGGTTGCTTTTTTTGTTTCCTTGTACCTAACTAGAGCAAGTCTTATAAGACAACTACAGTTGTTTTTCATCCTCTTTTAATCTGTCTTTGGCAATTTGCGAGCGGAAGCGTTGCCTTTCGTGCCTGAACCTTCGTTTTTCGCCGACGTGATTTTCAATTTCAATATTGGTCAGTGTTTGTACTTGCACGGATTGATTGGTCTTTCGACCCAAATGGGGCAAAGGGAAATCGTTTTATGAAAAACCAATGAGATAGAATCAACCACCTACCTCGAATGACTGCTGCTGTGGACGACGTTGAAGATGCTCGTTCCGACGCTGTTGAAAACGGTGACTCTGAACGGCTGCTGGTGAAGATTCTGCAGGTGATGATGGTGCTGTTTTAAAGATCGGTTGCGGAAGGTGTTCACAAGGACGCGAAGGCGATTCGGTTTTTACTCGTACGAGAGAAATAAAGAGGGAAATTGGTCGCGGAAAATGTTCAGAGGGACGTAAACGCGTAAAACACTCGGCACTGTGATTTTTGGAATTGAATTATAATGAAACGACTCAGACCAAAAAACAGGACGCGTGTTCAATCGAACGTTGGAAACATAGTAGAGCTTCTAGATGACTGATGTTGCCATTTAAGACCGATGGGAAAAGAGCGAGCAGCTGGGCTGGAGATGCTGCCCTCCTTTTTCCCGTTTTTTTTTTACCGCTGGCGGGATTAAGTTGCGTTGCGACAGCGGCAAAAACGGACAAACTGCCCGTCTTGCGTTACGCAAAAGAAACTTGAAAGTGAGGGCGCGGCTGGTAACCCACAGATTCAAGGGGTCGCACAGTGAGCGAAAAGGCCAATCTGGCGGCTCTTAGTAAATAAATTTGGTATTTAGAGAGATAAAAAACTGAAATTTTTCACACATATTGAGACAAAAATGATGCAAAATTTTCAGGGTTACAGATTAAATAAAAAAAAAAATTTTGGGGTTTTTTCGGACAAATAAAGAAAACCACTGTTTTTCGCCTTTTTGAATTCGTGCAAGGAAGCTGAAAAAATTTAAAATCAGCGTATATATTAATAGTGCTTAAATAGATTTGACACTCTCTTCATTCCATAGATGGCTCATTTGTTTTAGTAGAACAAATATTTTTGAAGATAGAGGCTCTAAAATTCCTAAAAAGTGATTTTTTGACAGACCTGATTTTGTTAGATCAGTTAATATTTTTTTTGGTTTTCATTCAATTTGAAAGAATATACAGCTGTTTCTTACTTTAACCCGTTAAGTCCCAGAACTTTTTTTGTCTCAAATTTTGCTAAAAAGACCTATGCTTATGTAATTTGACCCTCTGGACACGTTCATGACCTTCATTTGCCGATACGTTGTGTAGTTTTTCCGGAAAACGCGAAAAACTATCGTTACCATATGGTAACCGTGGGACCTCTAGGGTGCAGGTTTTTTAAAAGAAAGTTTTTTCTATATTTTTGTATATGAATTTTTGTATACGAATTTTGTTATTTATTTTTTAAGTAATATTATTAAATATATGGATCTGTTAATGATGCTTTACATGTCTCTTGTTGAATGAAAATCAACATTTTATTAAACAGAAATGTCACATGACATATTCTTATGTTTATTGTTGAACAGTATGATAACTCGCGAAACAGCTTACGCAAAGTCCAACATCGCATTTTACACAGGCTGTTCGTCCACTTACTGTGCAGCGATCTCCGGCACAACGTCTACGATTTGGTGGCATAACAAAATGCCCTTCTTTGTCAAAGCGTATAGTGTGCTGAACACGACTCGGCTGCTGTGCATGTCTAAAGGTAGGTCTAAGCCCTATTGATTTTGCCTTAGTGCCATAATGTTTGCAGTAGAATACTGCAAGCTGCCGTCAAAATTCAAGCTGGGTCATATGTGGGTGAACTTTTTTATGAAGCTGTCATCCATTTTGAACACACGCATCTATAAGCCAAGTAAATATGCTTGACCACTATTTTTTTCCTTTATAAGTAATACGGTGTTGTATCAAATTTTGGTCGAATCGATCAACTTCGCACATAAATTTGTTGTATTCCGTAATGGAAGATGGTCGAGGAACATTTATTTTCGATGCGCTTTCTTTTGAGTACCGTTGTGCCATTGACTTTGGATACTCACAAAATGTGGTTGACAGCATACACACAACGTTATTATCTTTCCATTTAACTAAACTAATACCAATTTTTTTTCATGATAGTAGACTCTGAATAGCCTCTCTCCATTGATTTAAGGTCCTTTTAATGGCGCAGCGGACAGCTAGCTGGAATTATATTTTCCCGGATTGTTCCTGTGGCATCGTATCCGCATGAGTTCAGATAAGCCAGCAAAGGAAAGCTTGTGAAGAGGTTGTCAAAATAAAATGAAAATGGCAACACCTTTAACTCGTCTGTTAAATCATCGATCATACTTATAAATGGAGCAGCGCATTTTCCAAACTTTGCTTCATATTGTGAATTGGAGCGCGGAATTTTTCCCTGATAAATTTCAAAATTAATCAAGTATCCTGCAGGTGTACACAGAAACCAAACTTTATATCCAAACCGCAGTGGTTTACCTTTTATGAATCGCTTGCAGCTGTGCTTACCAAAGTAAGAAATCATGCTCTCATCGAATGAAAGATGTTGTTCGGCATGGAAATTTTTTTATCATATTGGCTTTCAAATGATCAGTTATAGGGCGCAATTTCCACATCTTATCGGGATTCTTGCCATCTTTTGATTACGTCTTTGAGTTTTCTTTGAAATGGAGATTTTGCAGAATTTCCTGGAACCTTTTTCGACGCATCGTATCACTTACAAGATTATTGCGGATGTCTTCATCCTGGCTCCACAAATTTTTGTAATTGGCATGATAGTTGTAGCCAGTAATAAGCAGTATGTCAATAAATGCTCGAAGTTCGCCAACTGAAATGTTTGGATTTGGCCTATTCTTTTCAATGGCATAAAGCGTACTCTGTTTGCAAATGTGTTCTAACAGCCCATCATCAAAAAACTTCTCAAATTGTTGGTGCGGTAATAAATACCGACAGTCTTCATAATTTGGATCAGAAAATATCGGAATCGAAGATGGCACTTTATTTTTCACCCACTGGAATTTTGTTTCTTTGTTTCCCAATGGCAACGGAACTTTTGCTTGCTTCGGATGCACTTTTCGTAACCGTTTTCTTTCTGGTGATGTTGCTTTGGATGTTGTTGGTTGATTAGTCATAGTTTCATACATGTCCTCGACCATTATAACGGGAAGATCTTCATAATTTGGAGCTTTAATAGTGAAATGATAGAATAAAGGTATAAGCAATGATAAATATTTAAATCATACCCCCAATCTCCTCTTCTTCGCCAAAGGTTTGCAGATGGTTTCCACTGGCCATCACAACCTCACACCCGCCTTTTTATTGGCCTGAGCAAACATTATCTGGGATGCCACCAGCTCCATCATCAGCATCGTCTGCCCCTGATATGTTGCCTTCCAACGGAGGCTCAATGTAAATGGAAGTGGGAATATCATTTAGCTCCATTTGGGCATCTGTTTCATCAAGCTCTTCAATATAATCTAGCATTTGTTGTAACGATAAACCTCTAACAGAACATTTTAAAGTTATGAAAACCAACAAACACTTAACACGGCATAAAACCGGAAAATTCAAAGAATTTATAACAAAAAGTTCGAAATAAAAACATGGACCCTAGGCGTCCCACGGTAACCATATGGTAACGTCTTGAGTAAAATGTAAGAAAAATTGATTTAAAAAAACCGATTTTTTCCAAAATATACTTTCTTTTCGATTTCTTAAATAATTTTCTTTCAATTTATGAATATTTCATCTAAATTGGTAAAATATAAAGCTTTATATGCGGAGACTTACCGTCGAGCCATTTTCGAAAACACAATTTTTTATTTTTTTTATTATTTTAACTTGCACGTGCGACAGCTTCGCTAACTGTTATCAGAAAAACAAAAATTTGTATTCGTTGCAAAGCTTTGAGTGTCTCACTGCAAATACCGTTTGAATTTTGTTGTTTTGAAATGAAGTTTTGTAGTTACTAGCAAAAATGTAGCGATACCTTTTGCGTTAACGTATGGTAACTGTGGGACCTTTCGGGTTAACGAGTATTCGTTTTAACGAAATCCCGATTTAACGAGCCATCAAAATTAATGTACAGAGTACCTTGCATAACGAGCAAAATTGACAAAAGCAGTACCCGGCATAGCGAGCAACCAATTTTTTAGGCCATTCTTTTGTAACGTTCCCTTCATTATCGCAGTCCGTTCAATCTGGTTGATCAGCAGGATGATCCTAAAAGTTTACATCGTACTCTGTATTCTACTTTGCCTTCGCTTAACTCGCCGAGGGGTGTAGGAGTATGCAAACTTTTAAGCAAGAAGGTTCCAAAGAGCTACGAACAGTAGACGAGCGTAACTCCAAATGAACCACGATATCCGAAAGAACATATATAAAAATTCAAAGTTCAAATGAAATTGAGCTGCCCAAACTCGATGCCGAAAATCAGAATCTTTTCTACTCGCGTCGTATTCTTATCGCTGTCGACCTTTAAAATTTGCTGTTTGTGCCGTGCCAACCGAGAAAATTGAAAGCTTTCGCTCGTTTGAGCCCTCCCTACCATGATCAACCGTTAATTTTATCACTATCCCTTCATGCGTGATCAGCTCAACGTCCATTAAGTTCACATTAATGAAATTTAGGTAATTTTTTGTTGGTACCCACTTTAACGAGAATTCCGGTTTAACCAGACATGCTGACAACGATGGTGCTCGTTAAAGTGAGAACCGCGGTGTTACAATTTATGAAAGACAGAAATAAGCTTTTGGTTTGTGTAAATTCAAAAATAGTATATTGTAAATATTGTAAATATTGAAAAACAATTAATCGTAATCTGAATCCGAAATTTTTGCATCAGAGAGCAATTTTTTACTTCATCATCTATCTGAATATATTTTTTTAAAGTACCTTGAGGAATTTTTCGATTTTGAGGCTCTTAACGGGTCTGATGAACCCAATACGGCGTGGTTCAAGTCATGTATGGTAATTTGTCTCGAATTTTTACGCGTGTGGTTTCGACGATAGTAGCGCATTTGCCGCATATCCGCAAGCCATTGTACGAAAAATGACGCTCAATCTTCTTATTAGTTCAATTTTTACGCCAGTTAATTTTCAGGCCCAAATAGGTTGCCGGAAAAATTTTCTTGCAGTATTCCCGTTGTTAGTGTTACCGGAACCTACTTTTGTAATGTTCACCAACAGATTCATTTCTTTGCTCATTTCGTTTTGATTTTCAGATTTTGTTGCTGCAACACCGGTAGTCTGTAGGAGATGTGTATAATGCAATCGAAACACCCTATCCATGCACGAAGTGTTAAAAGTCCATACTGGTAAAAGTTTTCTTTTGGTTCTTTCAAACGAATCAAATTGAAATCATTAATTGTTATATGAGTCGTGCCACAAATTACACAAGCAATCATGGTCATATGGGACTCATGGCTTATATTAGGCAAGTTAATGGTTGTTGCAGAAATGTGTGCTGTTTGACTCTTCACTCTGCAAATAAGTGTTTATCAATCCTTCCAGCCTCTGAGGCCTAAAAACTTTGCCGATAAATGGATTGACCACTGCTGCCATCGCAACCCCATTTGTTAAAAGCCTAAATGGCATTACTTTTACCAGAATCGCTATTAAGCATCTCTAACACCGTGAGAAAAGTCCCAAAGATACGGAAAACTGTAAACTCGGCAAGACTTTGCAAGTTAACTTCAGCCGAGCGTTCTGTAATATCAATATTATTGGGGTAACAGTCGTTTTTAGCTTTTATCAAAACATCACGGCTTGGATAAATATTCACGTTTCGTTCTTTGACCCCATACTGCATTAACTTATAAGAATGTTTTGTGAATTCACCATCTATCAAAAGCGCTAAAGCTTCCTCAGAAATATAGGGAGTTAGAATTACATTCTCTGAGTTTACACTTTTTAGCATTTTGGAAGCGATTTCCGATTCAGAATATGAAAGTGAAAGAACCTTAGAAGCACTTCTTTTACCAGCATTGTAAAGACTTAAAAGACGGTTAGACGATATGGTTAATGACCAAACATTTGGTAGAAATCATTTGGTTAAATGTTGGCTTGTATGCTCATTTGTCAGCAAGACATTTGTTTAGCGGTTACACGATATGCAGATTTTGTCACAAAACGTTTGCGCACCAACAATTCTAGATAGTGTCCAAATATTGTACGGTCCCAAATTGCTTTTTCGGTTTGCTTGGGTGTTACACGATATGCACGATAGTGACCAAATTAAATTATGGCCAACTGTCAATTGACGCTGAATAATATTGTTGTGCATAGAGTAAACACGTCGGCCAGAGATTGTTTTAATAAAATTTAAAAAAACTGTCGCTAAATGCAAAAAATAAAAGATTTCTTGCCGTTGTATTGGCCGGCTATATTTTTGACGACGATTCGGACCGAACTTTGTTTGAAAAGCCTCGTAAGCGTACCGAGTTTGGGTATGGAATTGGGTTACTCGTCGGGACCAAGAAGGATTTTACGCAAAGTTGTACAAAGAGCTGGAAGAAGAAAAGGCCGAATTGTACAACAATTTTCTATGAATGACGAAAGCTCAGTTCGAAAATCTGCTTTCATTGGTTTCACCCCTTATAGCCAAAAAGGATTCAATTATGCGAAAAAGCATTTCGGCTTGTGAAAGGCTCATTTTGAAAATATCGATACGTTGAATATCGATTTGTTTCAAAAAATTATAGATTTCTGTTGAATTATATATACCTATAAAACCACTTTTTTTTTAAAACCGCTTGAATTTATCTTAAGTTTCGACACAAACGTTTGCCATTTGGTTGTGGGTCTATTTTTGAGCTTGACGAAATGACAAATCAGCGCAAATTCGTCCCATTTGTTAATCAAATTTGTCCGTGTTGTCCCAAAGCGGTGTTACACGATATGGCTAGTTTGGCATCCAAACGTTTGGCTGCATCATGAACAAACGTAACCAAATGACATTTGGCCATACGTATGGTTGGTGGTTACAGGGTTTGGACTGGATTGGAACAAAAAATTACTCAAAAACAGGCAAAATTTGGTTACTAACCATATCGTCTAGCCTACCCTTTACGCGCGCTGCTACCATAAGTTCATCATGTGAACTGCTTTCAATGCTACGGGCATTTTTTTAACTAAGTTGTACTTTCCAATTCAGAAAACGATTAAGCATGTCGTCCAGCAAGCTTTGGTGGATCTGGATATGTCAGAGTGCCATCTAACTGTTCCTTGTTTTTAGTTTCAAACAATGCCATGATCGTGTGGCTTATTCTCCACTTTTCCATTAATTTGCTTTTAAAATTCCTCAAATGTTTTTGAATTTGTTTTACCTTATCTTCGTTATATTTTGCCTTATCAATTATGTTGCGTTTTGAAACTGAAAGTGCACCTTAAAACATAATTTTCTCGATTCCATGCAAAAAACTGCAGCTTAAAGTTATACACAATGTTCATAAAAAACCATAGTAACAAACAAACTAAACACTAGACCAAATCCGGTCGAATCACATTAAGTTTTACTATATTAAAAACTAAACAATACAAAAAAACACTATATAAAAAAGACTTTTTTCGCTGAGACTTTCCACTGTTTAACGCCAGCACAAGCTTCACACAATATTTTTTTTATTAACAAACATACCTTTACTTTAAAATAACAACAGTTTTAAAACTATTTTATTAAATATATTTAATTTTTCGAATAAAAACGCCGACCACTTCAATAAGGCGCGAGTATATTTTAATATATCTCCTAAAACATATCTTAAGTCTGGGGGGACGAAATTGAAGCTTCATTCGATGAGACAACGGGATTATGTTTTTGTAGGACCGTTTGATGCCGTTACTTACACTTCTTAAATCGGTATGGACTCGCACATTTTGCTGAGCGATGAGAGGCAGCCAAACAATTATAGCATCTGTTGTGTTGAGTAATAAATCCATGATGATCGTCAAGCGTCATATATAAAAATTTGGGCACTACCGCAGTGCATGATTATTTCCACACAAGCGGCACGCGGTCGCCGGCTGCCCGTGATCAAGAAATATGTTCGTAGATGGAGGCGAATTTTTAACATTGGAGTAGTTGCGGTACCGCAAAGGGAAATCGATCTGATGTGGTACAAAAAAGAAGCATTAACCACATACCTAGCATTATTGTTGCTGTTTGAAAATTATGATGCTGCTGCTGTTGACCTAGTTAAATTGATGCTGCTGCTGTGGACCACGTTAAGTGGTTCTGCTGCTGGTGAGGATTCGAAGGCAATTTGTTTAAGACCCGTTTGAAAAAAGATTGGTCGCGGAAAGAACTCAAAAAGACGCGAACGCGTTATGCACTCGAAATTTTCAATTTTTGGAACTGTAGGACTTGCATTGTATTATAACGATCGCGGAAACGACTCGGACCAAAAAACGAAACGCGTATTCAATTGACCATTGGCAATACACCAGAGATTCTAGCTGATTGGTGTTGACAATCAAGACCGACGGGAAAAGTGCGAGCAGCTGGGGTTGAAGTGATACCCTCCTTTTTCCCGTTTGTTCACCGCTGGCAGGATTTAGTTGCGTAGCAACAGCGGCAAAAACGGACCGTCAGTGTTTTCCTCATTCTCTTAGTAGAATATGTGGAAGGATTTTCTGCCTTGCCGTCTGGGTGGTTAGTTTAATAGAAGATATAACCAGGGATCGCAAAAACATTTTTATTTGTTAAATGAGTTTAAGAGAAAAACATTTCGTCAACTTTTTCTTGATTCATCAAATTTTGAATCTCCAGTTTATGCTTGGTTAACCCGTTGTAAATCCATGGTAAAAATTTGTAAGACACTCATATTTTTGCTTAAAGTGCTGTCATTAATTGTGTTTACGTTTGCACAATTCTGTCCAGTGAGATTTGCGTTGTTTGCCTAAATTGGGACAAAATTTATGTTTGAATTGATATCATTATCTCAGGACAACTATTTTTGTTAGCAGGAGGACTTACACAGGGCGCGGGTTTAACTGCATTTGCATCAGAAACTCCTGAAGTAACAGGGTTCCAATTAAGGTTGTGAGAGGATAATTGAACCGAAACGGTAATATTTTTTGTAGGATTACGAGCTGATTCTTTTTTAATATTGATTCGCTTTTTCAGATCTTGATAAATTAGACATCCTCTGTAATTGGCAGAATGATTTCCTTCACAAGTACCACATTTGAGTTATTTGCGATCATCTCCTGTTTTTTAATTGCAGACTGAGCTATGACGAAGCTCGCCACATATAACAAACACGGTGTGCAACGTACAATAAAATTTTTTATGTCCAAACTCTTTACAATTGGTACATTGAATAGGCCCATATCTTTTATGTGGCTCTTCGACCGATATTTTGCGATGCACAAAATATTGTAATTTATATTATGGATGAACTTCATTTTTTAAGGGTTCAATAAGGGTCAAGCAACAGATCAACTTTGATCATAGGCTGTGGAACTTTTGATTTTTTAAATATGTTTATAGCCGATCAAGCGTGGAAGCCATTTTCTCCCAGATAATTTTTTATTTCATTTATGTTATGTGAACCTTCATGCGTCATTTTATCAGTTTGCGTATTGTTATGAATTTGAAATGCATTGGTCAAAAATTACTTCTGCGCTCGCTGTGCGCGAATTTTATTTCTAATTTTTGGGATTTTGTTTTCTGCCCTTCCGCAAATGAGCCGATTGCTATGTCTAGTGCAATGACTGTGCCAGTTCGGCCAACGCCAGCACTGCAGTGTAATATGATTTTTGCTATTTTGTTTTCCCTTTCAAAGCTTTCCTGTTGTCTTTCAATTTGCGCCCAAAACTGAGGTATGTTAAAGCATAAGGGCGCTATTATATGGCCAGCATGTAAATCGCCAATGCCATGTGACTCTTAATTTTTTTCATTTTAATTTTTTAATTCTATTTTTGATTGCACACTACTTTTGTTCTTTTCTCAATATTGCTAACGTTTTTCCTGTCCATTTTATACGAAATTTGTAAACCTGACAATGTTAACATATTTTTGCTTCCAGACCGTGGACCAAAAATAATTTAATGTGTATTTGAGCGGACCTTGCGTCGCAATATATCGCACCCTTAATGTGGGAATGCTCTAACCAGCAAATTCAGGACTTAACAGGACAGAGAAAAAGCTAAATTAAAACCAAAAAAATAAAGAAATGAAATTTCTTTTGATGCAGTTTAAGTATAAATCCATCGAAAAATGAAGTGCTCAAACAAAATTGATATTTTTTGTTTGTTTATAAAGTAACGGCATATATGGCTTTTTAAGTGTTCATTTCTTAAGAGTAATTGTAAGTTAGGGCGTTTAATATCAAGCGCAAGGTTGCACGTTTGTCGCAGAGTAGTCAATCATAACTATAAAAAAGTTTTTAAAATATGAAGGGACAATTCCATGAATAGGGTCCCACGGGAGAGATCGTTTCTCGTGGAATTACCCGAACAATAAATTTAAATAGAAATACATGAAACGGAAAATTCATGCCAATTATGTTGCAAAAATGAGCGCAGTAAGGAGGCATAAAATTGTTTAACTGTTTTAAATGATACAACTTTTTTGTGGTCAGAATTTTTTTCTTTAAAGACAAGCAGGAGTGGTCTTCGATACAATGCTTTGATCTTTTAGGAAATATCACATATTCGGTATTTATGTCGGTTTTGTAATAGACGAATTACGAAGAGTCATTGCAAAGGGCCGTTACGCGTTATTAATATTGAAAATTTTCCAATATGCACGTAAACCTTCTTAATAACCTGAACAGATTGGGGTGATTTTATGCGATGATTTTCAGTGTTTTTGGTATCTCGCATTTTTTTCTTTGGTAAGGCTGGGCGAGTTTTTTTGTGTTTTAATGTGTTCAAACCACATTTTAATTTTACAAATAAATAACACCAATAAGTGTTTTTAAAATAATCATACGATTTTCTGTGGGTTCATAAGTGCAATATTTATTTATTTTTAGTGGACATAGGTTTATCAATATTCAGTTTTTCCACTTTTAAGCCACAGCAGTAAGCTCTGTTCCAAACTTCAAGACAGTGGCGCCATAATTCTAAAATTAAGCTACCACAATAGAAGTAAGTTAGGGCTTTTTGTTTAAAGAGCTGTTTGAAGTCACGTTGGGATATTTTAATATGATTGAATATCCGTTATTTTTTATCTACGAACCTTAATTTTTTAAATCATGGTGTATTTGGGGGTGGTTTATCGAAGTATGCCAAAAAGGTAAATTTTGGGGAAAAAACCCCAATAGAACAAAGTACAACATATTTACACCATATTCACATGATTTCATACAACAAGAAACGCTGCAGGCACGCGTTTCTTATGATAGACAGAATCTACACAGTTCTATAGAAACTAATGATTTCATTATAATCTCTCATGTTTCAGTCATATTAACAAAATGGCAATGTTTCATAGTATAGTGATATATTCACCTCAAATTCATATCATATTGTGATATCATTGTATGCGGCTCAATTCCCCTCATTTTTAAATTCCTACATATTGCATTGCTATGTCTGCATATTCGCCTCAAATTCACATCATATTGTTGCATGTTGGAATATTCCCCCATTTTCAAAATTTTAAAAACAAAAAACCTAAAATATTTAGTTTTTATTTTTATATTATGTATTAATGCGCTATGGTTGAAAGTTAAAATATTTGCAATGGAAATGTTTGAACTTGTTACGATTATATTGCTATAAAAAGTAACTACTAATTACACTGTGCTAGTAGAAAATAAGATAAGACCGGAGCGTATTTTAGCAACAGTCTCTCAGGCTATGAAGTTCAAGGATAGTGTAGAAAGTGCTATAGATAAGTGGTTGGTAGGTGGTAGGTAGAGGTTGGAGTGGTTGTAGCTCAGGCCAATTTATCGACCTATTGTTTGTGATACACACGACAAGGAGTTTTTTCTTGTGTTTTTATGAGCGCATGCCTTTTAATGTAGTGTACCTTTAACATACGGTTTATGAAAAACCAGTGCAAGGCATGGATCGTTTCGCTGTGCCGGGAATCGAACCTCGGACTCTGGCATCGAGAGCATAGCACGCATCCCCTACACTATCCCCGAGGAACCAGAACTGCTATGCTTGTGAGTTTATAAATGACAGATACATGAAAATGAATTCAAAAACACTAAATGATATAAGGTCATCCAATCAAGTCAGTTCGATGTAGTTTTGAAATAATATTTTGAGGAATACAGCTGTCATCAAATTGTTGATCATATGGAGACATTTATTGAACTCATTTTTTCTTCATATACACGGCATGTTGTGATATCATTTCTTGAAGGAATATTCGCTACAATTTCAAATCCGAACATAATTTCTTTTTAGGATTGCATTTTCGACTCATGAAAATTTGTCGACTCGATATATTTTTGATCTCATATAATGCAACAAAATATTTTTATCAAACATTCTTCATTTTGTGGTAGTTACTTGAGTTCATTGTATGATGGAATGCATGTATATTTATGTCTTCTCATAACTTGATCAAAATAGAGTCGGTTCATGTTTTCATTTAAATACGCGCAATTTATTAATAATTGATATCATGATAGTACAGCAACGTATGCTATAAAAATTTCTTCATTTTGCGGGAATATCCTGATATCATGTTATGAATATCACAATGTTCTATTGGAGAAGTAAGTTAGGGCTTTGTACATTAAGGTAACGATGTGTGTTCTTATCCAAAAAATTTTTTTTATTCGCGTGTATGAAGTCGTGATCTTGTACGTTGTATAATTTGACTCTGCTCCAAACAGAGAATATCAAGATATCTGTTTTTTGATTTGCATCTCTCGAAGTTTTTTAAGTTTTAATAAATTTTTGTGATAAGTTTTCTCCTTTGTCCCTGACATAACATTTGGCGATCCCGTGGAGCCTGGAATCAGCTCCGGTGGACCAATCCTTCTGGAAAGGTGGAAAAAATCCGACACGTGCACCGCGCCTCTGACCTTCATACGCCCTGCTGCATTTTCAAGGGCACCGACGATCAAAGCGCGTGCAGCAGATCACGTAATAGAAGCGTGGACGATCCCTTTCCCTTCGACTTCAGCATTTCACATTGCTAACGTACCTGTTGCTATTTGGCGTGAACGGTGGTTTTTTGTGCAAGGCAAATAGAGTGACAACAACAAAAATTAGCCAGGCGACTCCCAGTCTAATTGTCGTTTCCTCGTTCCCCTCGGTTGAGACCGAAGAGAGGGAGTCGGCCGCCTAGCGAATGGGTTTTTACTTTTTCGGTTCTCTGAAAGTCTTCGCGAATCGGTTTTCTTTCTTTGCTTACTCCTTTTTCGTTGGAATCTCGTTCGAACTTCAATCAAAGAAGACACGACTTCGTACATATGTCAACCGCCCTCGGTGATCATCGTGTAGATATGTATATGCACACATCCATACTTATTGCGTAGGTCAGTTTCCTCATCGTGTGCCGTTTGCTATCATTCGTGTTCAGCAGTAGCGAGCACACATCGAACATCGAACATCACCGATCGAGCGTGCATTCTTGAGACAAGGGCTATAAGAATTGCAAGGCATGTTTGTATGTCGGCTCAGTTGTTGTGATGGTCTGTAACGTCTCTGTGCATATAAGCATACAACATCACATAAATATATGCTGCTCTTCTAACAGTTTGTGCATGACATTGTTATGATTTAAATTTGAAATTCATATACAGAAATTTTTGAAACATACTCGAATCTGGAATTTATTGCGATTTTCTTTAACATATTGGAATGATTTGATTTCTCATCATAGACAGTTTGGTGTTGCAGGAGGAGTGCGGGGTGTTGCAAAGGTGAAGGTCTATATTTGCAGTGCGCTACGACAGGCATTGATCGAAAATTTGTTCAACCTCGACTCTTACGGAGTCAAAAAAATTACATCGATTGCGAAAAGTGAATTCTAAATTTTTAACGATCACCATGGCATCCAATTAGAATTTCTATTTCGAGCTGGAGGATCTCAAAGTCCTGTGCCTTTATGCAGCTGATTGTGATCCAGTGACTTCGAAGGAGTCGCTGTTGGAGCTCGTGACGGATGACATCAAAACCGCTTGGCAACGCGTCCACAATGCCTTCAGTGTAGCTTGTGAAAGAGGTGAATGGGGTGTTGGAGTCGTCGCACGTGCTCGGATAGTTTTGGACGAATGCCAACAACTGCAAGTTATAGCCCGGGCACAACTCAGCAATATGCTATGCGAAAAAAGACATGCTCCTCCAACGCAATCGTGTTCTTCACATCAAGAGCCTCCGGCCTGGGAAAAAATTAATGCTGTCATCAAACGCCGCTGTGAAGTTCTTGGGGGCTATTCCAAATCCACATAATTTAAATCTCCAACGGCAGCCTTCAACCAAATAGATTCTTCAAAACACGAGTCTCTTATTCAAGATCCAACTGCGGAACCGTGTATTTTATGTAGCGGCAACCATCCTCTTCGTCAATGTGATCAATTTCTCCAGATGTCGGTCGACGAACGGGTTCAAGCTGTTTCGCAGCATAATCTATGTCTAAACTGTCTCTCGGCCGGTCATCTAAAGGCAAAGTGCAATAGTACCTTTCGCTGCGCGAAGTGCCAACAACGACATCATACCTTGCTGCATTTTCCAAATGCTACTGGAACACCGGATGGCCAAGTTTCTTCACCCCCATTGACATCTCCGCCGGAGATGGGCCCGTCACCGACGAGCCAACCGGCGCATATTTGTGCGCAACCGAAGACTTCGAATTCCGTGAGCATCCCCTCCACGTCACTGGCACACGCACACGTCTCCGACAAGCAAACTCAGGTGCTTTTGCCCACGGCCATCGCACATATCTCACTCTTTGATCAGGACTCGCAAAGGACATTTATTATTGAGCAATTGCAACAGCAGTTGAATTTACCAACATCGCCAAAAATATGCATTCAAGTAGCGAAAAGGAAGTGCACGCTCACTCGCGCCTCGCCACGCTCCGCGTGCAAGCATGAGATCGACGCCGTTCTACTTCCAAACTTGACAAACCGGCTTCCAGCCAAAAGGGACTCCAATCAGGATCCTAGACACATTTCATCGATTGAGCTCGCCGATCCGCATTTTGTGAATCCTGGCGGAATCGACACGATCATCGACTCCTATAGTGTGGCTACATCGTTATATTCTGGAGTCAAAATAAATATCGGAGGCAGTTTTCTTGCACCATATTCTCCAATCGGATGGCTTTTGAGTGGGCGCATCGCCAGCAAAACCATCGAAGCGTTTACTACGCACGTCTCCTCCGGAGGCATTCACGAGTTACTTCACGAGTTGCTCAAATCATTCCGGGAACAAGAGGAATTTCCCAATACTCCACCCGCTGCCACGGTGGATCTCTTTGGCGAAGAAGTTCATCACCAAACGATGTATCGCATCCAAGACTCTATCAATTAAGATCCGCCCCACGAGCTGCTCCAGTCTATTTCGGGGCAAGAAGTTATCGTTCATTGGAACGCTTTTACTGGCTGGATCCTTTACAGCCTGAACGTTCATTCTGCAGTTCCTTCGATTACGAAACATCAGCTTGTTTCAAATGTTCTCGAGCCTTTTGATCCAGGAGGAGGGCTCTCCGCTGTCATTACGGGAGTGGAGGTGCCACTGACGTCACCTTCGCTTTTTGATACGCTCTGCGTATCATCATCAGAGCGTCACCGCTCACCGTCGCTCTAACATTCTCGCAACATACCCCCTCCCCCTTTTCTTTGTTTATTATTGACCATCTGCTCACTAATATATTTCAACGTCTTTTCTGCCCCAAACAAGCAACTGGGGCTGCCTCCTCGACCAGGAATTTGTGCAGGAGGTGCGCAGCCAGGAGCAGGAAATATTAATTGCGTAGCGCAAGGCGGGCAGTATGTCCGTTTTTCGACGTAGCCGTAGCCGCTATGGGCGCGAGCCCTTAATCGAACCGTTTCAACGAAACGTTTTGTGCTCTCGGGTTCAACAGCTCGAGCTCGAGCGAAGTTAGTAGAGTCTTTGATCGCAACCGCTAAGACGCGCCTCGCCGTTCCGCATTCAATCAAAAAAAAAATCAAAGTTATTCTAGTGCAGTGACCAACAAAACAAAACTGAAATTTAGAACAATAAGCGCCGAGAAGGCCGATTATTTTGTGATTTTATAACAAACAAACTTTTTCATCGCGTCGTGCAATCGTCGACAGACAAAACAAACAGAAAACCGATCAACATTAAAAACCTTAAATTCGCGTCGCGCAACCGCCGACAAACATAAAACAAGGAGAGAACCAATCCACCGTCCTCAGCATCATATACAGGTACGTTTGCCTTTATTGTCCCTGACATTAACACTAACATTGACTGGAGAAAAAATGGGAACCACTTCGAATGGTCCCTCCCAAATTGTTGAAAATTTACTTTGGTTTTTAAGCCACACTTTATCCCCTATCTTAAATTCTATTTCTTTTAAATTTTTATCATAATATGTTTTCGACTTTTCTTTTGCGGCTTTTTGATTTTTTCTAACAAACTCAAAAGTAGTTTCTCTGAATTTGGTATTTTTAAGCTTTGCTGTAACCGGAAGGATTGTATAAATGACCTGGTTGATGTTTTAAACTTAGCGGAATCTCGAATTCAAAACCAAATAATATTCTACTGGGTATTTGTTTTGTGGAAGAATGTGCCAAGTTGTTATGCATGTCCATATCATGGTGCAGCCATTCGTCCCAATTTGTTCGATGTTAATTGACAAAATTTCGAAGGATTTCTGCAAGATGCCGGTGACTTCTTTTGAGCTCACCATTGGCCTGCAGGTGGTATAGCGAAGTCTGAGACTTTTTAGTATCAAGAATTTTGAAAACCTCTTTTAATAGAACGGAAGTGAAGTTAGTACCATTATCGGTTTCTTATTAATATTTAAGGGATATTTAATTTGGAAAATGTTTCATTAAAAAGGCTCTACTGTTGATGCCTCCGCGTCTGGAATGGGTGTGCAAATAAATTATTTCCAATAATCGTATGAGAATGTAAGAATGTATTTATTTCCCTGGGAAGAAACAGAAAGTGTACCAACTATGCCCATGAATACCTTGTCAAATAGTTTGTGGGGGTATCTGTAATAGCCATCGGCATTTTATCTAGGCGGGAGCTTTTGTCCTTTTGGCAAAGCTGACAAGAATTTATGGAAATCTTTATCTGTCTTTGCATTCCTTCAATCTTAAACTGTTCTCTAATTCAGAAATATGTTTTAAAAAATCCCTTATGGCCTTCTATTGGTGTGTCATTAAAAACCTTTAATACTCTCTCAATGTCTTGTTGGTCGGCTGTGTCTTCGATGTCTGAAATGCTGCTAATTGTTATGTATATTTCTATCGGCTCATATGCTACTATGTTACGTCATTTTCTGCTCTTCATTTCGATCTTGTAGTAACCGATATCTTCTTTTCTGCGGCCGGAAATCTGCTTAATGCATCTGCGTTAAGATAACTTTTATCTGGCTTATAAAAATTTGCAACAATATTCCTGGTTCTTTAAATTTTCTATTCCCTTAAGTGGTTTAAGATCTGTGTAAATTTTAAAGCTATTTCCCAAAATAAAAGTTATAAAACTTTTACTATCCATACTTTTGCCAACAATTATTTTTCTATAGTTAAATAGGGTCGTTCTGTTGCGCTGAGTGCTCTGCTAGCGCAGTATTCGTATGTTGGCAGATCTTATCCCTGCTTTCCTTGATAATGTTCTGCCCACAAAGCTTCGTTACTATAATAGTTTAGGTTAGTTGGTTTAGTTAGTTAGTTAAAAATCTCTACGGCTTTCGGGATGAATTTTCTGTAATAATTAATTAGGCTAAGGAACGGCTGTAACTGTTTTATATTATATTATTGGGTGCAAAATTTTAAATCAAATTCTTCTTTAGAAGTTTCGGGTAGAACACCCGACTCTGAGCATTTATGGCCTAAATATACAACTTCTTTCTTTTAAAATTGGCATTTTTTCGTATGCAATCTCAAATTATTAGTCATTTTAATACTTTTCGTGACTCATGGGAATCTACATTCCTCGCAATGAATTCCTCATTGAATCCGATCTTAGTTGGAATCGGATTAAATCCGATAAAAATTTCGTATTGATGTCGTCCATTTCGATTGTGTGAGTTTGATGTTCGAATCGGATTTGTAATCGGATTTAGGTGTCGTACATTCCTATTTTATCGCTTTGGCGATCGAAAACAATCCGACCAGCTAATCGTGAACGAGTTAGCCGGCGTTTTCTCTGACATTTAAGTAAAACACATTTTTTGTTGAAAAATACAATATATTTATGTATTGAAAAAGTGAGGTAAAAAGAAATTGGCCAAATATAAAACTGAAGAGCGCGCCACTCGTGGGGACCATTTTCAAAGTACGTTTTGAGCCAAGTGGAAGAAGGCATCGGCCGTGTTTGTGGCATTTTTCGGTCTGTGGAATGAGTGTCATGTGTCGCAATAGGTTTAGACAAGAACGTTGCAAGGTCCAGATACCAATGACGTTGTGAACATTTAGAGATGAGTGAAACAATGGGCGAAGGTGCTAAAGCCCTCAATGAGCAAGCCAGAAGCTCGCAACGTGAGTACCGCACCATCAAAAAGGCAACAAATCAATCGCAAGATTAGCTACAGAACTGAAAGAACAATTTGTTTATTTTAGTTCGCTGATTTTACAACCGAGGCAAGAAAGGATGGAACTCAAAATTCAACAAACTGAACTCGAATTGAGGAAGTATGAGAACGATATGAATAGATCATTCTTATTTTTTAGTACATTTAGTACACACACCTAATTTTTTATGAAACCAACCACCTGAGCTAGCCTTTTTACTTAAAGTACATAAATGAAGACTGTTTTTTTTTTGCTATAAGAAATTGTTTTTTTTAAATACAAATAAAAGTGTTTGAACTTTGCGTCATTTGTTTTTTCAAAATGCTGCTGAACTTAATTACATTGCATTAGCTACCCTCTCTCTTATTATTGTGCCTTCGTTTTGCATCGTTGCCTTGGATGGCATTGCAAAATTATCCGCAAAGTCTTCGTCTGATGAGACAAAAGATGTGTCACTGCATTCGGTATAACATGTGCGGCAGATGTAGCTTCACCCACTGATGGCATATATAGCGCTCCAAAACCTGAAGAATTTACGTAAATACATCGGAAACTGGAGGTCTGGCTAAGTCTTTGCTTGTATTGTTCCCTACAGATCGTTGGAAAGAACCTTCTGCTAAAAGTCGAAGCACCGTTACTAGCTGGAGAACACCGGAAATGGACGACGAGCGTAGATGCCATTTTATTTTCTCAAATACCAGAAGAATTGTTTCCTTTGTTAACCGATATTGGGCTTTTAATCTAAAGCGAAAGTGGTGAATTTATTTCAATTAATAGATAGAACAGAATTGTACTAACGATGGCTCTGGCAGCTCCAGCGGATTTTTATGGTCTCTGAATATTTTCTGTTTCACCCTCTTAGTGCCTTTTTTTCATTAATACGAGGGCTATTACAGCAGTACTCATTTTTGCGCAATCAAAAATCAAAATCCAAATATTTCAATAACCGCACTATACCACACTTCGAAAAAATCAAATTCCGATCGGATTTGACGGCACCAAATGAAATTGGAATCGGTTTTTCATTCCGAAAAAGCAAAAGCCAGTCGGATTCTACGACACACCTCAATGTCATTCAGGGATACGAATCAATCTATTCCATACAATCCGGTTAGTAAACAACTGATTATGCGTTGAAACGTTGCCATTTTTTCCCCTAACTTTGCCGTCAACTAACACTTGGTGATATCCAGTAGCTAAGCCTAACGTGGAAAAATAACAACTGTAGCCAAACTGATTAAGAATTATATCAATTCGTGGGTTTGAAAAACCCTGTTTAATAGTTGTTTCTTTCAGTGTTCTTAAATCCACAACCAATCTCCATTTCTAGTTTGCATTTTTATCTGCCTTCTTCGGAACCAAAATTATGGGCGAATTCCAAAGCGATTTTATTGGCATAATCACACCGTCTGCAAACATTTTCTCGAGCTGTTTATTTATTTCCTTCGTATGTTTTTCTGGTAATATCGTATTGTCTCGTATTTATTGGCGGGTGCCCCAGTTCACTGGGGATTTCGTGTTTTAAAACCGTTGTGTAAGAAAATTGGCCCCCTTTTAAATAAAAGACGTCTTAGTAATCTTAAAATTTTTTTTATCATAAACTTTCTTTCCTCTTCGTTAAGATTGTCATCTAAATAAGCAGTTTCTAGTAAAATTTTCCGCTGATTATTTCCTTTATTTTCTTCTTCTAGGTAAGTTATGTTTGCCGACTTTGGTTCTTGAAAACTAGTTGTCTCTTCACTCTCTAGTTCAATCGCTGTGCTTGTGTCAACAGTACTGTTTCTTTAATTTGATATGAGTATATATCATCTTTTACTATCCAATTTCGTTAAAGTTCCTCCTACACACACATTTGGGATAATCTTCTTTTTATTTACACCAACCTCTCCTGGCAGACCCTTTGCGTGAATTTTCACTACCCTTGCTTCCCTAGAGTTGATCGTAAATGCTCCCGTAAAACAAATCCTTTTCTATCCGTACTAACAAGTGGTAGACACGCAGTTTCTTCTCTCCGATTGTGAATACAACTTCCTTTCTAACTTGACTTACTATGGCTCTTTTTCATAGAGCATCCCGTCCTTACAGCTTATCTGCTGCAATTAAGGTACACTTTGCTACGACATAAAACTAAAAGTTTAATTGTGAATGAATAATTTTCATTGTACCGTTGGTTTAAATACACTCTCCGAACGCTCCTGTCCACTTTCTATTGTCCGATTCATCATTAGTATCGTGTGATTTGAATGTTTCTATCTTATTTTGATTTGTGTCAGCCCCAGTGTCTACTAACAAGGTAACCTTATTATTTATTGGTGGTCCATAGGAAATAACAACAATTGCGTCATCTGACACTGACTGCGGACCGTTGGTCTTAAGTGCCGTTTTATTTCTACTTGACGTTTTTTTAGTGACTTGTTTTATGTTTTCATCCCAGATATAACTTACCCAAGCACCGCTTTCTATGACCCTTTCGATTAGAAAACGTCCAACGAATAACACAACAGAAATCGTTGAAAATACAAGTTTAAGTCCGTCTTCGTTTTTATTCATCAAATTTTTAATCCTTTCGCCTTTCTGAGATAGTTTTGTGTTGGTATCTTCCTGGCAAAGAGATATGATACTCGCTCTTTCTTGCCTCTTGCCCTTAACTTCGTTCAAATTTTCTTTATGGACCATTAACCGCCAAAGCTCACCTTTGGTTTCACTATGTTTGTTTTAAATAACAACTCCTTCTCATTATCATATTTTGCAATTTAAGGCTATTCGACTCTTCTTCTAAATCCTCTAATAGTATTTTGGAAATTTCTGGCTTCTCTAAATTAAATTCCTCTTTCGTGTCTATGAATTATATATATATTTTTTTTTTTTGCCAGAGGAGCTTTGGTTAGGTCTGTTAGTTTCAACATTTAGTTAGCCGTCCCGACCTATTGACCTTGACCGGGCTTCTGGGGGTTTTCCTGGTGGTAACTGTTTATCTCTGGCCCTTTGAAAAATTTGAATTTATGTTCAAATGGGGAACATTTGAAACACTGACTGTTTATTTTATTAAAAAGTTGGGCTGTTGCATTTCCTTCGTTGTTTGAGTTAGCATTTTGTAACTTGAAGGCATTTGTATTAAAATTTTTCCCTTGATTCTGAATCTCTTTTCGTTCAAATGGTTCAATATTTTGTTGCTAAGTGTTTTGAGCATTATTTCTTTCCTGCTTTTGCCTGCAGAAGGGGCGCTCGAATGACTATTTAACTGACAGATATTACAAAATTACGTTTTCAACTTATTACAAAATTTTGTCTTAAACTGACCTCTTTTTCAACGTGTTTGTGGCTTTAAGTTCCTGGATTTTTAATTTTTGAAGATGCATTTTTGCTTTATTGGCACCCATATTCTGCAAAACTGGTGCCAAATGGAGTATTTTTTCTTTGGGCACAGATATCTCAAGTATGTATGGCCCTCCAAATAGCAAAAAGAACACTTAATCGTTTATGTTCCTACTGGCGGTGTTTTGTGTATACAATAGTTTTTTCGACCGTTTAGAGGTCTTTTGACTCTTCAGCTTATTTGATCAAGTCCTTTTTTTATTGAACCTTCAACTTTATTCTGCATATACGGAACCTTCACACCAAAAATGAATTTTTTGTTTGCCAGTTTCCTTTATTCGGTTACAGCAGACAACGCCTCTTTTTCTACGATTATGCATCATGTTAACCCAGGTATATTCAATCCGGTTAGAAAGCTTGATCGAAAATAAGCAATTTTGAACTACAATTGAAAGACTTTTATTCTAAAGTGGCGCTGTCACAGCGACGCGGCATGACATACACGATTATTATTTTTTTAGAAATATATACTACGTTTATACGTTAAACCTTATTCAAGAATAAGAATATCGCGAATAGTGAAGTCACCGTTATACGGCAACCCACATTAGTGGGTCTTAGCGCTACCTGACTGCCAAAATGAAATGAAATGGTAGCGCACATTAGAAACATATGATTTCATAGCATCAAGAACGCTTTTACCAATTAGTTTTGCAAAAGTGAAAACTTGCCACTCTGATTTCAGTATTATCCATATATGTACAGCGCTTGTTTTCCTTTCCGTTCTCCACCTTATTTGTTAGATTTCTGAACTCAAATTTAAAAAAGCGCTGCCTGATCGTCAAAAAGAGAGAAATCAGCGAAAAATGTGGCATCACCTCTCATGTTTATCGCGAATAGACTCACTATTCACGAATAACTTTCGTGAATTATCTATTCGTGAATAAGACCGTTTATACGGTAAAGTTCGCTATTCGCAATATTCTGATTCGCGAATAAGGCATACGTATAAACGTAGTAATAGATGTATGGGACACACATTACAATGCTTGACTTTGAGTCAATTTCACCATGCAATGTAAGTTTGTGCTTAAGTTTAAAGACGGATTGCTGCTTAAGTACGTACTAAAGATTTAACCCATTTCATTAAATCATTATTTTGATTTTTTGCACTTTAGCACCTGATTGGCAGCACTCTGTTTGATCAGCTGATTTAAATTGTATTTGCAAAATGGAAGTGCGTTCGAAAAATTTTTCTGCAGGAGATATTTCACTCCTGCAAGACCTAGTAAAGCAAAATGTTGATATTAGTGAATGCAAAGAAACAGATAAGGCTTATACTCTCGCCAAGCATAAAACGCGGGCAGAAATTGGAGAGAGTTTCAACTCTGCTGCATTAGGACCAAAACCTACACAAAACATTCTTCGTAGAAAATATTTTAATTTTAAAGCGGATTTAAAGAAACGTGCCGCTGATGAAAAACGCTCAATTTTTGGAACCGATTGAACAACAAATGGAGTCTTTTGATGAGATATTGAAAGAAATCATGTGGGTGTCATTAGATGACGGTTACAAGGATAACTCAAATTTGCAACTATAACGGCGCTTCCAAATTCATTTGATTCGAATCGGATACATATTCGTGAATTTCGAAAAGTCGTTCCGTCGTGTGTTGATCCAGGCCAGCGAGCTACAATATCCATAATATATAGGCTGCTGTCACACAATATTTGGACATTGTAAGAAAAAAAGCCCTTCAGATTTCTTAAAAGCTCTGCATCTTTGCCGCCTATAATAAACTTCAAGTTTAAATTACAATTTACATTTTTTTAAAGGCTTCGTACCAGGTGAGCTGATTTTCACATGAGTGCAATCAATAGGATCTAGCACGCGTGGAAATTTTTCAATACTATAAAAATTTCTCTGACCTTGGAGTTGTTCGTCGGTTTCAACAGGGAAATGCATAAAGTGTTCTCGCAACATTGCAATGTGATGCGATACTCGTGCTATGACTCGGAAAGCAGTGTTGTTCGAGACACCACTTAAATCGCCGCTAGTTCTTCACATGCACACAGTTTCATAATATCGTAACGTAAAAAATAACAATCCTTCAGGTGTCATTGCACAGTTTCTGGAACAACTGTACATATATTAAAAAAATTAATAAACAAGTCTTCATTACCTTTTTGTTCTGTGAGCTATTTTATGTCGTATTAGTTCCAATATATTGTGAGCAGTTTTCTCTGATTCACGCAATCGGAATTGGAAATCAGTTTCATCGAAGTAAAAAAAACGGATCGTCGTTCTCTCATAATTTGCGGTCGACGATTAAGAATGACTTTGATGATTGTTTCATAATCACTATCGCGATCCCTATCGCTGTCCATTTTACAAAACTATGTCTTTCACAAAACTTTTCTTTTTCTCGTGCGTCGAAACGAGACAGGTGTTTTCAATGAAACAACTCAGAGTTATATTCGTCAAACTTAAGTGCTCGACGCTGACCACTTAAGTACAAACTTAAGCACTACATAATAAAAATTAAATTTCAAAACTAGGTTGCGATCCATACTTGGCTGACCTTGGTGAAATTGGCTCTAAAAGTCGAAATGATTTGGATATTCGTCATTCGCAAAAACTTCTTTGAACTCAAGCGAATGTATGAATTCCATGTTTAAAATATGTGCGTACCCAGTAAACATCTACCCTTGCTAAGCAATTGGAAGTAAATTGCACCCGCAAACAAAAGGTTTGGATCGAAGTGTTGGAACTTATTTGGAATTCAAGTGTAAATAATCAAAACTGCTCCCTTTTTATTCAATTGATTTTGAGATTGGAAAACATATAACTCCGAGCAATCCAATTTAATATTTTCCAAGGCTAAACAAGCAGTACCAACCCGATGTAGGCGGGTTCGATCCCCGCTGCGGCGAGGGTCTTTTTGTTGTTTTTTTTTTAATACTTAGTAAGATAATATAACATTTACTTAGTATTACAAAACTTTCATACAAACATTTATGACAAAAAAAAATTTTTTTTTAAAGCATATCGTCGTCCCGGAGTTATCTTCTCGTATATCACAATCAACCTTTTTTTGGGAAATTGAAGTTTAAAGTTTAACATGGAATATAAAAAAAATTGGTCGTTGAAAATCGTTGATTCTGTTTTCCTTATATAAAATGCTTTACTTTTTATTATTTCTGATCATTAATTTCAAGTTACTTCGAAAATTATTTAAGTTATAGGGTTTTTTTCATTCCAAGAATTTTTGACAATTCATCGTATACGCCACTTTTTTTGCAACCTGTGTTGGAAAGTGGATATACGAGCAAATGATTTAATAAAGATTTGAAAAATTTTTTTGTTTTATTTTTTTTGACACGAAAAACGACATAACTCAATTTTTTAAAAATAAGTTTATATAGGAAATTTGTTATTTGAGTATCCTTTTTACATTTAAAAATAAAAAAAGGAGTCCAAATCATAATCTTATTGTTGAAAAATGACTTAACTCCGCATTTCCTGAGAAAAACGACTTGCCACTGCATCAAATAAGCGAAATTTTTTTTATACATTAAAGGTAGCACTCAAAAGTCATACCTGCTACCTAAAAAATGTGCCTATTTAAATGATACACATTTATCTTCTTATTCTTTTCCCGTGACCTAAGCATTTACACCTTTTAAATAGATTTTTCTCAAAAAACAGAAAAGTGGAAATAACATACAGCGCTTGATCGAGTGGCGTGATCTGTAGTGTTAGAAGATGACGTTAAACATAATACACTCGGCTATGGTCTTTAAACAATATCAACAAATTAAAAGTTTAATATAACTTTTTATATTATAAATTTAATGAAATGGAATTTGTTATATTCTAAGTATAATAAGCATTCCACATTATTTTCAGAATGAAAATTTTTGTAGGAGTGTTACTATGAGAATTGTTTTTTTTGCTTCTTTTGTTTTTTTTTCACACGAATAAATCTTTTTTTATTTAAAATTAACATAAAAAAATGTTTCTTAAAAAAAAATTTGTTTGCACATACGATGAGATAACGTTACAACTTTTTACTGCGCAAATTTCATATCTAAATTATAGTATATCCACAAAATATGGATATACGATGTTATAACGCGTAGAAATTATCATTCTAAAGGATATACAATTGTTTAGCTCACAAATATCTCGTAAACTATAAGGTATAGCAACCTGGAGACTCGACAGATGGATAGATCTTGAAAAAGTACACGGGAAAACGTGCTTATCTCAAATTTTTTGATTTTGTGATATACGAGGAGATAACTCCGGGACGACGATATGTGTATGCATTACGTTTCTGACGACCGGATATGCACCTTAATTTATATTTGCCAACTTCCTTTCTCCCCTCTAAGTGGATTAAATTTTATCTCAGATATCATTCTACGCCCCAATTTTTCCTGAACCTTTTTTCGGCCGGGACAGGAATCGAACTCGAGCCTTCCAGGGTGAAAATCTCAACACGCTTCAGTAGGCTACCGAAAGATCTCATTCGCAAGAGCCAGATTTAATATATTATTGTTCGAAAAAATCTAACTGTAGACGCCTCATATGTATGTACGATATCTATATAACAAACATATTAATTTGGGTCGATTTGCGAAGTACTTGCGAAATTCAACGTTTCATAAGCACGTTTGGGAAATGTTTGCGGATTTAATTTAGCAAATATATGCTTGGAAAAAGTTTGGCAAATAACTTGGAAACAAATGAAGAGAAAGCCCCTTTGTAAAAAGCCTATGAAAATGTTTGATATGTAGAACCTTAGCAAACGTACGCACCAGCAATACGTCATGCCGTATGTTTGTGTGAAAGGCACTCAAATCACTTGTTATATCGGATTTGCCTAAGCTCTCGTGTTTATGTACAAACTTCAACTCGAGTTGAATTTTCTACCCACTTCAATTAAGTGTGTAAATTCAAACCGACTTAATTCTCTAACTCGGTTATAAAGAGCGTTTATGTGAAGATTTTAATTGGTTTGAGTTGAATATACCTGAGTAAACATGATGCATAAACTAGGTATATGTCGTTCCATGTTTTTGTAATAAAGGCTTCCGCTACATTTAATAAAAATTCTACTCTTACTTCAAAAGTGGATGCTTTCCTGTCCTCCTGTTGCCCTGCGCTTTCTTATTCTGACCTAACAGTTTGCCGGCTATGCTTTTTCGCGTGTCTGCCTACTCAGCTGCTTTCACGCTTACTTATTGCTTAGGCATTTTAAATATCTGCAATTGCAGTGCCATTTTCTGGCGTACTTCTTTCGGCGCAACTACAAGTGATTGTGCAATAAACTTTTGAAGTTTGTTTTCATTCACCCTTTTGCGCTCTCAAATATTCTGACTGGACGATGTCAAGTTATCACCTTCTTATGCAAGCGAATTTTGTGTTCCGCTTTGAAAGATTTGTATAACTTTCTTGAATCAAAACTCATTAAATGCATTAAAAATTTAGGAGTGGTTGAACTCAGTGCATAAATTTGGAGGGAAGCAGATTTTCTCTACTTTTTTTTAAAATAAGTTGTCGCGTGTTTTTACCAGATCTTTTTGAAGGAACGTTAAGGTCGTATATAGAGAGCTTAATTTGGTGGATCGAAAGTTAAGTTCCGCAAGCCTCAACGTTTCTTAAGTTTGGTATCAATTATATCTCAGTAAACGACAAGACATTAACTCGATTACGATCTTTACCTACCTTGTTGGAGAACTGAAGATTCTATGCTCATCCCCAGAGGAAAGGGAAGAAGTGAATTCTTTGCGGTAGCTGTTTAAAGCTTAGCAGATGGAGCAGCAGTCCGGTTGGAAAATATTGCGGATAGAATACGACGAAGCCTGTCTGGAGATGGAATAGAGAAACAACCGGTACAAATCTACATACTTTTCATGATGACTGTCGCATTTGCATTTCTGCATGTTTCTCCGAGTTGGTAAACTGAGAAAATTTTGCTGTTAACCTTAGATTTTATTTTGGGTTAAGTAGCGAAGGCACTCCACTTACGTGTTTATTATTAATAATTATTGAAATTTGGGCATTATAAGTTCACATTATTATAGAATTACACATTGGTATAGCGTTTTGACCATTTTTTTCTATTGGTTATTTTTTGTTACTATTAAGCTCCCTCATTCCAATGTTTTGACGGATTTTAGTATCGTTTTCAAGATATGGCCCAAAATGTGAAAAAGTAAATTTTCTCTACTTTGCTCCATATTTCGGGCCATAACTCAATTACCATATAAAATAGCCAAACAGATAAAGTGGAGACCGCACACGAATTTGAAGTGCCTAAACCCCAACCTACAACTATAATTGTAGCTCATATGAGGTCAGAAGGGCCATTTTTTGCTCGTGTTTTTTGCTCCTTCCACTCAATTAATGAACCATATCTAAGCAACTATTTCAATTATTCCAATATTAGGCAAACAAGTTTACCTACAGCTGTAACAAATGTTTGAGGCTAGAGAACTCAATGCTCGGATGACATATGCGAAAGTTGTAATCGAAAAACTGAATTTATATTTTGTTAAAAAAAAGGGGTATTTGAACGTAACGTATACGCAGGATCTTCTTTGTACCAATTTAATTGGATTTAATAAGACTTTGTCTTTCTAAAATACCCATACCTGAGAAAGTATTTGAAATGTCGTAAAAAGCACACCAGTAATTGAAAGGACACTTAGACAACATAGGAGCTAAAATGTCGACACTCAAAATTTTAGCACGGACATCAAATTCATTAGGTGGCCATAAAATGAGCAATAAAAATGTCAAAACTAAAATATTTGAAAAACAAAACCATAAATCTGAAAAAAAGGAACCATCCTTAGACCCATAGCAGTCGCTTTTAACGAACCCGAGCATAATCTTTATTTTTGCGGAAAACTTAAATCCTCGATAAACAACTAACTGTTTCAGGTGATGTTTTTTTCGTGCTTATGATTTCATATTTAAATTTTATTAATAAAACATGTTTCTAAATCGCTATCTTCTGTTTGTGGTTCTTTCTTTCGTATAATTTTGCAGAAGCCAGCAATAGGAGGCAAGCATTCCTCGATCGATTGAGCGACCCTTAAAACACTGATGCACTTCGGCAATGTCTTTATGAAAGCGCTCTCATTGCTCGTCGCTCGACATACCCAAACATCGATTATCGAAGAAGTCTAGATGATATATCAAAAAGTGTATTTTGATCTTAATTAGTGTATTTACGATTTCTGTATAATTTTGGGCTTCACGATTACCTAGGAAATTGTTACCTTGATCTTTGAAGGAATTTCAAGCTACGAAAAAATTTGGGGGCAACGTTGATGTGAACTCATTATCTCTCATCACTTTCTTTGAACGAGCGACTAAACAATTCATCTCCAGGAGCTCTGCTATTAAAAGTTCACAGGATGCATGGATGTTTCACGTTTGCACCTTGAGGTCCCATTATTAGGCCGTTGACTTTAAGGTCTGCACAAATAAGTTATTTGTGCTTTCGATATTTTATATGCTTGATCAATGCGTGCATTGTTTCATAACTTTTTTTCATCTTGCGTTATTGGCTGAAGTTTAAACAAAACAGATTCATTAGTGACACATATTTAAAATAATCTTATCTTTAAGTGAGTGAAAATTAGTTAGTTGTTTGTATCGGATATTTCCAGCGCATGATTGGCTCATTGCTGTAGATGTTGTTGTTGTTATTCTGATGACATTTACTTTGTTTGCTTTTATAAATCTCCTGCTTGTTTGGGTACTGGTGACAGTGATTTAGGAAAATCAACAGAAGCAGCACTCGGGTAAACAATTTTTTGTTTTGTGGTCATGTACTTTTTCGGGCAAAATTTTTGCGCAAAAGAAGCAATCATTGTGATGATTGCTGGGTTTTCTCCATTCCATATGCCTTGTAAAAGCCACTCTAGATTCCCATCAACTTATATAGCAGGCGTTGCAACATAGAGTTGAGTATTTTTATATTTAACTATTTTTCTTTATTTTTCTTATTTTTTATTTGTCATTGCAGGTGTGTAAACGCCACTTGAAACAATTAGTTGTTTATCTGGGATTTTAGTTCTTAGAAAACAGGGGTTGATATTCCTTTTTTTCAAAATTCGTTTTTTTCAAGATTAATGCCTTTGTTTTCAAATATTCTAATTTTTGAAAATTTTTATTGTTCGTTTTATTGCTACCTTATGAATTTGTTTTCCGTGCTAAAAGTCTAAAGGTCGCTATTTTAGCGTCTATGTTCTTTCAATGTGCGCGAAATCTTCGCCTTTCAATAACCGGTCTGTTTTTTTATGATATCTCAGTTATTTCCTTCGATATGGGTATTTTAGTAAAAAAAAGTGTGGTTTAATGCAATTTAAATCATAAAAGGTAGGTCCTTCGTCCGTATACGTGACGTACAAATATCCCAATTTTAAACAAAACAAAAAATTCAGTTTTGCGCTTATAACTTTCACACACTTTGTCATCAGATCATTGAGTTCTGTAACTTTGAATGTTTGTTATAATTCTAACAAAATTAAATATGGCTTATATTGGGATAATTTTCAGTAGTTGCTTAGAAATGTCTCGATAAGTGAGTGAAAAAAGCAAAATTTGTGAGCGAAATATGTCTCTTCTGACCTCATAGGAGCCAAAATTATAGTTTTAGATTGGCGTACAGGCACTTTAAATCTTCTTTTGTAGCGTTGTGTTACTAGTAAAATGTATATTTTAATTGATTCTTAGTTGAAAATTAATAATCTCAAATTTACTTAAAAGAAAATGAGTCATGAGATTAAATGAATTTATAAATAGTGTAATGACCTATTTCTGCCGGGGTGGAACTCAGCCCAGTCCAGGGTCGGACAAGATAATTTATATTTGAATATAGTTAACTAAGTTTTCAAAGCTCTTTAATTTAATTATCCCAAGTACTAATTCAATGTTGCAATTCAATATAACAAAGATATATCGATTATACAGCAATGATCAACGTATTCTTCGTTGTAATCCCGTTGGGCGAGATTTTGTTGTGGTTCTGTACCGTGTGATTTGACTACTAGTCTATAAAGCGGAGTTTTACTGTCGTTGTATGAAGCGGGGTTTGACTATAGTTGCATTAAGCGGGGCTTTGGTTTACATTTCTCGACGCTGCAAGGATGCTCTGAGAAAGGATTCTCTAAATGGATAATGACCGGATCTATTTTTTTTGTGAGGCAAAGTCTAGTTAGCCAGAACCTAGGACCAAGTCCTTATCCTTCAGATTATCTTAGTCCTCCAATTGCTTATGATGCAAAAGTCTCGTTAACTAGGATTAAACACGTTCTCTTTTACCTAGCATGCACTTACTGCCTTCACTTTTCTCGTTGTCTACTTATATATGTAAATTTTCTTTTTGCTGACATTTGGACTTCGTGTCATGTTTTCACTACTTGGTGACCTTTGGACTTACATCATGTATTGGTTGCGTGCCGGCTTTTCAACCGCGCCCATGCGTAGACTGCGCTGACTACTTGCGGCCTGCGTGCTTGTGTCATGTTTTACTTGTATGCGACGTGCGTGTTGGGTACTTGTTGCTATGCGCATGTGCATCTCGTTTACTCGGGGTTGTTTTTGTTTCTGTGTCTTGCATGTGATGTTGTTGTTTCGGTGGCTTGTGATGATTTTTGTGGTCGTTGCACTCCCTTCGTTCTTCCGAAAGTCTGCTGCCTTAAGCTTAGTATCGTCAGCTATGTTCCTTTCCTGCTGTGCGTTATTAGTTTATTAAAGTTTTTCCGTTCTCGGTGTTTTTTTTTTCAGCTTGTCTGATCGATATAAGAGTTAAGGTCGATCCAAATCTCCGTGATCAGCTTATTTGTTTACCCTTTCTTTAGCGTTGGCGCAACTCGACTGTGATCTGCTGCAATTTCTCCTTCCATTTGTTATCTTCACCTTTGGCGATTTGGCATGGTCTTTTCTCCTTCCAACGTCATATGGTGTTGCCACATCTTGGTGGATGAATTAGTCCACATCTCGTTGCCTGGCTCCCTTTAGCAAATCGCAGTGTTGGATTCGAGTCTTCTCTACGATGATCAGCGACCAGTGAAAACTGTCGACAACAGGGATAGTGACGTATTCCCTTTTGAAGACTCAACCTCTACGCATCTGTCGATTTAAAATTTATTTGGACGATCTCCATTGTTTATTGCCACTATTTGTGGAAAAAAGAGGCCTTTAAACAAATGGATGTTCTGTCGATCTACTGGTGTGATGAGCTCTTTTAGATGCCATGTCCCTTATACATCGATGATGGTATCGTTTAGCAATTTGCCCTCGGCCTATCTCTCTACGTCCGTTTTAAAGATTTGGTACCCTCTGCCTGTTTTTGGGTACACTCCGATGACCACCGTGGGATTTTGAGTTGGATGCTCCATAAAGCTTTTCGAATGTTTTTAATTCGCGTTGAACTTGACAGTGATAACCTTTAATGGAATGGTGCTCCTTTTATCCTTTTCTATGTGAGGATTTGTCGTTATTGCAAATATTAAATTTTTAGATTAATAAAAAATTTTAATGTCCTTAAATGAGAAAGTTCATAGCTGTTTGTGTCTCATAAATTTTTTCCGAACGAAATATTTTCTGAATCTTTTATGCCCTTATATGAAGTGTTGACTCATTTGTGTTTTTACGTCTTCATCGGTAGGCCGTCTGTTGTAAACGAACATGCTTGTTTGGCAGGAATAGAGTGCGAGAGCATATTTTATTCTGCTTGTATAATGCTTTTTTCCAACGTCTGTTGTGTTATATTACTTTTTGCTCTGTGTGTGCTTGTGAGTATGTGGGATTTCATTGGCTTGCACGAAATTGGTTCTTACCAATTTTCCCGTTTTTTTCTTTCCTTGGGTCATTCACCTGGATCCTATGGAGATTCGCATTTCAAATTTCTTACTATAGTGGGGTTGCAGACTTCCTTAAGATTATAATCTGGGGTTTATTTATGTATTATTCCTGAGATTTAGTGTTATAACTTAGCTTTGAACGTTGTATCTCAGGATGTTTCTTAGCGTTGTGAAGCTCATATGGTTATGAAATTTCTTGCTCGTGTTTATTGAGGTCGAACTATGAAATCGTCACACGAACTATCACTTTGTTGTATCTACCGGAGGTTGGGCTTTCTTGAATACGTTGTTCTTATAAACATGGCTTTAGCGATAATATGATGCCTAAATTTATTTTCTTTAAATTTCAACACGAGCGTTTGCTGCGGGGCTGCGATCAGCTCCGATCGTGCCGCCATTGGTGGCATCATTGTTTGCCATGTGTTCGTTCTTCGCCGTGGCCACTACGCAGCCGAGCCTTTAATGCACGGCGAAAGACTCGTCCTAACAAGTACTGTATTTTTCTTCAGCGCTAGCTCCTCAGAAAGCTCCTTCCCGCTGAGAAGGAGAGTGACTTGGTGAGTTCGTCTTTGATCATTGTAGGTGGTATGCGCGTCGCCATTCTGCGCACCCCAAAAAAACCAATTATGTAACTTCAAATCATAAAGAAAAAAAATAATAATAAAATTTATAAGAACTAACTTAAAAATACACAAGTTAACACGAGTTTTGGATCTGACTTCTGTATATCAGATTTGGACTACTTATACCTAAGTATTGAAGGAAAATAAATTTTTTTAAAGTTTGATTTTGTGGTCAGGAGGACTATCATGTCAGGTATCTAGTCAAGACTGGTTTATTTAATATATGTAAAATGACTTGCAAGCAATGCTCTTAGTGTACTAATATTTTATAACTTAACCTACAGTCTCGACATGCATATATATAACATCTTCCTTTTTTTTTAAGTTTTAGCACTATTTATATTTTAACGTATACTTTTTTTTTTTTTTTTTAATTCAAACAAATAATTTTTTTTTTTTTTTTAAATTTTAGCACTATTCATATCTTAACCTAGTTGGCTTTACAGATCTACCTTTATTTGTTACATAGATTTCAGAGTCTAAATTTTTGTTTTTATTGACATTTGTTTTCTCTGCCATTCCATAATTATTTGTGATTTCATTTTCAAATTCATTATCATTTTGTTTAATACATTCATCATTCTTAATATTATCATCTGCTTGTTCTGGTCCATCTGATCTTTTCAAAATATGTTGTCTATTCCTACGATATAATGCACCGTCTACATCTTTAATAATAAATGAACGCGGCGCCCCTAACTCATTCATGACAGTACCTGGAAACCACACCGAACTTGGTGACTTCTTAAACATTACATTTTCGCCTGTAGAAATTGGCTTTAACTTCATTGTATTTTTGTTATAATTTTTGGACATTTTCTCTCGATATTCCTTCAGTTTCTTACTGTTTTCTTCTTCATTTATATTTTTCGGTTTTAGGCTGTGTTTTAAACATGGAATCTTGGATCTCAACTGTCCTGACATAAGCAAATCTGCTGGACTCGGGAATGCTCCTTTTGGAGTGTTTCTATATTGCAGAAAAGCAATGTAAGGATCTTCCTTACTTTCCTTACATTTTTTTAGCATATTTTAAATGGTTTGAATTGATCTTTCAGCCAAACCATTTGACCTTGGTAGATATGGACTAGATCTTTTATGTTCGATAGTCCATTCTTTACAGAATGACTGAAAATAACTCGAAGAAAATGGTGGACCATTGTCAGAAATTAGATGTTTAGGAATTCCATGACGAGCAAACACTGATTTCATCTTAGTTACAACATTTATTGCTGAATAACCAGAGCTTAATAGTTCCACCTCTATATACATAGAATAATAGTCAACCAAAAGTAAATAAGACTTGTTTTCAAATTCAAAAATATCACAACCAACCTGATACCACGGAATGGATTCATATTAATGAATAATAAGCTCTTGTTTTGGATTAGCTTTCCTATGTTTCAGACAAATTTCGCAGTTACTAACTAAATTAAAAATATCATTATTCATGTTCGGCCAGTAAACCGATTTTTTAGCTAAATCCTGGCACCATTGAATTCCTAAATGACCTTCATGCCAATTTTTCAATATTTTTGATCTTAGCGTTGTCGGTATGAGAATCTGTTAATTTTTTAGCAATATATTTTGTGTGAAATGTATGTCATCTTTTACTTTGAAATAAGGCATAATTGCAATAGGAACTGATTTCTTATGTTTTGGTCATTTATTTTTAATATAACCAACCAACAGACCTGGGCAAACCCAATTACAAAATTTTTCAATTGAGAAACTTCAATTACAGTTACTTGTAATTGTAATTAGAAAATTTTCAATTACAATTACAAGTAATTGTAATTGAGTGTGTAATCAATTACGAAATGTAATTGCGTCTGCCCAGGTCTGCCAACCAATGTTTTAAATAGTTCATCATTATTTGAAAGTTCTTCTATTTCGCGAATATCAAAATTATCATAAAATTCTTTTAAAAGCATATCGCAATGTAAAGAAAGGTCATCCTCCATTTCAATTGACGTTTTTTCAGGCAACGGAGCCCGAGACAGAGTATCGGCTATATATAAATGTTAGCTTTATTAAATAAACTTATTAAGGGTTTATGATCAGTTTCGACGCAATTTTTTAGACCAGTTATGTATTGATGAAACCTTGTGCATCCGAAAAGGATAGCGAAAAGCTCTTTTTCAATTTGAGCATAATTTGATTGTGTACTTGTCAGTGATGCTGATACGTATGCTATAGGGTGTTTGTCATGCAAAATTACAGCTCCAACAGCTGATTTCGATGCATCAACGGAAAGGGTAAAAGGCTATTTTGCGTCAAAATAAACTAAAACTGGAGCTTGAATCAATTCTTTTTTTAAATTTTCGAACTCAGTATCATGACTTTTTGTCCAATCCCAGGAATCATTTTTTTAAAGTACATTTCTTAAGTGTTTTGTTTTTAGCGATAAGTTCTCGATAAATGAACCTAAATAGTTCGTCATGCCAAGAAAACGTTGTAAATCTTGTACAGTTGACGGCTTTGGCATTTTTAAAATACTTTGCATTTTTTCTTCATCTGGTCTCACATCATTTTTGTTGAAAATATGACCTATAAATTTTATTTCATTGAGGCCTACTTTAGACTTCTCTTTGTTAAATTTAAAACCTACTTCTGATGCTCTTGACAAGACCTTTTCTAATATTTTATTGTGTTCTTGAATTGTCGATGCATATATTAAAAAATCATCTATATAAATTATTAAATTTTCAATATCACCAAAAAGCTTTATCATTTCACCATGAAAAATTTCAGGTGCTGCGTTAATACCAAAAGGTAGACGCAGAAATCTGAAACGGCCGAAAGCAGTATTAAAGGTACATAGTTTAGATGATTGTTCATTCAATGGAATCATCCAGAAACCCGATTTCGCATCAAGTGATGTGAAAAATCGTGCTCCGTTTAGTTTGGCTTTACAGTCGTCTACATTTGGAAAAGGGAAATGGGGTCGTAATATCGCTTTTTTTAAATTTAAAATAACAGACGATTTTGGAAATTTTCGCGTCCATTTCTAGATTTTGCTCAAAATCTAAGGAAGTATATATGTTTTGCATCTTGATTAAAAGATTAAGAATTCACCTTTACAACAAAGTATTATATGTTTCAATTCAAGTTCTACTTCAAGATCTATAGCCATTAAAATTTGAAAAATGTGGATTTTTTTCAAATTTTTCGAAATTTTTTGAATTTATTTTTGGTGTATCTAAATGCAACGCTTCGGCTACTAATGGGATAGATCTCATGGAGGAACTAGGATTGTGCACATGCCAAACGCACAAGGTAAACATCATCGCCACAGCAGCTCACCCAAACATTGAAGGAGTCCTGGAGAAATTCGCAACATTGTTCCAAGACACGTTGGGATGTTGCACCGTGTTCAAAGCCGATCTTCATCTTAAGCCGAACGCAGCACCAAAATATTATAAAGCTCGCCATATTGCTTTTGCCCAAATGGCTGCGTTCAGGGCGGAAGTACATCGATTGACGGAATGTGGAGTCTGGAAACCAATTTCATTCAGCCTATGGGGCGCACCCATTGTAATCGTAACTAAGAAGGATGGTCGCATAAGGATTTGCGGAGACTTCAAGGCGGTGAACGCACAAATCGATGTGGATCAATATCCTATACCGCGCATTGAAGAACTATGTCACAAGCTAAGAGGAGGCACGGTTTTCTCTAAAATAGAATTGTCCGATGCATATCTTCAAGTTGAATTAACGGAGGAAGCAAAGCAGTTAATGGTCGTTAATACACCCTTAAGATTATACCAATATCAAAGATTACCGATGGGCGTTGCCAGCGCACCAGCGCTTTTCCAAAAACTATTGGAGCAAATAACAGCAGGTATTCCTATGTGCATTAACTATCTTGACGATATATTGGTTGCAGGTGAAACACAAGAGGATATGCTAAAAAACCTGGAAGCCGTATTCGAACGCTTACAGAAGCCTGGGTTTAAAGGGCGTCGTGCTAAATGCACATTTTTGCAACCTCACGTTGAATATCTCGGTTTTATTTTGGATGCAAAGGGATGCACACCCGCACTGTCGAAGATTGCCGCTATTCGCCATATGCCGAGGCCGGAAAACTTGAAAGATCTTTAAGTGTTTCTTGGAAAGATCAACTATTACAATAAATTTATTCAGAATTTTGCAGATATTGCCGTACCGCTTAACAAGCTACGTAAACATAATCAACAGTTTCTGTGGGGAGAGGAACAAGAAAATGCGTTTGTGTTACTCAATTTGCAACTGAGTACGTCACCACTGCTTGTCCACTTCGACGATCGATTACCTATATTGTTGGCCACTGATGCTTCTTCACATGGAATTGGCGCCGTCATCTCCCACCGCATGCCCGACGGCTCAGAGCAACCGATTGCTTTTGCATCCAAAACTCTTGACCAGCACGAAAAGCGATACAGTCAAATAGAAAAGCAGGCGCTTTCTATTATATTTGGTGTGAAGAAATTCCACCAGTTCCTGTTTGGTCGTCGGTTCCTATTTATCACGGACCACAAGCCATTGGTATCCATTTTCAGCCCGGACAAGCAACTTCCGTCAATGATGACTCAACGCCTTCAACGCTGGGCGCTATTTCTCATGGGTTATCGCTACAATATACAATATCGACCAACTGATCGTCATGGCAATGCTGACGCATTGTCGCGTCTTCCTAGTGGTGCCGATGTGGAGTTCGATCAAACCGAAGCTTGCAGGCAAATTGAGGTGGAGCTCGATTTGGAAGCATCTCCCTTAAATGTGAAGCATTTGGCTCAGCTCACAGTAACCGACAACGATCTTAACCTAATTCGTCAATATATCGAAAGGGGCTGGCCGGCAAAACTTCCAGTTAACCATCAGCGGCTACATCGTATTTCGCCCGTAGGCATGCGTTGAGCCTTGAAATGGATGTCATAGTATTGAGAACTGAGTACACTCGCGTCGTTATACCGGCGGAGGCCCAACCGTCTGTTCTCGAGCTGCTGCAAGAAGGACATTGGGGTATGACACGTATGAAACAGATGGCGCGTCAATACTGCTGGTGGCCCTCAATGGAGTCACACATTGAGAAGCGAGTCGCCCGATGCTAAATTTGTCAGAAACACAGTACTTCTTCGCCCGCTCGGGAATATACACCGTGGCCCGTAGCCGAGCGTCCTTGGCAGATAATCCATCTAGACTTTGCAGGACCATTTCACAACGCGTCCTGGCTCATATGCATCGATGCTTTCTCCAAATATCCGTTTATAACAAAGATGTCCACTATTACGGCGCAGAGCACCATCAATTCTTTGAAAACAATATTTTCTATTGAAGGATTACCTGAGGCCATAGTAACCGACAACGGTCGATAATTCACAGCGAAAGAATTCCAAGGTTTTTGCACTGGCAACGGCATTTCTCATCTTACGACAGCGCCGTTCCATCCGGCATCAAACGGCGAGGCAGAGCGTTTTGTACGCACATTTAAGCAAGCTTTTAAAAAGGCTATCATAGATGGTAAAAATCAACTCGATTTAGTACTAACCATTCTAAGCACTTACAGAGCGTGTCCAAGCGGAATAGACAACAAATCCCCGGCTGAACTCTTGCATGGGCGTCAGCCAAGAGTGCTACTATCATTGCTGATCCCTGGTAAATCTCAAGGGCGGATCACTGAATCCAAATCGTCGTTCGCTATTTCAGACACAGTCTACGCCAAGAATTTTGGTCGCGGCCCTCCGTGGATACCTGGAGTAATTGCCAATCGAATTGGATCGATGATGCATCGAGTGGATACCGATCAAGGGCTGCTCCGCCGGCATCGTAATCAGCTGAAGGCCAGAGAAGGTGATACAGAATATCGTTCGTCTTGGTGCGAAGAAAATGGTGTATCTAAATGCAACGCTTCGGCTTTTAATGGGGTTTGACGCCGAACCACCGACTAACGGCTACTAATGGTTTTGGACGCTTAACCATCGACTAAGCGGCGGAAGTCGAGGAGCACCTGCGCTACGAATGCACTTAATAAAAACCTTTGTTTAATAAACTCCAATATATTTAAATATCAGATACAACAATTTTGATACATTTATTCGGTAAAAATTCGGAACATCAGGTTTTTGCTTTGCAACAATAACTGCATATTTGAAGTTTTCAAAATGTTATAGTATACTGAAATTGGTAGAAAATTGTAGAAGTTATAAGGAGTTTTCCGACTCTACTCATGTTTTTCAAACCGCTGCCGATGCCCGATTTTAATAAAAATTCATACATAAAATAAGTAAAAAGTTCTAAGAGTTTTGGCACTTAAACATTTTGAAAAAACTTATTTAAACTAGTCCTTTTTGGATCAGTTTGGAACTTAGCCCTTGGTGTTCATGCGAGGGGATAAACATATGTATATGCATCGTGAAAAACATACAGTCATGTTGTAACGATCTCAATTGGGCCTGGGTATGACTCAGTCAAGCCAGGGTTCGTTACAAGAAAATCTCTTCTTCGAAGTAGATCAAAAGTGCGAACACAGCAGGTTTGTTTTTAATATTATAAATGTTTTTCGTTTATTCTTTATTTATTACAATTCCTCTTTTTTTCCTTCTAACAAAATTGTATCGTAGTATATGCTGACGGAGTTCTTTGCTGTCCGCTGGCTGGTGCTTTCGACGCTGTGTTGATTGGGGTCCGCTCGGTGCCGACTAGTTGTCTTTGCACCAAGTACCAACAGCGCGGAGAGGCTTCGACGAGCAGCCAATTAGGCGGAGAAAAATCGAGTCGAAGTCAATCGTGCGAGAAATTCCGAATCGAAGTCAATTACGCGGGCAATTAGAATTATAGTTGATTATTCGGGAATTTCCTACTCAAAGTCAATTATGATTTGAGTTTCTTGCATTGAACTTAAGGGTGCAGGAAGCTTGCGGGGTGTTGCGTAAGTGAAAGTCCATAACCAGTGAGCTTCGATAAGCACTGACCGAAAATTTGTTCAACCTCGACTCTTACGGAGTCGATCAAATTACATCGATTGCGAAAAGTAAATACTTAATTTTCAAGTGCGCAACGACCGGCAGTGGTCGCCGCTATACAATTCAACGAGATTAAGACGCAATGTTGCAACCTCGATTTTACAATAACTTTCTGCGATCATCATGGCGTCTTATTTTAATTTCAACTTCCAGCTAGAGAATCTCAAGGGTTTGTACCTTTATGCGGCTGATTGTGATCCACGGACATCTACGGTGTCGCCGCTGGAGATTGTTGCGGAGGACATAAAAAACGCTTGACAATGCGTCAACAATACCTTCAGTGAAGCTTGTGAAAGAGGTTAATGGAGTGTTTGAGTCGTCGCACGTACTCGGATCGCTTTGGACGAATATCCACAACTCCAAGTTGTAGCCCGGGCACAGCTCAGCAATATGCTATGGGAAAAAAAAATTATCCCCCAACTCAAACATGTTGTTCACATCAAGAGCATATGGCCTGTGAAAAAATTTAATGCTGTCATCAGACGCTGCTGCGAAGCTCTTAAGTGCCGCTGCAAATTCAAACATTTTAAAGCTCCAACTGCAGCCTTAAATCAAATGAAATCTTTAAAACAAGAGTCTCTTGCTCAAGTTTGAACTGCGGAACTGTTTATTTTATGCCGCGGCAACCATCCTCTACGTCAATGTGATAAATTTCTCCAATTGCGCAAAACGTTTTCGAGCTGTTTCACCGCACTATCGATGTCTAAACTGTCTCTTGGCGAGTCATCTAAAGGCAAAGTGCAATAGTACCTTTCGCAGAGCAAATGGCTTACAACGACATCATACCTTGCTGCATTTTCCAAATACAACTGCAACACCGAATGGCTAAGTTTCTTCACCCGCATTCACATCTCCCGCGGAGCTAACCGGCGCCAATTTTTGCGCAACCGAAAGCTTTTAATAACCCGAGCGTCCCCCCACGTCACTGGCAAACGCACACGTCTCCGACAGCCAAACTCAAAGGCTTTTGCTAACGGCCATCACACATATCTCTTTCTTGTATCAGGGCTGGCAAAGGACATTTATTACTGAGCAATTGCGGCAGCAGTTAAATTAATCAAGAACGCACAAGGTCTGCACTCAAGTAATGAAAAGGAAGTATACGCTCATCGCACCCTGCCACGCTCCGCTTGGAAGCATGAGATCCACGCCGTTTTGCTTCCAAACCTGACAATCTTCCAGCCGAAAGGGACTCCGATCGGGATCCCAGACATATTATATACTATAGCTTGAGCTCGCCGATACGAATTTTATGGATCCTGGCGCAATCGATTCATCGGATCCTATGGTCTGCCTACATCGTTATATTTTTGAGTCAAAATAATAATCGGAGGCAGTGCCGTCTTTACGCACGGGTCCAATGGGCCCACGCTGGGGCCCACGAGCGGATAAACGAGTCTCGGCAAAAAATTTTAGATATAATCTTGCTTTATTTGATTCATGTTTGTGGTAGGGATGTAAGAACTCTGGTCGAATCAATTAACTAAGTAACTAGGCTTCATAAATTTCAATATATTTAGAGAAGGTTCCTGCGAAATTCATAAAGGTCTTCTCTGAACATATTGAAATTTATGAAACTGCTGTTTTTGTTTCAAGTCACTTAACCGGTTGTGGAGGGGGGGGGCCCCCACACTTTAGGGCCAGGAGCCCCGCAAAGGCTAAAGACAGTTCTGATCAGAGGCAGTTTTCTTGCACAACATTCTCTAATTGGATGGCTTCTGAGTGGGCCTATCGCCACCAAAACAATCGAAGCGTTTACGACGCACATCTCTTCCGTGGGCAATGATGAGTTACTTCACGAGTTGCTCAAATCATTTCAGGAACAAGGGGAATTTCCCGATTATCCACCCGCTACCACGGTGGATCTCTACGCTGAGGAAGTTCATCACCAAACGACGTATGGCATCCTAGAATCTTTCAATCAACAGCCGTTCCACGAGCTACTCGACCCAATTTCGGGAAAAGAAGTTAAGAATCATGTTCCCAAGCCTTTTGATCCAGGAGGAGGGCTTTCCGCTGTCATCAGGAAGGCTAGGTGCCACTTACGTCACCTTCGCCTTCTAATACCCCGCGCGTATCATCATCGAAGCGGCACCGCTCACCGTCGCTCTACCATTCTCGCAACATCCTCCCTCCCGCTCTTCTTTGTTTATTATTGATCATCTGCTCACTTATATCCTTCAATGTCGTTTTTGCCCCAACCAAGCAACTTGGGCTGGCAGATCCCTCTAACATCCGACATTATCGTTTTCCAATACTTGGTGCAGGGGATTGCATTGGCAGGTATAAATGGCTAGCATTATTCCGGGTAACGCTTCGTCACAGTTTTTGTGTGATGGTTGTGTGAACTGTGCAATCATTGTTTTTATTGTACGATTTGCCTGTTCGGTGGTATAGTCTTGTGCTGTATATGGTCCCGTACATTGGTGTTGTATACCTGTTTAAGTTTAGAAAAACGGAGCTAAGTCAAATTACCTTGCAGCAAATAAACTGCAGATGTTTTAAATTTAACTTGTATCAGACAGCACATGAACTATTGATACTCGAAGTCAATATGAACGCTTAAGTGAATTCATCAGTCAAGAGTATAGAATTGCACTTATTTTTATTGATCATAGGCAATTCTTTTATTGCTTAGTATGCTATTCTTATGACCAATATTTTGTTTGTTTAATTAAATCGAATATTATGCATAAATATATTGGTTATGTATGAGCTAAACGAAATTTGATATCTTTTGAGTTCAACGTATGACTTTTTTCCTTGAATGCATTAAATGCTTACAAAGAGGTTTTATTTTTTATTCATTCACTTTTTTTATTCTTTCGTACAAAACTAAACATTCTGCCCCTCGGTTGAGCGACAGTTTTTTTTTCTCAACATCTTTAGTGGGCTTCGACTTCAACCACATTGTTTGTACGGCATGGAGAGGGTTGTGGTGGAATTTCGATTGTGAGTCGTTTCTGCTGACAATGCCTTTTAAGACGGAACATAACAAAAATAAGAGCTCCAAGCAGTATGAGAGGGAGCGCAGAATAGCTCACAACTTTATGACCGACGGAAAGATGACGCTCTGATGGCAATTGAATGTTGTGCTGCAGCTGTTGCTGGAATTTGGTGAGCTGTTCCAATTTGTTGTTGAGGTGATTAGGATCCAGATTAAGTACTCTTTTTAGTTCTACAGGTTCACTGACAGACGTTATTTTACCAACTGATGGGAAAGCAGTATGCACTGTGGTTGAAGTTACTTCGTGGCCTTGGATGGTCAGAAAACCACTCTTTAATATGCAATTCGGCTGTACAGATAGCATACCTAACGACATAATCGTGATTTCTTGAACATCATTGCCACATACAGCTGTAAGGTCCCTTGAGGTATTAGTGGCAAAGATCCATTGATTTGGTTGATGTATTGGTATGAGTGAAATAGTATTATAAAGTCGCTCCACCTTGCAGTTAGGGGACGTTTTGTTATTCAAAAGCGCAATCTCGCATGAGTAGCTGCCAGAATTTTTGCCGATCATTGCTTGGATATTTAAACACATATATGTGTCATCGATTGTCGTTATGCAATTGTGTTGATCAGCTGTGGTAAGAATTATGTATTGATCTCGATGATTACTGACGGCCAAAAATTTTGCTCTCGGATTAAGCAGGAGCATGGTGTTATTCATATGTACTGGTATTGGAAGGAGAGCGAACATTTCGTAGATTTGATGATTGATGAGTGGTACTTCAATTTTGAAAATAATGTGAGCCGTTGTTACGGCTCCGTTGATGCGCATAATTTTATACAGATGTAAGAGATCATGATCGTCAACGGGAAGTTTGTAGCCGTACGGAAGGTATTCCTTGATGTTGCTGATTTCTCTTCTTAATGGTTGAAGTGTAAGAATTGTTGGGCTAATGTTTCCGTGGTTGGAATGAGTAAGTGTATGAATGAGTTCTGTCTGAATTCTGTGACCGTCTGAAGCCAGCATGCTTAATTGAACTGTTAGTTTCATTATCTGCTGTGAACGCCGCAACTGGGCTCTGATGTGGTCTATCTCGTTCGGCTCTTGTGTGAGGGCTTCTTCGAAGTGAGCGATGTTTTGCTTGGTGTTAGATGCGTCATCTTTGAGAATATTGATAGTTGAATCTACGACAGATGTTTGATTTTTTATCAAGTCTCTCAAGAACCCTTCATTTGGTTAACGTCGCTGATTGTTTTTGACATGTCTTCAGCATAGTTTGAGTCCAACACTCCGAACAGGGCATGAGCCATGTTCCCAACAATATTCAAAGCGGCTCTTCGAGGTCGCACTGGGGTTATCAGATCTTTTTCTTGAAGGAGCTCGTTGCTAGATTGTTTAAGGTGCTGTATGAGTGAATGACATGAACTATCCACGGTGCTATCGCAAATTTTTGTAAGCGTTGCAATTCCTTCTTCCAAGATTTGGTTTCTTGCCCAAATTGGATTTAGATCAGAGTAAACAATGATATTCCAACTTCCGGTGATTAATTTGTTAGTGCCAATGCCGTCGAAGAATATTCCAAGATTTTTATCAAATCGTGTTATTTTTACCGGAGTTGCAAAGGCTAATGGAAGTAGCAGAAGGGAAACAATGACTGTAGTGATTATGGAATTGTGAGAGATTGAGCGACGTTTGGGTGAGTCGGATTCTTCCAGTGGCCTTTTGCGTGGAATCACGTGGTTGTTTGCGTTAAATAGTGGAGCAAGTCTATAAAGAGGCCGTTTACAAGTTCCGTTGGCCGTCTTGATGTCAACCACTCGAACCAAATTATCATTACCCTTGTAGGGTTGGATCACCTGTCCTAATGGACATTTCATTGTTGGGGTGTTGTCGTCTTTTATGATAACCATGTCGCCCTCGTTAATATTTTGGCTCTGGACTCGCCATTTGTGACGGAACTGGAGTTCATTTAAATATTCCTGAGACCAACGCCTCCAAAATTCTTCCTTGATATTTTTCACCAGTCGCCATCTGGCTGCTAAAGTAGTTTTTATTGGTGCTACATGTGGGTTTACTTGAGTTGTTAATGCTTCGCCAATTAACAAGTGACCAAGGGTGAGAGCAGTCATATCGTTTGGGTTTGAGGACATCGGTGTTAGTGGTCTGGAGTTAAGTATGGCTTCGATCTCAATTACCACAGTTTCAAACTCTACATAGGTCAATGATACACTTGCCATGCCCTTTAGGAGAAGGTGGTTTGATGATTTAACCTCCCACAAGCCTCCAAAATGTGGTACCCTTTGGGGAATAAATTTAAACTCTATGCCATGATTACTGCTTGCTCTTATGATGGCCTGTTGTGCACTCTTTGAATAGATTGCTGTTTTGAAGTTGATTTTTTATGCCCACAAAGTTAGTGGCATTGTCGCTGTAGAGGATTTGACATCTTCCACGTCTGCCGATGAACCGCTTAAGGGCACCGATAAAGGCTTCAGTCGTTAAACCACTGACCAACTCGAGATGAACCGCCTTGGTTTCAAAGCAGCAGAACACGGCCAGGTACGCCTTGTACGGCATTTTCCCTCTAATTTTATAATGCACCCAAAATGGGCCACAATAGTCAACTCCGGTCTTCAAAAATGGTATGGATGCCGTAACTCTGTCGGCTGGAAGATTTCCCATTAACTGCGTCATCAAATGTGGTTTAGCTCTGGTGCAGCGAATACAACTATGGACTGTGTTGCGTGCTGTAATTTTACCCTTGATTGGACAAAACTGTTGTCTTAGGATATTGAGTAGTGCTTGAGGTCCACAGTGAGAGTGTTTTTCGTGTTTCATTTTAAACAGCAATTTCACAATTGGATCATTGTAAAGCAGCACCATTGGATATTTGGCATCATAGGCGAGTGCTGCAGCTTCAAGACGGCCACCAACACGTAATAGATTATATTCGTCTATAAATTTTTTTTTTTTTTTTTTAATTTATTTATTGTATCACTCATTTTACATGAGTCCATCAATAAGAAGGAAAATCTTAAGTCTAGTTTGGAACTAATTACATGATATGTAGCATTATTATAATTAATATGCATATAAATGTAATAATTATTTGCATGAGAGCCTCAGATAAGGAAACCTGGGCGTAAAACGGCCGATACACTGTCAGATCCCTGAACGAACCCTTCAACTGTGCTATTGAAAACTAAAGTCTATGTGCACACGGACTCTACCTTTCACCGACACATGTGACTACTTCGATCAAAGATCTGACCGTGAAATGGCCTGTTGAGTCTGAATAGACTTGGAGATTTTGCGTATTAGTTTACCGGAAGAGTGCAAAGAAGCACAAACGTAGTTAGGAATCGCGTTCGTGCAATGGAATGCTTGAGTATTATTTTACCGAAGTGCAAGGAAGCACAAGCGTAGTGCAAGTAAGCACAAACGTAGTTAGAAATCGCGTTTGTGCAATGGAATGCTTGAGTATTGTTTTACCGAGGTGCAAGGAAGCACAAGCGCAATCAGGAACCGCGGTCGTGCAGTGGAATGCAATATGTTTAAATAAGTGGAATTGCAAGGATCGAGTTGGATAGTCGGTCGGTCCTTTCAGTTTTATTCGCACAAGAGAGAACGTAGTTGCGAGTTCTCTGGCGAAGAGATTTACATGGAATTGCAATTTTTGGCGATGGTTTTGCTTGATCGTCATAATTTCTGATTTAACCGTCTCTACCTTTAGATCTCTATGGATGTGTTCATTTTTAATGAACCATAGAGCTCCTGTAATTGATCTCAGGATTTTGGACTGAGCTCTTTGCAGAATATCTCTATTTGAAGCCCTTGCGTTTCGGTTGAGTTGTAAACCGTACGTCCATATCGGTTTTATAACCTGATTATATAACAGGATTTTATAATCAAGTTTTAGGGGAGAACAACTATTCATTAGCCAGTGCAAGCTAATTGCTTTAAGTTTCATCTGAGTCCGCTTCGCTTCGATATGCTCGCGCCAGGTCAGCCTTCTATCTAAATGAACTCCGAGGTATGTTATTTCTTCAACTTGAGGGATTCGAATGTTATTTAGGAATGCGTCAGGAGAGACGCCTCTGTTAAGTGTGAATATAATGTGACGAGATTTTTGTTCGTTAACTTTAATACGCCAACGGGATAACCAGTTTTGGATATTATTTAAATGCGCTTGGAGCTCGTTGGTTGCCACCACCATGTTTTTGTGTCTACTTAGAAATGCTGTTTCATCAGCCAACGTCGATGTGAAAATTTGACCACTAATAGGAATGTCAGCTGTAAATAAAAGGTATAAAAAAGGACCGGCAACGCTCCCTTGCGGAACTCCGGCACTAATTACAAAGCCTTTTGTTATAAATGAATTTTGTTTTACTTGGAATTTTCTATTACTCAGATAAAAATTTAAGACTGCATGATCATTTTTAGGGAGTAATTGCCTGATTTCAAATTTCAGCCGATAATGCCAAACTTTGTCGAATGCTTGTTGAATATCTAAAAATACCGCCAAGCAGTATTCTTTTTTTTTTCGTATGCGATTCTTATTTCGTTTGTAATTTGATTAACTTGCTTGATTGTACCGTGTTTTTCCCTAAATCCAAACTGATGAGAGGGAATAATGTTTTGTTCTAGTAACAATGACGACAATTTCGGAATAAGTAGTTTTTCAAATAGTTTCGAGAGACAAGGAAGAAGACTAATCGGCCTGTAGGATAAGGCTTGAGAAAGATCTTTACCTGGTTTCCGTACCATAATTATGACCGATCTCTTCCAGTCATGTGGAAAATGACCATACTTTATGATTGCATTAAAAAGGTTTGTTATAAACACCACTGCAATAAGAGGTAAGTTTTTAACATTACCGGAGTAATCAAATCATACCCTGGAGCTTTTTGCAGACTAATTTATTCTTGATTACGTCAATGATTTGACTGTGAGTTATTTCGTAGTGCAATTGTTGAGTGTTTTCAGAACTTTGTGTAACAGGGTGAACAAAACTACCTGAATTTGGTTGAAATACTTTACTAAGGTGCAAAGCAAACACGTTAGCCTTATCTTCATTGATTGCCATAAGGATTTTTGATTTTTGCCTTTTGGAGTAAGGTTTTACACAAATTTATGTTGTTCAAATCGTTTCTCCCTCGAAAGGGCTGCTTTGAGCTTATTTTCCGCTTCTTTCAATCTACGTTTAGCTGCTGGTGATCGGGTTTGCTGCCATTCCCTCCTGCACCTTTTTTTACAGGCCATTAGATTTTCTATTCCAGTATTTGTAAAGGACACCTTTTCCGTTTTAATGTACTTAGGCGTAGAGTTCTCTACTGCTGAAGTCAACATAGAAGTAAGAACTGTAACGGCGTCATCAATATGCTCTTTTTTTGACTTTGTAATTGGTGTGTATATGTGAGCTTATATACTTTTTGTATTTAAGCCAATTGGTATTGAAATTTGTTAATCTGTGGGGAATATCAACTTGTTTTGGTCTTTCGTTCAATAGGAATAACACAGGAGAATGATCTGAAAACAGATCAAACGTTGTATATGTTGATATGGATTCTCTTTTAATACCTTTTATAATGCCAAAATCTATAAGATCTGGTAATTTATTTGGGTCCGCTGGCCAATAAGTTGGTTTCCTAGGAGAAACAAAGTCGAGACTGTTATTTTTATTCATAATTGCCCTATATAGTTGGGCACCTTTAGGATTACAAAGACGGGAACCCCAGAGGGTGTGCTTTGCATTATAATCTCCAGCTGCGATGAATTTATCACCGAGGGTTTTGAAGAAATCTATATACATTTTTTCTGGAATATGATGACGCGGTGGGCAGTATACCGCCGAGACTGACATGCTTTTGCTATTAGCCCAAATACTTATTGTTGTTGCTTGTATAAAAGTAGTTGCATACGATTCCATTAGGAAGTGCCTAATTCTCTTACGGATAAGAATGCCTGTACCACCGTGTGCTTTACCATCTGGATGATTGGTTTTGTAAAATATATATCCAGGAATTGCGAAGAAGCATTTATTAGTTAAGTGAGTTTCTGAGAGAAGCAATACATCAACGGATTCACGAATTAAAAAATTTTGGATTTCTAGCTTATGCCGACTTAAGCCGTTTGAATTCCACGCACACATTTTTAAACTGATCATATTTTCAAAAGAAGAGCTGTCATTAACTTAGTCTGCGTTTCCACAAATGTGTCGACGGATTTTTGCATCGCCTGCTTAAAGTTAGAAACACTTTGAGTAAGAGTTGGTATCATTAATTCAAGATTGTTATTTGAGTTGGAAGGTGTGAACTGATTTGATGGAATGCCTGCCTTCAATGCATTTGCATAGGAAACACCTGGAGTAAAAGCAACACTAGCTATGTTCGAGGATGGCGCGGTTAAAGGAACAAATGTATTTTTAACTGGATTTCGAGACATTTGCTTCCGGATATCAAGACGCTGCTTATGATTTTTGTAAACTATACAGCCTCGGTTATTTGCAGTATGATTACCTTGGCAGTTGCTACATTTTACTCAATTGCGGTCGTTTTGAGATTTTTTACTACACACGGAACTGTGATGAAGTTCACCACATATTCCACACACTGTACGCAGAGTGCAGTAAGCTTGGGTATGAACAACTATTGGCAATTATTGCATTGTACTGGCCCATTTCGTTTGTGAGGCTCTTTCACTGTAATTTTACGATGCAATAAGTACATCAAGTTATAAATGGGATGGCTTTCTTTTTTTTAAGCTTTAAGTTGTCTGGAAGAAGGTCAACTCTAAGCATTGGCTGCGGTATTATTCTTTGTTTATTATATCTATTACTGCTCTAGCATGAAAGCCCTGTTCGCCGAGAGCATTTTTTATATCGTTTGGATCAACGTCTCCTTCAATACCTTTAATCACGACTGAAATACCTTTGCTACTTTTAAGCTGGTATGTATAGAAATTCTTTTTTCCCTTCTCAAATTGATTAACAACTTTGCGATAGCTAGCCTCAGAATCAGTTTGGATTTTAGTTTCGTGAATGTTTCCTCTAGTTAAGGGAACAACATGGAAGTTGCTATTGTTTAGGAGGCTTGCTAAACTAGCTTCTAGTGCATTGGAGCTACGCTCCCGCAAATAAATTGGAGGCGGTTTTAATTCTTTACTTGGCTCATTTTTAGATGATTTATCATTTAGATTTTCTGATAAAAGAGCAAGGCGGTTACCCGATAGAGTACTAGGCGGAGTGGGTACGGTTTCCGTTTTATTAGGGTTAGCCCTGTTGGCATTGTTTGCAGTTGGGCTTCTTTTTGTTTTAATTATATTGACGTAGCGATGCATGCCAATAAGTACCGCTTGCTGTTCGCTTTGTTTTTTTATAATATTGTTCGACTTAATAGCCGCATCAACAGCTACATTACCTGAGTTCATTGTGTTTTTTGTTATTGTAGCGGTAGAAATAGGAGATGCTGTGGCCTCAGCTTAATATAATTTACTTGAGATGTTTTTCTCTCTTGAATTCGGATTTATTGCAATGGTGGAGTTGGAGCGTTCCCTTTGGAGCTGGCTTTTCAGCATTAAAAACTGGCTGATCGACTCGGACTGGACGGAAGTTTCGTTTTCGTGAAGAAACTATTTGCTGGGTAGTTGCACAACTTTTGGAACTTGATCTTCATCATCTTCGACAACTACCATACCATGGTTTGTGTCGACGCTACTAGAGCATTTAGCAGAGCTGTTCGAAGAGCTTTTTGGTGAATGGCCAATCGGCATGAGCTGACAGCTGAGTCAGCTGCGGCAAGCAGCTTTCTTTCTATTAAAGTGTTTTTGTATCAAATAGGAATGACTTGGAATATGAAATACTTATCTAAGAGGAAATTTCTTATTTCAACTCTTCAGATCACTGCCCACAAGTAGGTAACTGGATGGATACCACCGCTCAGCCACTCGCGAGGAAAAAACGACCTAGCGCGTCTAGAAATGGTGCATATACGTTTAATTTCCTGAAAGCATTGACGGTTTTTTATGCCTTAAGGTAGTTGATATCATTTATGAATTCGGACCCTTGTACCGCCCTTACAATGACCTGAAGTGCTGTATAAAGTTCAAGGGGGGTTGGGGTGATGTGGCATGGAGTGGTGTACTGGTTCTGAGTTTTTCTAACGGCAGTGATAAACCTTAATACGTGTGCAACCGTTCGTTGAAGGAAGTCGAATGAATTTCTGTGATTTATTTGGTGTATCATGTCAGTTAACCCCTTTTGTTCCGTGACCAGGGCTTCTGTTTGCCTTTGTTTTATTTCAATATTCGATACAGGGTGCCCATCATATTTTGATGCCTGTGGCCATTTCGACTCGTTTTCGTGAAGAAAAAATGGTCCATAAAACCATATGTTGCAGGCGGACAGTTTTTCTGGAGCCAGTCCCTGTGATAGTATATCGGCCGCATTTTCCTTAGAAGGGACGTGTCTTCACAGCCTTGCGCAGGATAGTCGTTGTATTTTGCTGACTCGGTTTGCAACGAAGGTGTAGTATGCTGATGATTGTGAATTGATCCATGACAACACTATTTCTGAATCGGACCAGAGAAAGGTTGCTATATCTGGCCTTTTTAGATCGCGCCTTACCCTTTCCGTTAATTCAACCCCTAAGACAGCTGCACACAATTCCAGGCGTTTGTTTGCACACAATGTTGCAAGGTTTGTTTCTTTATTGGAGCAACTCGTGACTTGGCGCAAAGCAGATTGACCATGATCGTGCCATCTTTAGTGCATTCACGGATGTAAATTACAACGCCGTATGCCTGTTCGGATGAATCCACAAACGTGTGCAATTGAATATGGTCCGGCTGAACTAGGTTGTGGTTGAAAATATGCCGAGTAGTTTTCACGTCGTTCAATGTAATTATGCCTTTTTGAAACTACCTCCACTCATGCTGCAGGTTTTCTGGTAGCTCGTCATCCCAAGCTAGTTTTAGTTGCCACAATTGCTGTGTGAAAATGTTTGCCTTAACGAGTACCGGTCCTAACATTCTGAGAGGGTCAACAGTCGTCGACATAGAAATCATCATGTAGCATCGTGGCTCCTAGTAGATATCTCTCCATGTTCTTGTTGGCTAAGTGTTGAGGACATTTGGTTGCCAAGTATGGGGCCGAAGTTCTGCCATATGTCACTGTAGTCAGCCGGTAATATTTGAATTCTTCTGATGGGTCTTTTCTCCATATAATTTATTGAAGGTTTTGGTCAGCATCTTGTACCAGGATCTGCCGATACATCTTCTCGATGTCTGATGTGAACACAAAACGGTGCATGCGGAATCTCAGTAATATTGAAAAGAGTTCGATTTGAACCGTAGGACCTGCTTTTAACACATCATTAAGTGCCAGTCTAGTTGATGTTTTTGCTGAAGCATCTAAAACAACACGTAATTTCGTTGTGGTGCTTTCGGGCTTCAGGATGCCATGATGCGGTATAAAGTACCTTGGTGCGGGAACGTTCTGAACGTCCAATTCCTTCATGTGTCCTAGTCTTTCGTACTCGGTCATGAAATCAGTATACATTTCTCTTATGTTTGTGTCCTTACTAAGACGTTTTTCTAGTGCAAAAACTCTGAAGGGCAACTTAACGCGATTCGCCCAAAGCCGATGCATTCTCTAACCGTGGTAGTTGCACAATGTATTTGCCGTCATGGTTCCGGGCTATAGTCTGGTCAAAGTGGTTCTCGCATTCCTTTTCTGAGACTGTCATTTGGCGTTGTGGCTCATCCGCATCATCGATTCTCCAGAATCGCTCCAAAATTTGAGAGATCGCAGTGTCATTATCCACAAAAACTCCACACGTGGCGGATTTGTTAGGCTCTCCATCTATTTTTCCAGTAAGAACCCATCCTAATGTAGTACTTTGTAGTATCGGCAAACTGCTGTTAAACTTGATTTGTTCTGTTCGCATTAACTGATGATAGATAGCTCCAAATCTGCAAACTTATTGTTCTGAGGGAGTGGCCATTTTGATCTATCGATTGTTTGCGTGGGTTGCGGTGACACTATGTTGGGAAGAACCACTGCTTCATTACTGGTGGAGAACTTGCCATGTGTCGAATTTAGCTGTACATTTATTCGCTGGTTCGCCTTTCGAGTGGCTCGGCCAAAGTCTTCAATGCATAGCGATGATTCAACCGGTGATAACGCTAGTTTCTTCATCACTCGCTCTGTTACGATGTTTATTTGAGAGCCGGCGTCTAGCAGTGCTCGGAATTCGCAGCTTCGTCCATTGATTCCGGTAATTATGACTCTAGCAGTGGTTAGCAGGACATATTTATAGCTGGGTTTTGGTTGATTGGAAGCCGCTACTGTTGCCATTTCGGGTGTTTCATCCGTGCATGACTTCTTTTCTGACGATGTCGCTGTAGATGCTGTGTTAGATTGTTTTCCGGACATTTTTGTTGAATCATTTCCTTAAGCTGAATTTTCTAAATGTAATAGTGTGTTGTGTTTTTTGGAACATTTAGCGCAAGACCGAGACTGGCATTCCTTTGCACGATGATCATTTTTGAAACAATTAACACAGAGTTTTTGTAATTGTGTCCACTTCAGCCGCTCTGCAACACTCATTTTGAGGAATTTCCCACAGTAATAAATTGGATGTACCTCCTTGGAGCATACTTTACATAGTGTGACCTTGCTTGCTGCAGCTGAGGTAGAAGGCCTTACTTTTTGCTTTAAAATGACGATTTGGAGAATTTGGAACCGAATTTGCAAGAAGGAGAGCAGCTCTTCCGTCGTTGGGTTAGCGCGTGGATCCTTTTGAGATTGCTCGAACAAAAGACGGCCTTGTTTGTCTAATTTTTGAATTAGGATTTGGGAGAGTAATGGATCCCATTGAGAGGTGTCGATACCCATATTGTTGATGGCCGCCAGACCTTCCATCATAATGTCGTGGAATTCCTTGATCTCTCTTGCGTAAGCAGTCAGTTTTGGTTGCATCAAAATTTTATTTATTAATGTTGATATAACAATTTTTTTTTTTCAAATCGGTCCTGCAGGATACCCCAGGCAGTTTCATAATTGTTTTCTGTCAATTATAGGTGTCTTATAAATCTCGCAGCATCCCCCGTCACGTTCGATTTCAAGTACCACATTTTTGTACCGCTGGTATTTCTTGGTCGTGGACCATTCTTACAAACAGATCTGAAAATGTCTGCCATTTTAAATAGTCACCATCAAACTTGTCTATAGAAATTTTCGGCATTTTGACTTCTGGCTGTCTTCTATTATTCGATGATGTTTTCATTCGATTTTTTGACAGCATCGCCAACTTTTGCTGCACCAATTCCTCGATCTGGATATATGTGTCAATATTGTATCCTTCTTTGCTTGGGTCAGAGCATTCTCCCCAAATTAAAAAATTTGCATCTTCTACTTGTTGCCATAGCTTGTTGGTTGCGGCTACAGCTTGTTTTGGTGCTTCTTCATTTGTTTTACTGTTCAATAGACGCCTCAGTGAAGAAATCATTACTCCTTGTCTACGTATGATTGGGCCCAGCCCTCTTATGTGTTCCTCACCTTGGTTCACATTTGGGTTTACAGCTTGAAGTGGAATTGCTTGTGGTGTTGGCTTTAGCTCTATCATTGAGGAGTCAATTTCTTCCCTGAAATTAAAAACCAGATCCAACATTTTCGTATAGAAATCGTCCTTAAAGTACTCTGCGTCGAAAGGAATGGGGCTCATCAGTCTCATTTGGTTGTCATTGGATTCGAAACGAGTCCATGCTTCGTCCAACCGCTTTAGTCGCTCTTCAAAGTAGCCTAGAGTCTGCTTTCTCTCCTAAGAATCTTTTTGTAATTCTGTATGATTCTATGAATATTGTCTGCCAACGATTTTTGAGATTCTATTAATGTTGAGAATTGCTCCATCGTGTAATGTATCTTCGGTTTTCTTCTTCTGTTGATTTATGTCCAACGTCTTCTTGAAGCGTTTTGTTGAATGATGAATTTATGTTTGATTTTTGCCAATATGTGGCAAAACGTATCCTTTATCGGTGTCTGACCGAATGTTGATGCGCGCGCTGAAACGGTTTGATTCGCGTCGAACTAAAAAAAATTCACTATGAAATAACGGGTTTTTATGATTCCGCGTTTTGTGATCAATTTGATCCTGGTGGATCTCGGTCTACACTTGAATATGATGTGGGACCGTCGGGGTCACCATTGTTTAAGTTTAGAAAAGGGGAGCTTAATCAAATTACCGTGCAGTACATAAACTGCAGATATTTTAAATTTAACTTGTATCAGACAGCACTTGAACTATTGATACTCGAAGCCAATATGAACGCTTAAGTGAATTGATCAATCAAGAGTTTAGAATTGGGCTTATTTTTATTGATCATTAGCAATTCTTTTATACAACTTAGTATGCTATTCTAATGACCAATATCTTGTTTATTTAATTAAATCGAATATTATGCATAAATATGTTGGTTATGTATGAGCTAAACGAAATTTGATATCTTTTAAGATCAACGTATGACTTTTTGCCTTGAATGCATTAAATGCTTACAAAAAGGTTTCATTGTTTTTTCATTCACTTTTTTTATTTTTTCATACAAAACTAAACAATACCCATTTCAATCAAAAATCTTTTAACACCGTAGCGTGCATTTTTGCTCCCCCAGAGCTTTCCGGACTGCATCAGCGTTGGCACTTTGTGGTCGTACCAGTTGGATTTATTTCAAAAATTTGGCGTTGTACACCAGTAGTTCTGTATTTCTGTGTGTCGATCGTGGTATTGGTCCCACGAAGTCTGCACAGACAGTAGTCCATGGTTTGACAGTAATCGAATCGAAATATATATTTACAAATGTCTGTGAGTATGCTCGGTCGAAAGTATTTATTTTTGGCTCGAAGGACGGTCTATCGTAGGCTTAAGTGGCTAGTTCTTGGCTGATCGTGATTTTCGTCCAATACTCGGTCGAAGTCTTCGTTTCTCACGCAAATTCTCCAAGACATGCTGTGTTCGTCGTCTATGTCTGAAGGTAGATGTCTTTTCAAATTTCCATTTAGGATGGTGTATTCTGGAAACTTATGTGGCCCTTTGGTCACTTATTTCATTTTCCTTGACCCCTAATCTTGCGGATAAGCGGTATCTCTTCTTCTTGGACACGCCGGGCTGTCACTAAGGAATCTTGAGAAAGGGCGTCTTCAATGACCTTCCCCTTTCAATATCGACCTTCGAAGCTATATTGCTGTAGTCCTAACGCCCATCATGCAATTCGATCTGAAATATTTTCGATTGAATTTAGCCACTTCAAGGATAGGTGGTCCGTTATAACTATGAATTTGTATCCTTCGAGATAGTGTCTTATTTTTCTGATTCCCAGGTTATTGTGAGGTACATTTTTCTGTGGTGTGATAATTCATTACTGCATTGTCATGGTGTCGGCTAGCGTATGCTATTACCCTCTCAGTTCCTTCAATTTATTGCGTGAATACTGCTCCGAAACGATAGTCGCTGGTGTTACATAGTGTGACCTTGCTTGCTGCAGCTGAGGTAGAAGGCCTTACTTTTTGCTTTAAAATGACGATTTGGAGAATTTGGAACCGAATTTGCAAGAAGGAGAGCAGCTCTTCCGTCGTTGGGTTAGCGCGTGGATCCTTTTGAGATTGCTCGAACAAAAGACGGCCTTGTTTGTCTAATTTTTGAATTAGGATTTGGGAGAGTAATGGATCCCATTGAGAGGTGTCGATACCCATATTGTTGATGGCCGCCAGACCTTCCATCATAATGTCGTGGAATTCCTTGATCTCTCTTGCGTAAGCAGTCAGTTTTGGTTGCATCAAAATTTTATTTATTAATGTTGATATAACAATTTTTTTTTTTCAAATCGGTCCTGCAGGATACCCCAGGCAGTTTCATAATTGTTTTCTGTCAATTATAGGTGTCTTATAAATCTCGCAGCATCCCCCGTCACGTTCGATTTCAAGTACCACATTTTTGTACCGCTGGTATTTCTTGGTCGTGGACCATTCTTACAAACAGATCTGAAAATGTCTGCCATTTTAAATAGTCACCATCAAACTTGTCTATAGAAATTTTCGGCATTTTGACTTCTGGCTGTCTTCTATTATTCGATGATGTTTTCATTCGATTTTTTGACAGCATCGCCAACTTTTGCTGCACCAATTCCTCGATCTGGATATATGTGTCAATATTGTATCCTTCTTTGCTTGGGTCAGAGCATTCTCCCCAAATTAAAAAATTTGCATCTTCTACTTGTTGCCATAGCTTGTTGGTTGCGGCTACAGCTTGTTTTGGTGCTTCTTCATTTGTTTTACTGTTCAATAGACGCCTCAGTGAAGAAATCATTACTCCTTGTCTACGTATGATTGGGCCCAGCCCTCTTATGTGTTCCTCACCTTGGTTCACATTTGGGTTTACAGCTTGAAGTGGAATTGCTTGTGGTGTTGGCTTTAGCTCTATCATTGAGGAGTCAATTTCTTCCCTGAAATTAAAAACCAGATCCAACATTTTCGTATAGAAATCGTCCTTAAAGTACTCTGCGTCGAAAGGAATGGGGCTCATCAGTCTCATTTGGTTGTCATTGGATTCGAAACGAGTCCATGCTTCGTCCAACCGCTTTAGTCGCTCTTCAAAGTAGCCTAGAGTCTGCTTTCTCTCCTTAGAATCTTTTTGTAATTCTGTATGATTCTATGAATATTGTCTGCCAACGATTTTTGAGATTCTATTAATGTTGAGAATTGCTCCATCGTGTAATGTATCTTCGGTTTTCTTCTTCTGTTGATTTATGTCCAACGTCTTCTTGAAGCGTTTTGTTGAATGATGAATTTATGTTTGATTTTTGCCAATATGTGGCAAAACGTATCCTTTATCGGTGTCTGACCGAATGTTGATGCGCGCGCTGAAACGGTTTGATTCGCGTCGAACTAAAAAAAATTCACTATGAAATAACGGGTTTTTATGATTCCGCGTTTTGTGATCAATTTGATCCTGGTGGATCTCGGTCTACACTTGAATATGATGTGGGACCGTCGGGGTCACCATTGTTTAAGTTTAGAAAAGGGGAGCTTAATCAAATTACCGTGCAGTACATAAACTGCAGATATTTTAAATTTAACTTGTATCAGACAGCACTTGAACTATTGATACTCGAAGCCAATATGAACGCTTAAGTGAATTGAACAATCAAGAGTTTAGAATTGGGCTTATTTTTATTGATCATTAGCAATTCTTTTATACAACTTAGTATGCTATTCTAATGACCAATATCTTGTTTATTTAATTAAATCGAATATTATGCATAAATATGTTGGTTATGTATGAGCTAAACGAAATTTGATATCTTTTAAGATCAACGTATGACTTTTTGCCTTGAATGCATTAAATGCTTACAAAAAGGTTTCATTGTTTTTTCATTCACTTTTTTTATTTTTTCATACAAAACTAAACAATACCCATTTCAATCAAAAATCTTTTAACACCGTAGCGTGCATTTTTGCTCCCCCAGAGCTTTCCGGACTGCATCAGCGTTGGCACTTTTTGGTCGTACCAGTTGGATTTATTTCAAAAATTTGGCGTTGTACACCAGTAGTTCTGTATTTCTGTGTGTCGATCGTGGTATTGGTCCCACGAAGTCTGCACAGACAGTAGTCCATGGTTTGACAGTAATCGAATCGAAATATATATTTACAAATGTCTGTGAGTATGCTCGGTCGAAAGTATTTATTTTTGGCTCGAAGGACGGTCTATCGTAGGCTTAAGTGGCTAGTTCTTGGCTGATCGTGATTTTCGTCCAATACTCGGTCGAAGTCTTCGTTTCTCACGCAAATTCTCCAAGACATGCTGTGTTCGTCGTCTATGTCTGAAGGTAGATGTCTTTTCAAATTTCCATTTAGGATGGTGTATTCTGGAAACTTATGTGGCCCTTTGGTCACTTATTTCATTTTCCTTGACCCCTAATCTTGCGGATAAGCGGTATCTCTTCTTCTTGGACACGCCGGGCTGTCACTAAGGAATCTTGAGAAAGGGCGTCTTCAATGACCTTCCCCTTTCAATATCGACCTTCGAAGCTATATTGCTGTAGTCCTAACGCCCATCATGCAATTCGATCTGAAATATTTTCGATTGAATTTAGCCACTTCAAGGATAGGTGGTCCGTTATAACTATGAATTTGTATCCTTCGAGATAGTGTCTTATTTTTCTGATTCCCAGGTTATTGTGAGGTACATTTTTCTGTGGTGTGATAATTCATTACTGCATTGTCATGGTGTCGGCTAGCGTATGCTATTACCCTCTCAGTTCCTTCAATTTATTGCGTGAATACTGCTCCGAAACGATAGTCGCTGGTGTCAGTCTAAAGGAAAAATGCTTGGTCAAAATCTGGGCAAGCGAGAACTCGCGCCTTCGTAAGATGTTGTTTCAGTTTTCCGAATGCAGCCTGATGTATTTTGCTGCAATCCCATTTGGATCCATTTTTGATTTAGCGTGCAGCAGGCTGTGGGGTATGCAAAGCCTCCATTTGCCATTTTTTTGCGGACAAGAACTGTGGGTGCACTGTATGGACTTTTACCCTTTTCTTTAAACCATTTTTTCAGAAGCTCATCTATTTCCTTATTAATTATTTCCAGTTTTTAAGGATTCTGTGGAAAATATCTGGCTTTTATGGGTACCTCGTCTTTTAATCTAATGCAGTGCTTTGTGGACCTTTCATAGTTTCAAAGTGGCTGATTCCGCGCTTACTAATTTCATCTTCGTCTGCTCTTGTTATTTGTTTTGTGCATGCTCTATGGGTTTGTTCTGAATCCAATCAGGTTTGGAATCCTTGCATGTGCTATATTTGGGTTGTCGTAGCGTGAGTGCGTTATCGTTGGCGTTCGTCGCTCTAAGAATTTTTATACTTTTGCCTGCGGCCTCCATCTGTGCTGATGTAGTTCCTTGTAGCTCCGGTGGCAATCATTGCTTCCAAGGGCTTTCGTCCTAGTTCGATGGAGGTGACCATAGTGTTTTTTATACTTTTTAATTGGTGGTCCCCAGACCGTTTCCCGATTTTCTGCAGAAGTCGAATGTCCGCACACCTCGTTTTCTGCATATCCAACGAAATTGTATTTGTGGATTTTTCATCCAAATTTGGCACATCAATATTTTTTTTCTCGGCGGTGTGCGTTTTCTCAGTACAACCTGTGGGTTTTTGTTCTACCACTCGCCGATTGTGATCCTCGTTTCTATCTTTGTGCGATTTTCCTTTGTTTTGACTTGTCTTTTTTTCGCCTTTAGGCTTTCGAATTCGTTGGCCAGGTCGATAAGTGCTCTCAACGTTCCGAAGTCTCGTTTCTTTGCAATTCCTTGGATTTTCTCAGGAGCTGCTTTCATATATGCGATGAAGTTTACTGTCGGTCAATGAAGACGGATTTTACTGTCGTTCCATGAAGCAGGATTTTATTGTCGGTCCAACAGGCAAAGCTTCACCGTAGTGCGTGGCCGAAGTTTTACTGTCGACGCTGCCAGGATGCTCTGAGAAAGGATTCTTCAAATGGATAATGACCGGATCTAGTCTCTTTTTGGGGCAAAGTCTCGTTATCCGGAAACTGGGATCAAGTGGTTATCCTTTAGTCCCCTAAACTATGGTTTAGTACTTTCTCTTGCGCCGAGCTCGCACTTACTACCTTCACTTTCCTCGTCAGCTGGTTATATATAATTTTCTTTACTGACCTTTGGACTTCGTGTCATGTTTTGACTTTTGTTGACTTTTGGACCTAACATACATCATGCATTGGTTGCGCGTTGACCATTGGACCCCGGTCATCCGCTGACTGTGTGTCGACCTTTGCTCTTAAGTCATGCGCTGACGGCGTGCGGCCTGCGTGTTTGGGTCATGTTTTACTAGTATGCGACTTGCATATTGCGTACTTGCTGCTATGTACATAGGCATTTTGTGTCTTTTTGTAGTTCCGGTGGTTTATGACATTTTTTGTTGTCGTCACAATAGCCACACACTTTTAGCGCATATTAATACGTTTTCATAGACTGTAGTCATTAAATAAAAAAATTTCCAATATAATAGCCTAGACAGACGTATAGCATAATCGCGATTATCTCTATTTTGCAGATTAAAGATGAATTATGTATAGATAAAAGTAGGATCAATTCCATTTTAATCGAACTTTTAGAAGCGCGATTATATTCATAATCGTTCTTTTTGACAAAGAAACCTTGGTAATAGCTGTCAAATAGAATTTATATAATAAATTTAATTGAGTGGAATCAAAATTGTTGACACATAAAAAAGCTGGTTGCTTGATCATACATTTTTTAATCCACCATTTGTCGTCTGTCAGGGTTTTTTTTGGAAAAGTGGATTAAAAAAATTTAATCGCGATTAACTATATACGTCTGCCGACGGTATTAGAATTGACCTGTCTTGCCTTATTTCAATCACAATTCATCGACCGCACCACAAAAAAAAAAACTCACTGGCTAGTCAGCTTGTACTTTCCAGCTCTTTATTTGACTTCGTCGACCGCGCGGCAAACATAGCAAAGCTCCAGTCAATTTTTGTGTATCATCTAAGATAATCCTGGTTCGTAGTTGTCTTTTCATCAAAATTACGTCAGTTCGCAATCATCTTTATGTACGAAATTAAAGAACAAGATCGCGGAAAAAGTCAAAGTTATATTTATATTTTCGGATATTAGCGGCCTAAGCGCGTACAGACCAAACGTGTTTTTGTCTCATTAAATTATAGAGAAAACAAGACTTGCTCACGTCAATAAGTGGGCAATGACCAAGCAGCCAACGAAAGCATCTGTCCATTGTACAGTTTAACTTCCGCAACTCGAACCTCCACAACGCACACTTTTCAATAACTCGAAGTGAATCGGGTAGAAATAGCAAAAGGTTTAAATCAAATTCGCTTCCCTAACTCAAAGTCCCAATATCTCGACCTGTTTGCTTGGATACTGGTGTGTTAATCATGGGAATTTGTCTGTATGATCCACGATTTTGGTTGTAAAGCGTCACAAATCGCTGGTATTGAATTCTTTCAATAGGGGTCTTCACAATGACGTACCCAAAACGTCGGAATGTCGGAAAATCGGACAATTGCGCCTTAAAAATTTTTTTTAACTTTTTTTGTATCTTGCCAGACTTGCTAAGCAGTTAAAATTTTCCGATTTTCCGACTTTCTTATTTTCCGAGGCCTTTGTAAAAACACCTTATTTATCATATAGTGATTTTTGGCAACACGGTTGATTTTCGTTAAAACAGGGTGTTACTGTAGGAGGGGTCCTTTTGTGTTACGTGTTTTGGCGAGTCGGCCGCGATCTTGCTTGTCGTTCGAGCGGGATCCTGCCACACCGCGCACCATTTTCCCACAGTCAAACATAAGAATCGTGCGGAGATGGGTTAATTTTAAAAGGGAAGAATAAGGAAAATAACGTTTTTTAAGAACCTGTAAATGAAAATTTCCGATTGTTATATGTATAGTTTTTTCGACGTTTTCCTTGCCGCAATAACTACACAATAAATCGGTACGTTGAGAACGCAGTGGGATTCCGGCTCCAAAATATTTTGGTAAAGATTTGATGTAAAAAAAGTTTAACTGAATCTTCTTTTTATCGCCATTTGTTTGGCATTTTTAAAGGCATAGGATAGCAAGTTAATGTGTCTACGGAATTATCTAAAATACTTAACCTGATTATGTTGATTTTGTTCCGCCATCGCTTTTTCCTTTGCTTGCCTTTTGCATTTATACCTGTGGTTCTGAAACCAAATTTTCACCTGAAAGTAAAAATATTTGAAACCAATGCTTGAATTGTAACTAAAACTATTATTATTTCAAATTTAAAAAAAGATTTATAAAATTAGTAACAAATTTACTTTAGGAGCGCTTACGAGATTTTTGTTTTGTTGTTATTACATTATGCCAAATGACGCCCTGAGTCCAAATAAGCAATCCTTTTTTGGGGTCGTGCCCAGTTAAAGAGATATTGCTAAATTTTCCCAAAATCCACTAAATTTTTTATTTCGTTCGTGGCTTTCATACATAAATAGTTGCCACATTAACCATTTGCGTATAACGCAAAGCTTTTGAATTAAATCTGCCCATGCGATATCAGAATTATAGCTTACGGTGCTGTAACTCGAAGGTTCCGCCGCTGCTCGCGTCGCTTCGCTCCGCTTCAAACCCAGACCCCCCCCCCCCCCCCCTCATGACACTTTTTATACGCGACACACTCTGTGTCGAGGGTATATTGCGTTTGTGTGGTTGTGTGTAACACCCAGAACCAGTCGAGATAGACCATACAAAATATGTATAGAAATGATCAGTGTCACCAGGAGATTCGATTTAGACACGTCCGTCCGTCTGTCCGTCTGTCCGTCTGTCTGTCTGTCCGTCTGTCCGTCTGTCCGTCTGTTTGTATACAGTTATTTTATCGAAGGAGTTGAGATATCTCGAAAAAATTGGTATGCGTGCTCACGGGGACATGAGTAAGAACAGGTTCGAGAATGGACCCGATCAGACCATTTTTAGGGGTACCTCCAGTACTAGGGTCTGTTACGAAAATCACAAAAACTGCTCTAAAAGCGAAGTTTTTCGACATATTTTGATGAAATTGAATATTTGATCATATTTAAAGGCCAGCAATATTTTTTCCAAAAATTGAAAAAGTGGGCGTGGCAAAAGGGCGGTTTTCGAAAATTGTCTCCTACACCCGAAATTGAAATGGGACTTGAACGAAATTTGGCACTTATGCCAATTCCTTTGTAGCCTTTAACATCCTCCCAAAAAGTTTCCTTGATCGGGCCATTTTTAAGGGTACCTCCAGTACTAGGGTCTGTCACAAAAATCCCAAAATTGCCTTAAAATCGGACTTTTTCGCAATATTTCAATGAAACTTAGAATTCGAGCGTATATTATATTTAAGCCTCCGATAAGAATTCAAAAAAATTTGAAAAGTGGGCGTGACAAAGGGGCGGTTTTCATAAAGAAATCTAAGAAAAGTCGGTATATGGGACCCCTTATGGTCTTAAACACCTCTTGATATTAAAAGTTAAAGTCGGGTATTCTATTGTCAGGCTCGCCTGACTATAACACCCTTACTTGTTTTTTCTTATTTATATTATTTCGGATAAAAGTTTGTTCTTAATTTTCGCATATATTTTAGCAAAATTATTAAGAAAGAAGTAAGAAGTTTTAAGATATTTAATGCAGTAATTTTCTGCTCAAGTGGTATTTCGCCCTAAATGGGGCAAAAGGAAATCGATTTGAATAACTTACAAATGTTTCAACCACGTACTTTGTGCAACACGCTGCTCTGCTGACGTCACTGCTGCTGGTCAGAAATAGGACACATACCTGGGACGCTTGATGCACTCGAACGGAGACCAGATAAAGATGACGTTTTACGGGAGACGATCGAAAAATCAGAGAAAAGTTACGGGTACGTTCAAAAAGTACGGACTTGAGCCTTCCGCGATTGCCAAAAAAATGAATTCACGTGATGCGAGTAAAAGAAGGCTGCATTCGTTCGGCATTTTTTACTTAGTTCAGCCGTTACTGTAGAGATCGCGGAAGCGATTCACACTACAATCGTGTTCAATCGACCGTTGGAAAAACACAAGAGAAGTTCTAGCTGACTGCAGTTGCTAATCAAGCCCTGCGGCAAAAAGTACGAGCAAAATGTAATACTTTGGCTCTTTTGTCACTAATTGAAAGCTCATGCTGGGTCTAAAGACAGAATAACTTTTGCGAAGCTGGCATATGGTTCACAGGATTCGCTGGTTATGGAACCACTCAAGCACCACTTTGTGCTAGTAGACTGCCACCAAGTTGATTCGAACTCCTTTTTTTTTTTTTTTTTTTTAACTTTTAATTTATTTATTGTATCACTCATTTTACATGAGTCCATCAATAAGGAGGAAAATCTTAAGTCTCGTTTGGAATTAATTACATGATATGTAGCATTATTATAATTAATATGCATATAAATGTAATTAGTATTTGCATGAGAGCCTCAGATAAGGAAACCTGGGCGTAAAACGACCAATTCACTATCAGATCCCTGAACGAACCCTTCAACTGTGCTAGTGAAAACTAAAGTCTATGTGCACACGGACTCTACCTTTCACCGACACATGTGACTAATTCGATCAAAGATCCGACCGTGAAATGGCCTGTTGAGTCTGAATAGACTTGGAGATTTTGCGTATTATTTTACCGGAAGAGTGCAAAGAAGCACAAACGTAGTTAGGAATCGCGTTCGTGCAATGGAATGCTTGAGTATTATTTTACCGAGGTGCAAGGAAGCACAAGCGTAGTGCAAGTAAGCACAAACGTAGTTAGGAATCGCGTTCGTGCAATGGAATGCTTGAGTATTACTTTACCGAGGTGCAAGGAAGCACAAGCGTAATCAGGAACCGCGGTCGTGCAGTGGAATGCAATATGTTTAAGTAAGTGGAATTCTAAGGATCGAATTGGATAGTCGGTCGGTCCTTTCTTCTTAATCGCGAAAGAAAGGACGTAGTTGCAAGTTCTCTGGCGAGGAGATTTACATGAGATTGCAATTTTTGGCAATATTTTTGCTTGATCTTCATTAATTCTGATTTAACCGTCTCTTCTTTTAGATCTCTATGGATGTGTTCATTTTTAGTGAACCATGGAGTTCCTGTAATTGATCTTAGGATTTTGTACTGAGCTCTTTGCAGAATTTCTATATTTGAAGCGCTTGCGTTTCCGTAGAGTTGTAAACCGTACGTCCATATCGGTTTTATAACTTGATTATATAACAGGATTTTATAATCAAGTTTTAGGGGGGAACGACTATTCATTAGCCAGTGCAAGCTAATTGCTTTAAGTTTCATCTGAGTCCGCTTCGCTTCGATATGTTTGCGCCAGGTCAGCCTTCTACCTTAATGAACTCCGAGGTACGTTATTTCTTCAACTTGAGGAATTCGAATGTTATTTAGGAATGCGTCAGGAGAGACCCCTCTATTAAGTGTGAATATAATGTGACGAGATTTTTGTTCGTTAACTTTAATACGCCAACGGGATAACCAGTTTTGGATATTATTTAAATGCGCTTGGAGCTCGTTGGTTGCCACCACCATGTTTTTGTGTCTACTTAGAAATGCTGTATCATCAGCAAACTTCGATGTGAAAATTTGACCACTAATAGGAATGTCAGCTGTAAATAAAAGGTATAAAAAAGGACCGGCAACGCTCCCTTGCGAAACTCCGGCATTAATTACAAAGTCTTTTGTTATAAATGAATTTTGTTTTACTTGGAATTTTCTATTACTCAGATAAGAATTTAAGACTGCATGAACATTTTTAGGGAGTAATTGCCTGATTTTAAATTTCAGCCCATCATGCCAAACTTTGTCGAATGCTTGTTGAATATCTAAAAATACCGCCGAGCAGTATTCTTTTTTTTCGTATGTGATTCTTATTTCGTTTGTAATTCGATTAACTTGCTCGATTGTACCGTGTTTTTCCCTAAATCCAAACTGATGAGAGGGAATAATGTTTTGTTCAAGTAAAAATGACGACAATTTCGGAATAAGTAGTTTTTCAAATAGTTTCGAGAGACAAGGAAGAAGACAAATCGGGCCTGTAGGATGAGGCTTGAGAAGGATCTTTACCTGGTTTCCGTACCATAATTATGACCGATCTTTTCCAGTCATGTGGAAAATGACCATACTTTATTATTGCATTAAAAAGCTTTGTTATAAACACCACTGCAATAAGTAGTAAGGTTTTCACCATTTTCGGAGTAATCAAATCATACCCTGGAGCTTTTTTGCAGACTAATTTATTCTTGATGACGTCAATGATTTCACTGGGAGTTATTACGCAGTGCAAATGTTGAGTGTTTTCAGAACTTTGTGTAACAGGGTGAACAAAGCTACCTGGATTTGGTTGAAATACCTTACTTAGGTGCAAAGCAAACACGTTAGCCTTCTCTTCGTCGTTACGCGCCCACCCACCGTTAGGAACCCTAATAGGGAATTCACTTTCGACCGGAGTCTTCACCCCACGTATTGATTGCCATAAGCATTTTTGATTTTTGCCTTTTGGAGTAAGGTTTTGCACAAATTTATGTTGTTCTAATCGTTTCTCCCTCGAAAGAGCTGCTTTGAGCTTATTTTCCGCTTCTTTCAATCTACGTTTAGCTGCTGGTGATCGGGTTTGCTGCCATTCTCTCCTGCACCTTTTTTACAGGCCATTAGATTTTCTAAAGAAGGTAAAGGTAAAGGTAAAGGACACCTTTTCCGTTTTAATGTACTTAGGCGTAGAGTTATCTGCTGCTGAAGTCAACATAGAAGTAAGAACTGTAACGGCGTCATCAATATGCTCTTTTTTTTTGATTTTGTAATTGGTGTGTATATGTGAGCTTATATACTTTTTGTATTTAAGCCAATTGGTATTGAAATTTGTTAATCTGCGGGGAATATCAACTTGTTTTGGGTCTTTCGTTCAATAGGAATAACACTGGAGAATGATCTGAAGACAGATCAAACGTTGTAAATATATGTTGATATGGATTCTCTTTTAATCCCTTTTATAATGCCAAAATCTATAAGATCTGGTAATTTATTTGGGTCCGCTGGCCAATAAGTTGGTTTCCTTGGAGAAACAAAGTCGAGACTGTTATTTTTATTCATAATTGCCCTATATAGTTGGGCACCTTTAGGATTACAAAGACGGGAACCCCAGAGGGTGTGCTTTGCATTATAATCTCCAGCTGCGATGAATTTATCACCGAGGGTTTTGAAGAAATCTATATACATTTTTTCTGGAATATGATGACGCGGTGGGCAGTATACCGCCGAGACTGACATGCTTTTGCTATTAGCCCAAATACTTATTGTTGTTGCTTGTATAAAAGTAGTTGCATACGATTCCATTAGGAAGTGCCTAGTTCTCTTACGGATAAGAATGCCTGTACCACCGTGTGCTTTACCATCTGGATGATTGGTTTTGTAAAATATATATCCAGGAATTGCGAAGAAGCATTTATTAGTTAAGTGAGTTTCTGAGAGAAGCAATACATCAACGGATTCACGAATTAAAAAATTTTGGATTCTAGCTTATGCCGGCCTAAGCCGTTTGAATTCCATGCACACATTTTTAAACTGCTCATATTTTCGAAAGAAGAACTGTCATTAACTTAGTCTGCATTTCCACAATTGTGTCGACTGATTTTTGCATCGCCTGCATAAAGTTAGAAATACTTTGAGTAAGAGTTGATATCATTAATTCAAGATTGCTATTTGATTTGGAAGGTGTGAACTGATTTGATGGAATGCCTGCCTTCAATGCATTTGCATAGGAAACACCTGGAGTAAAAGCAACACTAGCTATGTTCGAGGATGGCGCGGTTAAAGGAACAAATGTATTTTTAACTGGATTTCGAGACATTTGCTTTCGGATATCAACACGCTGCTTAAGATTTTTGTAAACTATACAGCCTCGGTAATTTGCAGTATGATTACCTTGGCAGTTGCTACATTTTACTAAGTTGCGGTCGTTTTGCGATTTTTTACTACACACGGAACTGTGATGATGTTCACCACATATTCCACACACTGTACGCAGAGTGCAGTAAGTTTTGGTATGAACAACTATTGGCAATTATTGCATTGTACTGGCCCATTTCGTTTGTGAGGCTCTTTCACTGTAATTTTACGATGCAATAAGTACATCAAGTTATAAATGGGATGGCTTTCTTTTGTTTTAAGCTTTAAGTTGTTTGGAAGAAGGTCAACTCTAAGCATTGGCTGCGGTATTATTCTTTGTTTATTATATCTATTACTGCTCTAGCATGAAAGCCCTGTTCGCCGAGAGCATTTTTTATATCGTTTGGATCAACGTCTCCTTCAATAGCTTTAATCACGACTGAAATACCTTTGCTACTTTTAAGCTGGTATGTATAGAAATTCTTTTTTCCCTTCTCAAATTGATTTACAACTTTGCGATAGCTAGCCTCAGAATCAGTTTGGATTTTAGTTTCGTGAATGTTTCCTCTAGTTAAGGGAACAACATGGAAGTTGCTATTGTTTAGGAGGCTTGCTTAACTGGCCACTAGTGCATTGGAGCTACGCTCCCGCAAATAAATTGGAGGCGGTTTTAATTCTTTACTTGGCTCATTTTTAGATGATTTATCATTTAGATTTTCTGATAAAAGAGCAAAGCGGTTACCCGATAGAGTACTAGGCGGAGTGGGTACGGTTTCCGTTTTATTAGGGTTAGCCCTGTTGGCATTGTTTGCAGTTGGGCTTCTTTTTGTTTTAATTATATTGACGTAGCGATGCATGCCAATAAGTACCGCTTGCTGTTCGCTTTGTTTTTTTACAATATTGTTCGACTTAATAACCGCATTACCTGAGTTCATTGCGTTTTTTGTTATTGTAGCGGTTGAAATAGGAGATGCTGTGGCCTCAGCTTGATATAATTTACTTGAAATGTTTTTCTCTGTTGAATTCGGATTTATTGCACTGGTGGAGTTGGAGCGTTGCCTTTGGAACTGGCTTCTCAGCATTGAAAACTGGCTGATCGATTCGGACTGGACGGAAGTTTCGTTTTCGTGAAGAAACTGCTTGCTGGGTAGTTGCACAACTTTTGGAACTTGATCTTCATCTTCGACAACTACCATACCATGGTTTGTGTCGACGCTACTAGAGCATTTAGCAGAGCTTTTCGAAGAGCTTTTTGTTGAATGGCCAATTGGCATCAGCTGACAGCTGAGTCAGCTGCGGCAAGCAGCTTTCTTTCTATAAAAGTGTTTTTGTATCAAATAGCAATGACTTCGAATATGAAATACTTTTCTAAGAGGAAATTTCTTATTTCAACTCTTCAGATAACTGCCCACAAGTAGGTAACTGGCTGGATAACACCACTCAGCCACTTGCGAGGAAAAAACGACCTAGCGCGTAGGTTTTCTGTATAGTCGATTACTTGTAAATTTGAATTTTAAAACTTTGAATTTGTGCGCTTGAAAAACACAGCTGAACGCGGCGAAGTGTTGCCAGCTTGTGATTCGAATTCCTCATAGCATTATTCGCGAGAGGATATCGGAGCGAATAACAAAATCAATAGGTCCTGGTTCTATGAAGTGTAGATCTGCAAGATCCAAGGAAGCTAGCTCTTTCGAGATAGGATTTTTTGTTCTCAATGACAGAAAGCAATCTATTAAATTTGGCAGCACGAGGCAGCCACCTTCTCTTGAGCGCGGAGAGTCCAAGGTAAAAACTCATTCCTTTTTTGCTGTTGGTGATTTCTACCCGCCGATGCCAGAAAATTTTCTAAATTTTGACCTTGTGGGAAGATTGAGAACTTTTTCTAAGCTTTCCAGGAGGATCGAACGCTGAGCGCCCTTATCCAGGAACGGTCTTATAGAAGATCGCTCGCCTTGATGTAAGATATGCGACAGGGTGGTAGGTAGAAGTATTTTAGTGTCGCAGTCAGACATATGCTTGTTTTCGTGTCGTGTGGACGAAGGTGCCGAAGGAGAAATCATCATCGAATGTTGTGCGAAGTTCCTCGTCGTTAACAATTCTAGCGTCTAGAATGACAGAGAGAAGTGCACCCTTCCATGATGTAGCCTGGCCGTGTCCATACGAGAGGCCGTTTGGCCAGAGAACTTGGTTCTCACTGTCGGTCACATGCGCGAGTTTTGGCTGCGTGGAGCCGGTGGTCCCAGGAGGAGAAAGAAAAATCGGAGAATGTTTGTTACGCTGAGAGCCTTGGTCCATGAGCACTCTGACAATAAATCGCTCGCCCTGATGGAGGATGTGCGCGAGGGCATTAGGCAAAAGAACCTATGTGTGACTGTCAGCCACATGTGCGTTGGTTGGACGGGAGGAAATCGAGGCTGCTACTGGCGAATGAGACGTCACCGATGTTGCAGTAGCGAAGCTCGTCGTCCACGGGCCGGGGGTCTGGCAGGACGGAAGATAAGCATCATTTGGTGGGACCACGAAATAACGTCCATTAAGCAGCGTGTGATGCCACGTCTTAAACTAAATGGCGAACAACCATTCAGAAATTCTTCAGTTCATCTTAGTGGCACCTACGTCATCCAACTGAAGATCGAAATGGTCACCCCTAAGAACGTCATCTTTACTAGCAGAAGGATCATAATGAGAGCCCCGGCTGTTCCCTCCGCGTTCGCGAGCATCACGGAAGAGAAGTTGGGAACTGACTTGAAATATGTGCTAGATGTGGCTCTGAAGAAGACTTATCAGGTCATAAAGTTCGACCAGAAGATTAACGCGTCCCTACTCACAGAGAAACTTATCTTTTCCGGTATAGCTTTCGGCTTTCTGCATCATTTGGCGTAAAATACATGGTAGCGCCAACATGCCTCCCGTCAGGATACCAACATAACTGGCCTGCGAGAAAGCAGACACTTGGAGGGGGAGGACTTAACACATTCGTATAGGGGCACGGGCATAAACACGCGCTCATGCGGCACCCAACGTGCCCGATCAACCAAACAGTTAGCACAGCCCTACTGGCAGTCAACGTGCCCGAGTGCATAAGCGTGTGCAGGCAACAACGATCTCGCACCTTGGAAAACATCCACTGCCAGCACATTAGGATTAAGGACCGAAAACTGTTATTGTCAACGTATTAGAATAAAGTTAGCTTATATTTAATTTGGAATTTTAAATTCAGTTTGGATTAAGACACGAGCGAGTGGGCATTAAATTGTGTAAACTGTAAACCTTCTTCTTTTAAAAAAGAAAAGAAGTGAGCAAGTTGGCTCACTTCTATGAACTTTTTATCTCTATCTTATAGAAAAAGAATAATCTCATCATTTGCATAAACAACTTAAGCTAAAGCGTGGATAAATTATTTACCACGCGCAGCGATCGAAAGCAATGTTTATGTAACCATTCAATGAAGCAGCGATCAAGAGTCGAACTTTGAACTTAAAAATATTGGGCCGTCAGGAAAGTGCTCAACGCAATTTTTATAAATTTTGTTGCTTGCTTGCTTGTGTGCGATATGAAGTGTTTGTGCTATCGTTTTCACATGCTTTACGCTATCTATTTACTTTCGTTTATCTCGGTAACTTAACGTTTGCGGAAAAATTCAGACCAAAAACAGGAAAGGGGTTACTCACATGACTGTCAGAAGTATATTTAAATCCAGCCGATCAAGCCCTGCGAGAAGAGCGCGAGAAGCTGGGCTTAAAGTGCTATAATATATAATTCGTTCCTTTAAGAAAATTTATCGAAGAAAACTAGGAGGTATTTTTCCTATGTGAAGAGCGAGGCAGGGACCGATAAAATTGGCAAAGAGTACGGCTAATGGCATGGTACGCGATAACTGGTCTTCTTTATGCCTAGCTGGCTAGCGGTGGGGCTGTCATGATTTTCCGTGAGTACCCTGGCACGGTCCTCACAAGGTACACACAGTTTCCATATACATAGTGGGCGTTCACCCCTCCGGTGACGGGTAGGTATCGAAATAGTTGGTTGTCCACCAGTTTGTAGTCTGGATTTTTCTGGCTGCTCTTGTACGAGTCTGATATGCTGTTGCCTGTAGTGCTCATGTTTCCTGTGACCACTTGGCATGCGGTCTCCAATGGTTGTCGTGAGAGCATCAACGACGACATTGTGTATCCCTCGCCTGTAGTGGATTTCGTACGAGTACTGTTGCAACTCCAACGCCCAGCGAGCAATTCTCCCTTTGGGGCTGTCGATGGAGTTCAGCAATTTCAAATCTTGGTGGTCCGTGAGGATTTTGAGATGATAGCCCTCCAGGTTATGTTTTAGATTTCCTACTCCCCACACTACGGCCAGAAATTACTTTTCTGTGGTCGTGTAGTTAAGTTCAGCCTAATTTAGGTGACGACTTTCGTAGGCTAATGCTCGTTCTGTAACCTCGATTCCTTGGGTTAACACTGCTCCGAGGTCGAAATCTCTAGCGTCGGTTTGTTGAGTGAACGGCTGAAAAAAGTCTGGGCAAGAAAGTACAGGGGCTTTCGTGAGTCTTTGTTCAACTCTTCGAACGCGTTTTGTTGCGGTTGCCCCCATTTCCATCGGGTATGATTTTTTAATAGACTGGTCACAGGGCGCACGATTTTAGAAAACTCAGCGACATATCGAAGGCACCAGGAGGCGATGCCTAAGCATCGACTCAGTTCTTTGGTATTAGAGGGCGCTTTTAAGCATCAAATTGCGGCCATCTTGTCTGGGTTGGTATGTATTTCATGCGTATTGACCAGGTGGCCTAAGTGCTCGATCTCTTGGCGGAACAATTCGTATATGTCTTTGTTGATTCGAAAGTTGGCAGCCTCAAGCCGTCGAAAAACCTCTCTTAGGTAAGTCTTCTGCTCCTCCAGTGTCTTCCCTATAATACTGATATCATTCAAGTAGGCAAACGCGTAGGGTTCCATGTCTGGTCCGATACCGCTGTCAAGGGCTCGTTGGGCGGAATGTCAACCAAAAGGCATGACTGTACATTGGTACAAGCCACGTCCCGGCACCGTGAAGGCAGTGTACTGCTTGCTTCGCTCATCGAGGGGTAGTTTCCAGTAGCTGTTATTTTGGTCAATGTTGCTGATGAACCCTGTCTCCTTAAATCACCAAAACATGTAATTAGTTGTGGGAGGGAGCTATGCGTCCTGTATGGACCGCTGGTTTAGTTGGTGGAAATCAAGGCACATACACCACTTCCCTGTCTTTTTTCTCACCATTACCACCAATGAGCTATAGGAGCTATGTGAGGGCACAATACAATCTAGGCGCAAGAGTTCGTCCTTTCTCTTTGTTTAGCGCTTCTTGCATCACGATGTTTTTGGGGAAGTATCGCTGCATGAACGGACGGTCGTCCTTCTTATAATCCTATTTGGCGATCTCTCTTATCGCTCTCGCTTTCGCGTATCCAAACATCATATCCGCCTATTTTTCTAAGGGTTTCGAGCCTGTCGAGCAAATCCCATCCCGATGATGACTGGTTTCAATAAGTCGGGTGAAATGAGAAAGGAAATCTCTCGGCTATTTAGACACAGTATTACTGATGTGCTGAAGGTCTGGGTGGCCATCTGTGCTGATCCATCAGCTATATACACAGGGGTATTGCTGTCGTTTATTACTCCGTAGTAGTTAAGCCTATCTGCTACCGACTGGCTCAGTGGCGTAACTGTCAGGGTTCTTAGGGGTTAAAATATCCCGGGCCCTTAACGCAGGTGGCCCTACGTACATTTCTCAACTAGCTTTGTCAAACGAAAGATATTTTATAATATCACACTAATTTTTTGCCCCACATATTTGGAATCAAATTCGATCATTTATGAGTTGGCCTTCGATATATCTGGATGTAACCTTACTTATTAATATGTTTTAATATTAAAACTAAACAATATAATACATGTTGGTCTCATTTTTTAATTTGCCATGGCTAGAGGGGGCCCACGAAAAAAACTCTCCCGGGCCCCGCCAGGTGAAGTTACGCCACTGACCATGCGCTATGTTTAATTAACCTGGTAAAAGGAAATTCTCCGCTCTTTATATTTACATTTTGAACTGCTGTTTGAACCTTAGCTAGCCATGTCAAATCCCGTAGATATAACATGACCAATCTGGTTGAAAAAAATTAACATGGAAAAAAGTTGAAGACCTTTTGGATTAACATGTTTAACATGATTAAAAATCCACATCGAAACCAATGCATTCCTAGCAGAAATAATTGAAGGTGAATTGTTTCTCGCAGAAAAGTGAGAAAAGTTTACTGTGTCGAGGGTATATTGCGTTTGTTTGGTTGCTTGTAACACCCAGAACTAGTCGAGATAGACCATACAAAATATGTATAGAAATGATCAGCGTCACCAGGAGATTCGATTTAGATGTCCGTCTGTCTGTCTCTCTGTCTCTCTGTCTGTCTGTCTGTCTGTCTGTATACAGTTATCTTCTCGAAGGAGTTAAGCTATCTTCAACAAATTTTGTATGCGTGTTCACGGCGACATGAGTAAGAACAAGTTCGAATGGACTCGATCGGACCATTTTTCGGGGTACCTCCAGTACTAGGATCTGTTACGAAAATCACAAAAATCGAAGTTTTTCAACATATTTTTTAATAAAATTGGATATTTGAACATATTTCAAGGCACTCATGCTTCCTTTATAGCCGTTAACATTCTCCCAAAATATTTTCTAGGTCGGTCCATGATAAAAGGTACCTGCAGTACTAGGGTCTGTCACAAAAATCCCAAAACTGCCTCAAAATCGGACTTTTTCGAAATATTTCAATAAAACGTAGAATTTGAGCGTATATTTAAGCCTTCGATTAGAATTCAAAAGCATTGGAAAAGTGGGCGCGGTTAAAAGGGCGGGTTTCATAAATAAATTTTTTTTTTTTTTTATTTAAACTTTGCTTCTCTTAACTGGATCTTCCTTTGGGTGGGAACTAACAGTAATTATTTGAATCTTAATTCTTAAATATAACTTAACTATTTATACAGAGATATACAAAAATAGTTTTTTGATTCCAACGGGCCTCTATTTGAGAAACTGGGCTGCTGAAGACTTATTACTGTTAAGCCGCATCCGTTGGTATGATGAGTCCTGATCATGCACGAGCAAGGTGCGTCAAGCTTAATGAATCCTTGGTTGGATAAGCGTACGGCGCGCACGAGCGAAGTGCGTAAAATAAATTGACTGGAACGGCTACTCTGATGGTAGTTAGGAGCATTGAGCGTTAAGCGTGCACGAGTGAGGTGCCTCAATCTGTATGGTTCCTTAATTGGCCAAACCTCTGACATGCACGTTCGAGGTGCAGATATCGGTGTTATGTTTCTGAAACACTAGAAGCTAACGGAAGGTCCTTTCTTCTTAACCGTGTTCGACGTGTTGTATTGTTAAGAGCTCTTGCCAGCTGATTCAAGTGATTCCTTAGTTTCTCATTGAAGGCTGATTTAAGACGAACGATTGCGTCCTTAGTAAGTGGGACTTGCAGATCGCGGTGAATGCTTTCATTATGGATGTACCATCGAGCACCTGCAATGATTCTAAGAATTTTCGATTGAGCTCTTTGGATTATTTCTATAGAGGATGCGCAGGCATTTTCCCTACAACTGAATGCCATAATACCAGATTGGCTTTAATACATTTTTATATAATAGAACTTTATACTCCATATTAAGCGGGGAGCGATAGATAATTAGCCAGTGAATTTTCGATGCTTTAAGTTTCAGGTTGGTCCTCTTTGCTTCGATGTGCTTTCGCCAAGTCAATCGTTTATCTAAGTAGACTCCTTAAGAGATTACACTATCTCCTTGCGGGATAAAGACTCCTTTAAGAAGAATAGTAGGGCTTATACCTCGTCTAAGCTTAAATGTATCTAATATGTTTAAATTTACCTTCGTTTACATGAATTCGCCAGGTAGAAAGCCAATTTTCAATCAATTGCATATGCTCTTGTAGGATACTTGATGCTTCCATGGGATTGCGATGGCAGCTCAATTATGCTGTGTCGTCGGCAAAAGTTGACATTAAAATATTGTCACTAGTGGGGATGTCGGCTGTTACAAGCAGGTAAAGAAAGGGGCCTAATACACTGCCTTGTGGCACTCCTGCTTTAATTTCAAATTTTTCTGTTATAAATTCATTAACTCTTACTCTAAAGATTCTATTTTCGACGTATGATATAAGAATTGCGTGAAAATTTTGAGGGAGAAGAAACTTTGTTTTAGCAATAAGACCCCATGCCACACTTTATCGAAAGCTTGAGCGATATCTAGGAATATTGCAGAACAATATTCTTTTTTTTCGTAGGCGTAGGGTTACGAATTTTAAGAGTGATTCGATTTACCTGTTCAATAGTTCCATGTTTTTTCTTAAAGTCAAATTGATGAGCAGGGATTATGTTATTCTCGTGAATGTATGGCGTTATTTTTATAAGAAGAGCTTTTTGAAAGAGCTTAGATAAGCAGGGGAGAAGGCTTATTGGGCGATATGAGCTGGCTGTCGTCGGGTCTTTCCCAGGCTTCAGTATCATCATGATGACTGATTCTTTCCATATCTCAGGGAAGAGTTAGAAGCTCACAATAGCAATAAAAAGCCGTGCTGCATACGTAAGAGCAATGTATGGCATTTCCTTGATCATTTTTGGGGTTATATAGTCATAGCCTGGAGATTTTTTCTCGCAAAAATTTTTGTTAATTATGCATTTTTTTCATTAGCATTAAATGGTATAGGGGTAATTTGGTTGTTAACCTCGCAGAGAGGAAATCTAGTGTCCGACCGAAGGTGGATTTTTAGCCGAAGCCGAAGCCGAACAATCGGCAGAGTTGAAGACTTCGGCCAAAGACCGAAGGCCGAAGCCGAATGCAAAAAATTTTACAGTAAGGAAACAAAAGCGGTCTTTATTCATTTGACAAGCACAAAAAAAAACCGCTCAAATTTTCTTTAAATTCTTTCGCTTTAGTCGCCCACAAAGTGAGAATTTATGGCAATAATTCACTAGTGTAAAAGGTCTCAATGAAGCAATTGAAAATCTATCGTGACTTTTTTACTTCCAATAAAATGCAAAAATATTCGGCTAAAATATTCGGCTTTTTCCAGCCGAAGCCGAAGCCGAAGATTAAGAATTGGCCGATTATGCCGATTACCGAAGCCGAAACTTCGGTCGGACACTAGGGAAATCTAATGCCGGTTACCGGTGGGTTTGGTAGCAACACTGAGCACAAGTGTTGAGCAAAGACGGATACTTTTTCCTCATCACTTCTTGCCCAATTTCCCCCTGAATCCCTTATATGCTTTTCAGACGTACAACGAAATCTCGAGATTTCAGAAAATTTTAGAACAAATTTGACATTTGAAATCCAGGCGATTTCAATTTTGTTCTGAAATCCCGAGATTTCGTTGTACGTCTGGAAAGCATATTAAGGGAGATTCATATTCTATGGGTGAATTTTTTATTTTTAAAACTCGCCATAATGACTCCTTCGACGTGCTTTTAGGTGCAAGATTTGAAATGAAATTATAGTTATTCCTGTCTTGGTCTTTTTAAAGAGCAATTTAAAGTTGCTTTGAAGCTGTATTGAGTCTAGCTTTACTGCCAAGGGACCTATGTTATTGCCATTCTCTTCTCAATCTACGTTTTTTTCGCAAAAATCTTTCAATATGACTATTAGTATGATGAAAATTTCTAACGGAAGGCTCAAAGGTTTTTGGGGTAGAATGCTCCGCCACTAAAATTAATGGTCAGTTTAAAAGGGGGGCGTGTTGTTCTTATGTTTCCTGAAATTTCGATTCGCAGAGGACAATGATCTGAAGACATGTCGTGGCAAATCGACGTTGAAATACGCGAATTATCAAAGCCTCTTGTAATGGGAAAGTCTATGAGGTCTGGTATTTTACTTCGATCTGTTGGCCAATACGTGGGATGTCTGGGCGAAATATATAATCCTAGAGTATTGGAGCTATTTATCAGTGTGTTGTATAATTGTCTACCCCTTGGAGAGATCAGACGAGGGCCCTAATAGGTGTGTTTTGCATTATAATCACCTGCTGCTAAATATTTATTTCCAAGGTTGTTGAAAAATTCATTAAAGTGATTTTCGCTGACTGAGAATCGTGGGGGGCAATATGTTGCTGACAAAATGAAATTTGCACCACAACTTTCAATAAAAACTAAAGTCGCTTGGAAGTAATTTTTCGCGGAAAGGTTCGACAGGGAAATGTTTAATTCTATTACGAATCAGTATACCCGTTCCTCCATGTGCTTTGCCATCCGGGTGGTTTGTTTTGTAAAATTTATGGCCTGATAACGCAAAATTATTTTTATCTGTTAGATGTGTCTCCGAAATAAGCATCACATCAATAGAGTAGTTGGAGAGGAAATGTGATAATTCTAGCTTACGCTGATTTATACCATGAGGATATAATAAGTAAACTCATTTTTGTGCAGTTAAAATTTGGAGAAACTGGTTTTGTGCTGTTAGTAACTCCTGGAGTGTATTTTGCATTTGCGACATAAATTGTGTCATACACTGTGTCAGACTGACTAACATGGATTTCAAGCTACCGTTCTGCTGTTGAGGGGCAGAATGGGCACTTATGGCAGAACTAGCAACATTTGCATAGGACATTTTATTAGTCACCGGAACGCTTTATTTATTTGGTTGTGATAAAATTGGGTTTTGGAATGCATTTTAATTCGACCTTTTACGATTGGCTTGCTTTTTTTCTGACATACGATTTTTTAGTTCTTTATATACTGGACATCCCCTTTAATTTGCTGTGTAATCTCCACCACAGTTGCTGCACTTTTTGTCAGTTTTATTTCTATAACAGTTTGCAGAGCTGTAAAATTCTCCGCATACGACGCAGACCATGCGTAGGGTGCAGTAGGACTTAGAATGGCCATATTCTTGGCAATTAATACATTGGACAGGGCCCGTACGCTTATGTGGTTCTTCTATTACAACTCTACGGTGCAAAAGATATTATAATCCGTAGATTGGATGAGTCTAATTTTTTGTTTGTTTTAAGTTGTCCGGACTAAGTTCTACTTTCAACATTTGCTGTGGGGTTTTATTGCTATTGAAAATGTTCATTACGTTCCTAATTTTAAAGCCTTTTTCCTCTAGAGCTTTTTTAATTTCCACAGGATCTACATCTGATTCAATGCCATTAATAACTACACCAAGGCCATTGCTGCTTTAAAGCTAATACGTGTAGTAGCTGTTTTTGTTGTCGTCAAGGAATGTAGTGACAATTCTGTAATTATTTACATTATACACCTGAATTTTGGTCTAATGAACATTTCCTCGAGTAAGAGACATAATGTGGTAGGACTCCATTCCAATTAACTGAGTCAGGCTAGTGACCAAATTGTTGGAGCTACGCTCTCGAAGATATACTGGAGGCGGTTTTGCTGATTTTTCTTCACCATCCTTTGATGTATCAGAGATCTCAGTTAGCTCTGTGCTTAGAGCCGCAAATCTTTTTCCACTTAACGCGTTCGATGGGTTAGCGTCAGATTTTGTTTTATTTATTTTCGATTAACCCACATTTGATTTCTGTGGGCTAAGTATCCTCTTAATCTTAATGTACCGATCCATGCCTGTGTTATGAGTCAAACAGCAGAGCAGCTCATCTTGTAGCTTACGCAATACCGCTAGCGACGGCAAACGGCCAAAAACGCAAGCTGGCATTTCGCACCACCGTACAAGCGTGCCAAGTACAACGTTGCGTCACAGGTGACTGACGCAGAATCATCGAATATGCTGAATCGGATATTGGTAATGGCACAAAACGACCAAGATACCCGGAAGTACATCTGCACAGGTCAGCATGCGTCAGCAGGCCCATAACACCGTTCCCGAAGGACACACCAGCGTCTGCAGAGCGCAGACCTAGGTTAAGAATAATTAGTATATAAGCTGTGCATTTTAATACTAAGATATAGTTGATAGTTGCTGATAGTTGTTAACAGTTGCTGATAGTCGTTTTACAATAAGCAGTTGCGAGTAGTCTTTACAGTCGATTAATAAATAATTATAAGTTATAAAAAAACTAAAGAGCGTTTTCTTTAGAAAATTCGGTCCGAAAGGCGAGTGAAGGATTCCGGAAAATCCTCACAACATTATTGGCGCAGCCGGTAGGATCAACCATTCAAAGTAGTTGACGTCCTACGTGTACAACATCGCGGCCGCGCAAAATTCATTCGCGAAGTATGGCACTTTTAGCGACATTAAAAAGACTAATAGTCCTTGGTGTTCAATAAAATTCTTTCGCAAGAGTAAGCCTTGTTGCACTATTAAATGTTGTTAACTGTTGGATGTGTGTTCAGTCACTGCTTACAGAACCCGGGAATTGTGTTCAGGCACCGAGGGTATTGCTTTATTTATAGAGCGCATGGTTTTCCCTGTTTAGAGAATAAAGAATCCTTGGCGAATTAATCTTTTAATGGATTTTGGTGTTTCCTCACAACACCTGTCTGCACTGCTGAATAACCTACGTTATTAGCAGGAGCTTTTGAACCGCTGTTAACAGAAAGCTCAACGTCTGTTCTTGATCTCGCAGTCTTGTAGGTTTTTGTATTGGATAATTCCGTGTGAGCAGGGGGATGATTTTGCGAGGGCGGCACTTCAGGCGCTTTCACTATTAAATCAGCATTTTTGGCATTAGAGCCACTAAAAGAATGACTTCTTTCAGGCTGAAGTTTTAGGTTATCGCATTGCATACGTTGTACCAGTATGCAAAATTTGAATACTTCCCTGGGGCAAGCTTTGAGTCTAGCCTGTAATAGGCAGAGCTCAAAGCTTTCTTGTGGGTCTTGTATTAGCTTAATATTTATTCTGGACAGCTTTGGCGAAAGAACAAAGCTACAATGAGATAAATGATTTGAAGATTTAGATAGGCCCGGGATATATAAAAGAGTAAAAAATAAAGAAAGTAAAAAGGAAAATTTGTTGAAAATTAAGAAAGATTTTCGAATCGAAGATGAAATTAACTTAGAGTTTGTAAATAAATTAAAGAATATTGAGAGTAAAAAAGAAAATTTATTGAAGTTCAGGCAAAGTAGGAACCTGCATGAAGGGAAAAGGGCTTACGAGTATGTCCCTCCATCAAAAACAGATGAAAAAGTTTATCTTATAACTTATTTTCATTCCCAAAATATTGAATGATTAAATGAGAAAAATGAAGAAACACAAGACATTCAAGATGATGAATGCAGTAAAGACGAAGATGAAACCAGCGACTTTGAATTTTTATGGGTTTCCATGATAAATTTATTGACTATCTTTATTAAACAGATAGCCGTTTGGTTTTATCGGTTTCAAGAATGTAACAGAAGACAAGAAGTAGTAATCAGACTTAGAAAACTACATGATCTTGAGACAATGCTCAATACGAACGAATCAGATTCAATGTCATACGACGCATTAAGTCCGTTAGTTGACAGTAGAGATGATACAGAATTTATTTTAGAAAGAAAAACAATGGAATTGCATTTAAATAGAAAATTGAGTAAGTCAGAGTCAATTAAGAAGAAAAGGCTGCTCAAAGACCCAAAACCAAAGCACTTCGACAGTTCAACAAATTCTTTAACCATAGATGAGTTTGCTCAAATCTGAAGTCTTAAAAGAAGAAGTTGAAGTTGACAGGTCAGGGGTTACGCAATGAAGGGGAGCATTTGGTGGTAATATTAGTACAGAGGGAGCTGTAAGGATATCGCACCAAGATAAAAAAGCATTAAATTTTAATATGCACGTTCTTCCATTTGGTAGCAAAATACCAGCAGACGGACCTTTGGGTAGAGATGAACTGTGGACCCGTTCGGTTACGAATGGAGTACATAAGACGATTTCATTTTTTGCAAATAGCAAGGAAATCGCTAGATTACCACTTTGTTCAGAGCAAGCGACTAGAAGGATATGCGTAGTTGAGTCAATTACTATAAACGCTAGAACTTCAAAAGTCATTGAAATAACATTTCAGAAGAACTTAATAAAGGACAAGTTTGACGTTAGTGCAGAAGAGAATGCAATTACAGATGATGTGTGGATTGAATTACCCTGCAATAAGGCTATCGATGGTAACATTGTATTTCGTTTGACTGATTCAGGAGCAGAAACGTTTTTGTTTGAATAGCCTATAAAATTTTTAAAGAAAGTATTAAATGAGCAGTGCAATAGGTTTACCGATAGAATTGACGGAAACCGGGTTAAATTATTAGGACGAGGGCACAGGATTCGTACAGAAAAGACTGTAACAGTTCCACTCTCTGAGACGAGAGTAATCCCGAACGACAACGGGCTACTCGAGCAGAAAAAAACCGTTTAAATAAATATGGAAATCGAAGTCTGTAAGAATGCAAAAAAGAAGAGTGATCTGAATAAAACACATTATAGGAAACACGACATCTATAGAGATTTTCTGAGCAGCAACATTTTTGAATGGAATGAGGTCCACCACGAAATTAGATCTTACATTAGCGCATGCAAGTTTTATACTTTACTTCTAGGGAAAGTATATGCGCACAATTTCTTTGTACCTTAGAGTATTTTCTGAATAAAATAAAAATAAAAAAAAATTTGCAAAAGCTATGCCGTTAAGATTCAAATAATTTTGATTTTCAGGACAAGATTTTTTTTTTTTAGCTATTTATTTGAAAGAAAATAAAAAGAACATAAAGGTACGGGAAATGGTAAACAAAATACGAACACAAAGGGCGCAAGCAATGGCAAATGTCACACAATACATATTTTGTTACCAGGCCCTTAAAGTACTAAATGAAAAAAAAAAATAGAATAATTTCATTCTTTGCTTTTTCTTATTTGCGAACTGGCGCTACCAGAAATTAAGCTCCACCACGCGACATATCTTAAAAATAAATAAAAAAAGTTTACAATTTTTTGTTCGCATATCAAAACGAGCGAAGACACAATATAAGCAAAATAATTTTTTTTTTTAATTTCTGAACAGTAGAAGCTAGCCGCGAAGTAAATGTTGATGAGCAAACACAATTTTTTTTTAATATAGTGCACTTGAAATTACAATATTGCAAAAAATAAGAAAATAATAATTGAACTCAAACAAACAAAAGACAGTCGAAAGGAAAATAGGCCAAGTTCAAAAGTAGCTATGCAAAAATTAAAAACTGTCAAGTTCAATTTGGACAGCCGAAATAAAGGCAGGGACACGAGAATAGTTGTAGCACAGGTAGGGAATAATTTCATGTTTTCTTTTTCTTTTCAGGAAGACCAATGAGGTTTAACGATGGATACCAGACATAAAATTTCTCTTCTAAATTTGGAAACTCTATTGAAAGTGTTGAAATTCCTAAGTTCAATTTAGATTCCAAACTAAGAAGAGGGGAAGAGTGTTTGGTAAGAAAAAAAAAGCGAAAAATAAAATTAAAAAGAGAAAAATTTTAGATATACAAATTTAAAAAAAATAATAGTAAAAAAAAATTGTTACATTTCACTTCACATTAGAAACAAACAAAAATAAAAAGGGAGAAATTCCCCACTTCTGATCTTCACAATTACATATAGAGGCTAAAAAAACGCAAGCTAAGCTCAAATTAAACAAAATGAACTGGCTTATAGGCAAAAACTCTAAGCTGAGCTTGGAAAACAAAATACTATTGTACAAATCAATAATAAAGCCTACTTGGATGTACGGTATACAAATTTGGGGAACTGCATCCAAATCGAACCTTCTACGTCTTCAAAGATGTCAATCCAAGGCCCTGAGAACTATTGCTGCTGCACCCTGGTATCTTTCAAACAAAAATCTACATAAAGATTTTAACATACTTACTCTTGATGATGAAATAATAAACACGATTGCAAAATATGTCCAAAAGCTTGAACAGCATCCTAACTCATTGGCAAATAACCTTCTTTTTCGACAATACCTTAAACGATTAAAGCGGCGAGACTTTCAAGACATGGGTATTACCTAACCAATCAACAGAAATTGGACTTCTTGAACAGTCATCTAGTCCAAGCTATTATAATCCTCAACTTTATTATTATAATTCTTGCAACAAAATTACATACCACTTTGTACTAATTTCACCAACAATTATCACTAATACAAAATACCTACCAGCACTGGCTGGAAGTATTCATGAATAGTATCCCTAGGATTTGTATACATATTGTTAGTTTCTATAAACCGAATAATGAAAGATTCAATAATAAAGAAAAATAAAAGTTAAAAAAAAACAAACAAAAAACTTCACAATTAAAAAGAAAAACTCGAATTCTAAAAGAATTATAAAAAAAAAATAAAATATATGTATCTGAATTTATGTATTTTGCCTACTGAAAAAAACAACACTTATAAAGAAACAAAAATATAGCTATAAATAATGGTAGAATAATATCTTTTGGGCACTTTAATGGAATTGCATAGAAAAATATCCTGAGATTTAATTTAAACATTAAAAAAAAAGAAGAATATTTCAAGAAAAGAAAAACACCCAAAGATTTCTAAAATATCGAAAGATAAATTAAAAAAAAAAATAAATAAATAAAATTTAACTTAAAATGACAACAAAAAAACTCAAATTTTGATAAAAAAAAAGTAGTCTTAAGAAGAATAAAAAATTAGTAGGTTAAAACTGGATAACTAAAAATAGACTTTTAAGATAATTTGTAAGTCCAGATTTTGTAAATTACAGGTACAGGAGACAGTTAGAAGCAAAGAAAATATTTAATATCATTAAAAAAAAAAAAAAAAAAAAAAAAAAACGACAAATAAATAAAAAAAAAATAAATAAATAAAAAAATAAACATGAGAAATCCACAATTAAAATATATATATATACAAAAAAAAAAAATAAAATAAAAAGAACTAGTATGAGAGAAAAAAAAATAATAATAGTAAATAAAAATATACACCCCAACTGTCTCATACGAATCTATGGTACCTAGAATGAAACAGGAGATGACATCGTTGGGATGCTGACCATGCTGATGGATGCACGCAACAACACAACGCAACCACAAGCATATATGGCGTAAGGTCGTCATCTACCAGAAGCAGAGAGCCAACAACAAGAAAACGTCAAAATCATGTTATATTTTGGGACCAAATCAACAAGTTTTTCCTGTCGCCAATCCTCTTATAACCGATGGCTCGAAATACAAAAACGGCTCCACTGCATATAACATAGTTTTTGAATCTACCCGCTGGCTTTGAACCACGAACCCCTCGATTTTTGGTCGTCTGCTTACCCATTACGCTGTCTTCGCCGAAAAAAAAATACAAAGATGGTTCCTGAGGCAATCCCTTTTGAGCAATGACAAACATTCCCTTACCTTCCACCGTTAATATGAATGCCAAAACGTGGCATCGTCTTCAAAGGGGGGAGGTATGTTATGAGTCAAACAGCAGAGCAGCTCATCTTGTAGTTTACGCAATACCGCTAGCGACGGCAGACGGCCAAAAACGCAAGCTGGCATTTCGCACCACCGTACAAGCGTGCCAAGTACAACGTTGCGTCACAGGTGACTGACGCAGAATCATCGAATATGCTGAATCGGATATTGGTAATGGCACAAAACGACCAAGATACCCGGAAGTACATCTGCACAGGTCAGCATGCGTCAGCAGGCCCATAACACCGTTCCCGAAGGACACACCAGCGTCTGCAGAGCGCAGACCTAGGTTAAGAATAATTAGTATATAAGCTGTGCATTTTAATACTAAGATATAGTTGATAGTTGCTGATAGTTGTTAACAGTTGCTGATAGTCGTTTTACAATAAGCAGTTGCGAGTAGTCTTTACAGTCGATTAATAAATAATTATAAAAAAACTAAAGAGCGTTTTCTTTAGAAAATTCGGTCCGAAAGGCGAGTGAAGGATTCCGGAAAATCCTCACAACATTATTGGCGCAGCCGGTAGGATCAACTACTCAAAGTAGTTGACGTCCTACGTGTACAACATCCCGGCCGCGAAAAATTCGTTCGCGAAGTATGGCACTTTTAGCGACATTAAAAAGACTGATAGTCCTTGGTGTTCAATAAAATTCTTCCGCAAGAGTAAGGCTTGTTGCACTATTGAATGTTGCTAACTGTTGGATGTGTGTTCAGGCACTGCTAACAGAGCCCGGGAATTGTGTTCAGGCACCGAGGGTATTCCTATATTTATAGAGCGCATGGTTTTGCCTGTTTGGAGAATAAAGAATCCTTGGCGAATTAATCTTTTAATGGACTTTGGTGTTTCTGGTTTATCGAGTAAAACGTAGTTTTCGTTGCGAAAAAGTAATCCGCGAAAATTTATCCGCAAAACAAACTTTTTATTCATCAAAGCCGCCGTATTGGATTTAAAATTCTACTAGCACAAGCATGATGGAGCTGAAGACTGAAGAAACCCCAGAGCAAGCAGATAAAAAGGGTAGATATAACATCAGATACGCAACGAAAATATGGTGAGTTTAAAAACAAATTTTTTTTTTCTTCGCCCACAGTCCTTACTGTTAGAGAAGAGTTTTAATATTTTGGTTAGATGCACTTGGATATTGTATATTCACGTCCGAAAATCACAATAATAATTGCTCAGTTGTTTACACATATTTCAGAAAAAAATTAGGAACTTTAAAAATAAACGGCATAAATTTAAAAAACCTTTCTGCAATCATAGTCAAAATGTAGTTCGAAGCGAAAAGCCAATTTTCATATCAATATCAGCTCCAATATAAATATTTTCAAGTCGAATTTATAAAAAAAAAAATGTCATTCCTTAAGAATGTAAACAGGGATAAGATCTTCTTTGAAGATTTAGATAGGCCCGGGATATATAAAAGAGTAAAAAATAAAGAAAGTAAAAAGGAAAATTTGTTGAAAATTAAGAAAGATTTTCGAATCGAAGATGAAATTAACTTAGAGTTTGTAAATAAATTAAAGAATATTGAGAGTAAAAAAGAAAATTTATTGAAGTTCAGGCAAAGTAGGAACCTGCATGAAGGGAAAAGGGCTTACGAGTATGTCCCTCCATCAAAAACAGATGAAAAAGTTTATCTTATAACTTATTTTCATTCCCAAAATATTGAATGATTAAATGAGAAAAATGAAGAAACACAAGACATTCAAGATGATGAATGCAGTAAAGACGAAGATGAAACCAGCGACTTTGAATTTTTATGGGTTTCCATGATAAATTTATTGACTATCTTTATTAAACAGATAGCCGTTTGGTTTTATCGGTTTCAAGAATGTAACAGAAGACAAGAAGTAGTAATCAGACTTAGAAAACTACATGATCTTGAGACAATGCTCAATACGAACGAATCAGATTCAATGTCATACGACGCATTAAGTCCGTTAGTTGACAGTAGAGATGATACAGAATTTATTTTAGAAAGAAAAACAATGGAATTGCATTTAAATAGAAAATTGAGTAAGTCAGAGTCAATTAAGAAGAAAAGGCTGCTCAAAGACCCAAAACCAAAGCACTTCGACAGTTCAACAAATTCTTTAACCATAGATGAGTTTGCTCAAATCTGAAGTCTTAAAAGAAGAAGTTGAAGTTGACAGGTCAGGGGTTACGCAATGAAGGGGAGCATTTGGTGGTAATATTAGTACAGAGGGAGCTGTAAGGATATCGCACCAAGATAAAAAAGCATTAAATTTTAATATGCACGTTCTTCCATTTGGTAGCAAAATACCAGCAGACGGACCTTTGGGTAGAGATGAACTGTGGACCCGTTCGGTTACGAATGGAGTACATAAGACGATTTCATTTTTTGCAAATAGCAAGGAAATCGCTAGATTACCACTTTGTTCAGAGCAAGCGACTAGAAGGATATGCGTAGTTGAGTCAATTACTATAAACGCTAGAACTTCAAAAGTCATTGAAATAACATTTCAGAAGAACTTAATAAAGGACAAGTTTGACGTTAGTGCAGAAGAGAATGCAATTACAGATGATGTGTGGATTGAATTACCCTGCAATAAGGCTATCGATGGTAACATTGTATTTCGTTTGACTGATTCAGGAGCAGAAACGTTTTTGTTTGAATAGCCTATAAAATTTTTAAAGAAAGTATTAAATGAGCAGTGCAATAGGTTTACCGATAGAATTGACGGAAACCGGGTTAAATTATTAGGACGAGGGCACAGGATTCGTACAGAAAAGACTGTAACAGTTCCACTCTCTGAGACGAGAGTAATCCCGAACGACAACGGGCTACTCGAGCAGAAAAAAACCGTTTAAATAAATATGGAAATCGAAGTCTGTAAGAATGCAAAAAAGAAGAGTGATCTGAATAAAACACATTATAGGAAACACGACATCTATAGAGATTTTCTGAGCAGCAACATTTTTGAATGGAATGAGGTCCACCACGAAATTAGATCTTACATTAGCGCATGCAAGTTTTATACTTTACTTCTAGGGAAAGTATATGCGCACAATTTCTTTGTACCTTAGAGTATTTTCTGAATAAAATAAAAATAAAAAAAAATTTGCAAAAGCTATGCCGTTAAGATTCAAATAATTTTGATTTTCAGGACAAGATTTTTTTTTTTTAGCTATTTATTTGAAAGAAAATAAAAAGAACATAAAGGTACGGGAAATGGTAAACAAAATACGAACACAAAGGGCGCAAGCAATGGCAAATGTCACACAATACATATTTTGTTACCAGGCCCTTAAAGTACTAAATGAAAAAAAAAAAATAGAATAATTTCATTCTTTGCTTTTTCTTATTTGCGAACTGGCGCTACCAGAAATTAAGCTCCACCACGCGACATATCTTAAAAATAAATAAAAAAAGTTTACAATTTTTTGTTCGCATATCAAAACGAGCGAAGACACAATATAAGCAAAATAATTTTTTTTTTTAATTTCTGAACAGTAGAAGCTAGCCGCGAAGTAAATGTTGATGAGCAAACACAATTTTTTTTTAATATAGTGCACTTGAAATTACAATATTGCAAAAAATAAGAAAATAATAATTGAACTCAAACAAACAAAAGACAGTCGAAAGGAAAATAGGCCAAGTTCAAAAGTAGCTATGCAAAAATTAAAAACTGTCAAGTTCAATTTGGACAGCCGAAATAAAGGCAGGGACACGAGAATAGTTGTAGCACAGGTAGGGAATAATTTCATGTTTTCTTTTTCTTTTCAGGAAGACCAATGAGGTTTAACGATGGATACCAGACATAAAATTTCTCTTCTAAATTTGGAAACTCTATTGAAAGTGTTGAAATTCCTAAGTTCAATTTAGATTCCAAACTAAGAAGAGGGGAAGAGTGTTTGGTAAGAAAAAAAAAGCGAAAAATAAAATTAAAAAGAGAAAAATTTTAGATATACAAATTTAAAAAAAATAATAGTAAAAAAAAATTGTTACATTTCACTTCACATTAGAAACAAACAAAAATAAAAAGGGAGAAATTCCCCACTTCTGATCTTCACAATTACATATAGAGGCTAAAAAAACGCAAGCTAAGCTCAAATTAAACAAAATGAACTGGCTTATAGGCAAAAACTCTAAGCTGAGCTTGGAAAACAAAATACTATTGTACAAATCAATAATAAAGCCTACTTGGATGTACGGTATACAAATTTGGGGAACTGCATCCAAATCGAACCTTCTACGTCTTCAAAGATGTCAATCCAAGGCCCTGAGAACTATTGCTGCTGCACCCTGGTATCTTTCAAACAAAAATCTACATAAAGATTTTAACATACTTACTCTTGATGATGAAATAATAAACACGATTGCAAAATATGTCCAAAAGCTTGAACAGCATCCTAACTCATTGGCAAATAACCTTCTTTTTCGACAATACCTTAAACGATTAAAGCGGCGAGACTTTCAAGACATGGGTATTACCTAACCAATCAACAGAAATTGGACTTCTTGAACAGTCATCTAGTCCAAGCTATTATAATCCTCAACTTTATTATTATAATTCTTGCAACAAATTTACATACCACTTTGTACTAATTTCACCAACAATTATCACTAATACAAAATACCTACCAGCACTGGCTGGAAGTATTCATGAATAGTATCCCTAGGATTTGTATACATATTGTTAGTTTCTATAAACCGAATAATGAAAGATTCAATAATAAAGAAAAATAAAAGTTAAAAAAAAACAAACAAAAAACTTCACAATTAAAAAGAAAAACTCGAATTCTAAAAGAATTATAAAAAAAAATAAAATATATGTATCTGAATTTATGTATTTTGCCTACTGAAAAAAACAACACTTATAAAGAAACAAAAATATAGCTATAAATAATGGTAGAATAATATCTTTTGGGCACTTTAATGGAATTGCATAGAAAAATATCCTGAGATTTAATTTAAACATTAAAAAAAAAGAAGAATATTTCAAGAAAAGAAAAACACCCAAAGATTTCTAAAATATCGAAAGATAAATTAAAAAAAAAAATAAATAAATAAAATTTAACTTAAAATGACAACAAAAAAACTCAAATTTTGATAAAAAAAAAAGTAGTCTTAAGAAGAATAAAAAATTAGTAGGTTAAAACTGGATAACTAAAAATAGACTTTTAAGATAATTTGTAAGTCCAGATTTTGTAAATTACAGGTACAGGAGACAGTTAGAAGCAAAGAAAATATTTAATATCATTAAAAAAAAAAAAAAAAAAAAAACGACAAATAAATAAAAAAAAAATAAATAAATAAAAAAATAAACATGAGAAATCCACAATTAAAATATATATATATACAAAAAAAAAAAAAAAAAAATAAAAAGAACTAGTATGAGAGAAAAAAAAATAATAATAGTAAATAAAAATATACACCCCAACTGTCTCATACGAATCTATGGTACCTAGAATGAAACAGGAGATGACATCGTTGGGATGCTGACCATGCTGATGGATGCACGCAACAACACAACGCAACCACAAGCATATATGGCGTAAGGTCGTCATCTACCAGAAGCAGAGAGCCAACAACAAGAAAACGTCAAAATCATGTTATATTTTGGGACCAAATCAACAAGTTTTTCCTGTCGCCAATCCTCTTATAACCGATGGCTCGAAATACAAAAACGGCTCCACTGCATATAACATAGTTTTTGAATCTACCCGCTGGCTTTGAACCACGAACCTCTCGATTTTTGGTCGTCTGCTTACCCATTACGCTGTCTTCGCCGAAAAAAAAATACAAAGATGGTTCCTGAGGCAATCCCTTTTGAGCAATGACAAACATTCCCTTACCTTCCACCGTTAATATGAATGCCAAAACGTGGCATCGTCTTCAAAGGGGGGAGGTATGTTATGAGTCAAACAGCAGAGCAGCTCATCTTGTAGTTTACGCAATACCGCTAGCGACGGCAGACGGCCAAAAACGCAAGCTGGCATTTCGCACCACCGTACAAGCGTGCCAAGTACAACGTTGCGTCACAGGTGACTGACGCAGAATCATCGAATATGCTGAATCGGATATTGGTAATGGCACAAAACGACCAAGATACCCGGAAGTACATCTGCACAGGTCAGCATGCGTCAGCAGGCCCATAACACCGTTCCCGAAGGACACACCAGCGTCTGCAGAGCGCAGACCTAGGTTAAGAATAATTAGTATATAAGCTGTGCATTTTAATACTAAGATATAGTTGATAGTTGCTGATAGTTGTTAACAGTTGCTGATAGTCGTTTTACAATAAGCAGTTGCGAGTAGTCTTTACAGTCGATTAATAAATAATTATAAATTATAAAAAAAACTAAAGAGCGTTTCCTTTAGAAAATTCGGTCCGATAGGCGAGTGAAGGATTCCGGAAAATCCTCACAACATTATTGGCGCAGCCGGTAGGATCAACCATTCAAAGTAGTTGACGTCCTACGTGTACAACATCGCGGCCGCGCAAAATTCATTCGCGAAGTATGGCACTTTTAGCGACATTAAAAAGACTAATAGTCCTTGGTGTTCAATAAAATTCTTCCGCAAGAGTAAGCCTTGTTGCACTATTGAATGTTGTTAACTGTTGGATGTGTGTTCAGTCACTGCTTACAGAACCCGGGAATTGTGTTCAGGCACCGAGGGTATTGCTTTATTTATAGAGCGCATGGTTTTCCCTGTTTAGAGAATAAAGAATCCTTGGCGAATTAATCTTTTAATGGATTTTGGTGTTTCCTCACAACACCTGTCTGCACTGCTGGATAACCTACGTTATTAGCAGGAGCTTTTGAACCGCTGTTAACAGAAAGCTCAACGTCTGTTCTTGATCTCGCAGTCTTGTAGGTTTTTGTATTGGATAATTCCGTGTGAGCAGGGGGATGATTTTGCGAGGGCGGCACTTCAGGCGCTTTCACTATTAAATCAGCATTTTTGGCATTAGAGCCACTAAAAGAATGACTTCTTTCAGGCTGAAGTTTTAGGTTATCGCATTGCATACGTTGTACCAGTATGCAAAATTTGAATACTTCCCTGGGGCAAGCTTTGAGTCTAGCCTGTAATAGGCAGAGCTCAAAGCTTTCTTGTGGGTCTTGTATTAGCTTAATATTTATTCTGGACAGCTTTGGCGAAAGAACAAAGCTACAATGAGATAAATGATAAATGAAGAGAAAGAAAGAGTGGAGAAAGTCGAAGTTTGGAAAATTTCTAGATTTCGACTTGGAAATGTTACGTCTCACCCGACGAAGCTTGAATTCCTCAGTTCCTTAGGAAGATGGACTCGAGAAGAATCGCGCGAGACAGAGAAATGAAAATAAATTACTACTTAAAACTTCAAATTGAAATTTAGAAATTTTCGATTTGACGAGCGCGTAAAATTTGATGTTCTCGAAAAGGGTTGCCAACGCGAACTCAAAGAAGAAATTTGACAAAAAGTATTTAAACATGTGTGTCTGTGTCGCGTATTTTATAGTCAGGCTCGCCTGAACTCGACATGGCCTACAAGAAAAATTATATCACTTGCTTTACTGTCGTCCTGTGTCATCTCTCATATATATAGTGGCGAACACATGTGGAAAGGTGTTTCTCAATTCTGACTTTGAGTGCCTGTAAAACCTTAAAAAATGCAACATTTGATATGGGGTTTTTAACATTAAATTTTTTATTTTATTTCCTAAATGAAATAAAATAAAAACCAATTCAAAAGATTACCGAAAACAATTATTATCTAACTTTTACTAAAAACGAGCCAATGGTACCACTTTTGTACGTTTTCAAAATAAATAACTTGAATTCCTTTTTTTAATATTTGGTCCAAAGACCTTTAGCTTAAATCACGCGTTTAACTCTCTTGGGCATGCTTTCTGCAAGTTTTTTAATTTAATTTAATTACTGGGGTAATTTTTATAGCATGATAACCGTTTCTGCAAATGGGCCCATAAATTTTTGATGGGATCAAAATTTTGGCTTTGAGCAGGCCACTGCATTATCTAAAATTTTGGACTTTTGAGCAAATCTTTAACAATTTTGGCCGTCTGTTGTAGGTCTTCATCATGCTGAAAAATTATTTCTTCTTCCGGATAGGCACTTTCATCGAAAAATTCAGGAAGCCTTTAATATATGGAGGAATTTTTTCTTTTTCATTATTCCTTTAATCTTCACCAAGGGCCCAACGTTCCACCAAGTGAAATATGCTTTGATATTGGCACTTTAAAATCTCGGTTTATATATAAAGAACACAAGCAAAATGCAAAGGGAACGATGCAATTTCCAATTACGGTAATTTTTTTCTTTACTTTATCGAATATTTTGCTGTAGCGTGCGGTATTCAAAAGCAACACTTGTTATGAGTGAGTCAAAGGCGTTTGTGCAACGCTGCTTAAATATTCGTGGCAAATAGAAACTTTAATTGCAAATTATATAAAAAAAATTTTGCTGCAAAATAATCAACGCTTTGATTGTCTTGAGACATATTTTAAGTTTGTAGCGTGCGACATCGTAAGTGTAAAATGTATAAATTTCGCGCCCTTGCTCCTAAACTTATTTACATTTTTTTTTAATTTCATTCACATTTTTCTGCAAGAAACTCAACACCTTGAAAATTTATGCTCATATGGACTGATGCAGTAGTCGATTAAGAATAAAATAAGTTGAGAAAAAGAATGATTTATACAGGTTTCAATAGAAAATGAATGATTGTTCCAGAAATGCGAAATTTTGAGTTGTACCACTCTAGTAGCAAGGATGCGATAGGCCAACTTACCGAAAAATGGTACCCTGAATTTCCCCAGAACATGACTACTCAAAATGTAGAGTATTTTGTGTAAGACAACTGATCTATAATTCACCACAGTTCACCACTCTCCATTTGTGGGCGTGGCAGTGGGCGAGCTACATACATTTTTTCCTACACCTCTCATTCGCCTTGGTCAACCTTTGTTGCGAAATTGAAGCTTCTACGCCTTTTACTTCGGAAGTAACGCTAAATCTCCATTAGTGGGCTTGGCAGTGGGCGTCCCAGAACAAATTTTTTGCTACACCTTTAATTTGCTTTGGTCAACCTATGTTGCGAATTTGAAGCTTTTACACCTTTTACTTCACAAGTTACGATCAACCCTTATTTGTTGGCTTATTTGTGGGAGTGGTTCGAGGAAGATGTCGCCAATTTTTTCCAGGATATGTCCCTTTTTGTAGTTTACCAGTACACCAAATATGAATGAAGTGTATTGACTGGTTTGCAAGTTACAAGCATTTTACTGAAAACACATTGAATTCATTTGTGGGCGTGGCAGTGGGGGGATTTTGCCTAAGGAGCATACTCGGATGCCGATCTACCTGTGCGCCAATTTTCGACTTGGTTGGTCCAGCCGTTTCGGAGAAGATGAGACCACAGACGGACGGACACACAGCCAGACCTCCTAACTACTTACATTATTAAAAAAACTGAGAAATAAAAGATTTTACGAATCTTTTTATGCTTAAAGAATATAAAAAAAAGGTTCTTGGAAAAGCTTGTGCGTGAACGTTTTGAAAGGCGCGATGAAGGCTGCTTTCTTATTGGTTGGCAACTTACTTTCTTGCTCCCCGTATTTTTTCATTAAAATTTACTAGCCTGTTTCATTCCCCATTTTTGCAAAAAAATTTTTGCCTGTGACAGGTTTCGAACTCGGACCTTCCGTATTGCAAATCTAACACACTTCAACTTCGCCAACGCGAGAGCTCATTTGAGCTTGCCAAATTTGTTATATCAATGTAAGTGCAAAACAACTGCTTAGTCTTTTTAAACTATGGAGTGAAAACGGAACTCATATGCTTTTATAAATCAAAAAGTCTTGCTCTTAATATCAAAAAGGCTCCTTTTTAAAGCTTTTTTTTCAATAAGGATATCTTATCAACACGTGATTTTTATAGAATGTCACATAGTTTGATTGATGTGGTCACCTTATTGTTTAACGATATCAAGAAGTTTTCCAATTCTTCAACAGAAATATTAAGATATTTACATGAAATGTATCAGGACATCTATTAAAATTTTTAAATAAGATTTTGTCTATGCATTCAAAAAGTTTTCTCTATGGCAGAAGCATATTATCCAATTTCTCTTTACAGTCGCTCAATAAGGGCATCTAATTGATTTTTTTGGGTGATTTTTTTCGCTGTGTAATGGTTAAGACGTTCGCCAAACGAACTAAGAGGATCGGCCGAGGCCAGTAAAGGGCATAGCACTATTAGCATAGTGATTCTGCCCCGGAAGACGATTTTAACTTTAGTTGTTTTGCTGTTTAGCTAAGTGCAAAACATTTAGTTTTCGATAAGTCTTAGCTCTCGATCACCTACAGTCCTGGAATATCCTTGGAAAAGGCGGTTTTTAAAGAAAATTTTAAAAAAATCATATCTTAGACAACTATAAAGATAGAATATTCATTCAAAAGCATATATATAGAAAATTACTCAGAAAATATTAGAAAAATATTTTTTAAGTAATTTTTCTAAAACCAATACATGCTCTCGTGGAAGGATATTTTTCCATGAAATTTTTTTTTTTAAGGTATGCTACTATCTTATTTAAATTCTCGAAAACAGAGTTTTACACCAGGATTAAGTATGCTGGGTTTCAATACGCTCAGGCACCTGCAACATCCTTAAAAATGGTGCATACTTCTCGGGTATACATGTGATTGGTATGTATCAATATGATTTTTTGGTACTGTAATATCATGTGAATTTTTGTAACAAACAACAAAGAAAAACTACAAATTGCTTAATCTTGCGGAAAAATCTAACCACAGTCCAAATATTCCCTATTTCTACTCCAAATAAAAATTTAAAAACAACTTATCTATGAAATATGTAAAGAAAGCAATAAAACCCGAAAGTGAACAAAATCAATCTACCTGTCTACCTGGAACTGGAGAAGAATTAACCCCTGCATTTTCAAAAAATACGAGGATTATTTAATCTTCCTCACTGTTTGAGTTTATTACGACTGTGAATTCAGTTTCATCAAAAATGTTTGTTAAAATTTTAGTGGGCTTTAAAATACGTGGTTAATATCTATGCGATAAATAATAAATAATTGATGCAATATTTGAACAACATCCTACAGTTCGTTTGCCATTTGCACAGTCACAGGCATAGCGTTTTATGGCTTCCAAACCTTCCTCGTTAGGCATGTATTCTACGTAGCATCGATATTTCCTTGCGTTAATATGCCGCGATTGGATTTCAGCCTGAATAATTTCTGGAGACTCCTTCATATACTGAATTTTTGGACTATCTTCTTCGCCGAATAACTCCGCTAGGTACGAAACGATCTGGTTTAAGTGGTATGTTCCGGTGAAGAGTATTATTAAGTCCCTTTCAGAAAGTTGTAGAAAATCCTGAACATCCGACGCATTTAATGGTTGAAAAGCCGTTCTTCTTCTATTCCAATTGTTTTCGTCAGCTTCTGTACTTAAAGTGTTTTCGGTCCCCATTTTCATAGTTACTTGATCAACTATATCGGACTGTGAACGTTTTAGATTTTTTTGTGCAGGAATCCTGCAATCCTGCTGATGGACTTCACCCTCGGTAAAATTTAATTGCCGAGAGTATGGTGTAATAGTTTGTACTTCGTTCCGTGCACCGCTTCAACCACCCACCTTAATTTGGTTATTTTACGCGAGTGGTTTGATTCCGCAGTTGTCAATTGTTTTTTCTTCCCTTTAAAAGCTGGCATAAGGGAGATAAGGCCCTCATTTTTTAAATCTTCCGTAACATCTCAAAATCCGCGGTCGACCAAGAACATGTCTCCCGGCTACAACAAAGTTTTCAGTCCTTCTGGATCCTCTAAAAGTTTCTTCATAATGGTGGCATCGTTGTTTATGCTGTAGAAAGGTCCGTAGAAATCAACTTTATAGCCGTCGGTGCAGCAACCCGGGAATGGCTTGCATAAAGGTACGTTTTTTTTGAACCGAATATGATTTCCATTGGTATGCATTGTTCTGGCTCTTCTGATATTGTATATATGTTCCATCACAAATAAGCATTAGCTTTTCTTTGATATTATACAGCTTTTTTGCAATATATGATGTATGGTTGTTGATGATGTCCTCCCGTGAAAATTCCCTTACTTTAAAATGGTATGGTAGAACATCCGTTGTGAAACATCTAATTATTTGGCTGCAGCATTTTGTTATCAATTGCTCACACTGTAGACCTAAAATGTTCGAAATAAGTCTGTTGGAAAACCCGTTGTCATTTTCATAAAAAAGAAGACTAGAGCTTGAGTTACAGTGCGACTGCAAGAACTTCGCATTGATGTGACCATATCTCTAAGCCTCATTATATTTTCCCAACTGAGTCCTGCGAAAACTCTTAGCTGCTGCTCCGGCATGGCAAAATCCACAATCTGATCCACAAGCGATGTGTCCACTCTCGCTGACAATTTTCGTAAAAATGTGTGCACTTCTTCGGGGCTGAGCTGGCTGGTGTTTGAAAACGCTTGTAGTATAGGCACTTGGTCTTTGTAAAAAATATTCCTAATTAGATATGTATCACAGCAGCGATCGCCATTTGGTAAAAATAAGTGCCTTTGAATGAAGACTTAAACTCTGACGTTTATCGGAATTGTCTTCAAATTGCTAGTAGCTTTGCATAAAATACAGTATTAATGCGTAGCGACATCCCTTTCGATTGGCAATTCCATGACGTTTTCACATCCACTGGTGTCACGTGTTTGATAATAGAATTCCTCGTCGCTGTCCTCTTTTGATGACTTTCCCAAACTTTGGCTTCCTTCGGATTGCATGGTTTCTCTGATATTTTCAATTGTTTCCTGAGCTACGGCACTCCCTTGTGGCAATGGTTGTCCGGCTAATTCTTGACGGGTACAACGGCTATAAGGCAAAAGCCGACATCTGTTGCAAAGAACGTCTCCGACATTCATATTTTTGTCCATAATTTGAGAAAATCGCATGGGTTCGTCCTCATTTTTAATTATTTTTTTTTTGTCTTTTAAGGCTACGCAAAACACGGTTGCAGTTATTGCATAGAGACATTTTATATGTTTGAGTTGATAAGTGCGATTAAGACTATCAATGCAAGAAAGATTCAACTTATACTTATTTACCTCTTTACCTGTTAAGGTATTGGCGTGTGGATGGCTGGTATTTTTGTTTAAATTCTTCTCCAGTTCCAGCTAGACAGATAGATCAATTCTGTTCACTTCCGGGTTTTATTGCTTTGCTTACATATTTCATAGATTAGTTGTTGTGCAATTTTGATTTGGGTTAGATTTTTCAGTAGAATTGGGGAATATTTGGACTGTGGTTAGATTTTTCTGTAGGATTCAGCAATTTTTTATTTTTCTTTGTTGTTTGTTACACAAACTCACATGATATGACAATACGGAAAAATCATATTGATGCATACAAATCACAGGTTTACCCGAGAAGTATGCAAAATTTTTTTTAACTTGCCATTTTTAAGGATGTTGCAGGCGCCTTAGCGTATTGAAGCCCAGATACCTAATTCTGGTGTAAAACTCTATTTTCGAGATATTTAATTAAAATAGTAGCATACCTCGAACAACTAAAAAATTGTCATGGAAAAATGTCCTTCTACGGTAGCATGTATTGGTTTTAGCAAAATTACCTTAAATATATTTTTGTAATATTTCTGAGTAATTTTCTATATAAATGCTTTTGAATGAACATTCTATCCTTATAGTTGTCTTAGATACGATTTTTTTTAAATTTTCTCTAAAAGACCCCTTTTTTAAGGATATTCAAGGATTTGATACCCTTTAAGTCTAATAAATTTTTTCAAAATAAGATGAAAAAATTTAATATCTAAAGGAACATCTATCCGACTGTCTATTCATAACCGACACACTCTGTGTCGATTGCGTTTGTGTGGGTGGGTGTAGCATCGCGAACCAGTCGAGATAGACTTTACAAACTCTATATAGAAACGATCAGCGTCGCCAAGAGATTCGATTTAGACATGTCCGTCTGTCTGTCCGTGCGTTTGTCCGCCCGTATGTCCGTCTGTATGTCTGTATACAGTTTTCTTATCGAAGGAGTAGAGCTATGTTAACAAAATTCGGTATGCGTGCTCACGGGGACATACCTAAGTACGAACAAGAGAATTGATCCGATCGAATCATTTTAAGGGATAGTTCCATTACTAGGGTTTGTTACGAAAATCACAAAAACTGCTCTAGAACCGCAGTTTTTCAAGATATTTTGGTGAAATATGATTTTTGATCATTTTTAAAGCCAAATAATATGTTTGCAAAAAATTTCAAACGTGGGCGTGGCAGAAAGGCGTTATTCGAAAATTGTTTTCGACAGCCCAAATAACCATATTTCAATGAAACTTAAAATTTGAGCATCAACTTACGCCTCCGACTAGAATTCCAAAAAAAAATTGAAAAATTTGGCGTGTCAAAAGGGTACTTTTTATAAAGAAATTTAAAAAAAAGTTGCGCGGACACCTTGCATGAAAGTTTGCGGAGATGAATTATGGGGATTGCAGAAAAAAGTGTGATATTCTAGAATATCTTTAAAAAATTTTCAAATATTTTTTCCAGTTGCCGAAATATTTTGGGGGCATGGCCTCTCCAATAAAATTTTTGGAGGTGCAAAATGTGCCTTGCCCCCATAGTTGCCGCGCTTGCAATAAAACACTGCACTGCATTGCACATGGACTAAGAAACATATCGTTATTCCAACAATTTTGGCCTAAAGCGAAATCACTGTTGAGTCAACTACTAAGTTTTTAAGGTAACAGTAAAACTATTGAATGAAGTTTATAAAAACTAATCCTTCAACAGTCAAAAATTGTAAGCCTTCATCTATGTTAATAGCGAATATATGTGTTACAGAAGTAAATTGTTGCTCTAAATACTTTCGCTTTTTTTTCTTTATCAAAGCCGAGGAGGTAAATATAAAGAGTTTCTTTAAAGTTCTGAAAAAATAGCCTTTAAACCAAAAATTTATCTATTTAGGCCAGTTTTCTGAATAGCCGGTTAAAATCTAGTTAAACTAACCGGCAGTTAAACTAATCAAATAATCAAAAGTGTAGGCTAACCAATTTCATTTTCTTAATGTCCAATTGGTGTGTTCTGGTTAAAGCAATGGCCTCAGTTCGGCTAAGAATGGAAAACTAAATATTTAAAAAAGCTTCATCAAATTCCTGCCAGAAATTTCACGCTTCATTTCTGACGGCTGGCCGCATTTCAGTAACATTCAACGACAAAATAGTCAACATGACACATGTAACATAAATGAATGAAAACATGTATGAAACAAAAACAAATTGAAAAAATTAACCTGGCGAACTCAACTATATACAACATGTTCAAATAACATGTGACACAAAGTGTTAAAAGAGCAGTGAGGAATGTAAACCTTACAATCAGCAATGTTATTTAAACTCCATCAACGCTATTGCAGTTTCGATAAGAAGTTTATGTATTTTCGATAAAAAGAAAGGCAGTTAATATTAATCGATTGATGCTCAGCAGACCTAGAAACCATTTTGTTCCGAGTTTTGTAGAATTTTGGTATCAAAAATTGAACTGCGTTCATTTAATTAACATAAATCGAAACATATTAAGTATTGTGGTGAAATTCCAAATAAAAGGCTAGTTTCGGCCTTTTTTCTTAATTTTTTTTTTTGTTGCTATAGGCTTTTGGCCGTCATTAGATGAAAAATAATAAAAAAAACACTTGGTGTTTTCTCCGAATATTGATTTATTTCATTTTAACATATTTCAACTGAAATTATCAGTCATCATCCCAAATCTTCTCCTATGACTTACTTTCGTAAAAACTGTTTTTTTTTTCTCTTCAAATTACGGCCAGTAGCCTACAGCAACAAAACAAAATGCAGAAAAAAAGGCCAAAATTATTAAAACATTTAATACAAAATTCTTTTTTATAACAAACAAGGTCGTTTTTAAATCAACCTGCTGAAAGGTTAATCTTAATATGTTAATGAAGTAGCCGAGTAAATTTTAAAACACAACCGAACTGCAGTGTAGTCACTTTTATTCTGTCTCTTTTTTCTCATCACTTAAGGTTACAGCACGTTAGGGCGTGTTAGATTGCTTACTGTTATGGTAAGTACAGACTAGTGCGTAATTGGTAAGAATCAATGTCAACTCAACGAATTATCAAAATGTGTATTATGTGTATTATATAATATTATATACTTAGTACTTTATAATATACTTATCTACTACAATTCGGCCGTCCTGACAAAAAGATCTCCTGATCTTAGGTGTAATTTTATTTTCATTTATTTATGTATTTATATATTGGTGTAGTAAAAAGAAATCCATTATTTTTGCATTAAATTGAGGGCTTTATTTAAGATAGTTAGAATGACCCGATTTACGTCAAATATGCGCCGTTTTGTTCGATAACTTGTTGCCATTTTAAAGGTGATTTCATTATGCCTCTCTCATAGAAGCCCTCGTTCCTATTAGCAAAAAATTGAGACAGTCGAATTTCACAAGCCTCTCTTGAATCGAATGTTTCACCAGCAAAATTGTTCGCCATGGACAGGAGCAGATGGTAATCACTTGGTGCCAGGTCCGGACTATAAGGTGGATGCAGAAAAACCTCCCAACCAAACTCCCGGAGCTTCTGGCGAGTCACTATCGATGTGTGTGGCCTGGCGTTGTCCTGATGGAACACAATTCCTCTCCTATTGGCCAAAGCTGGCCGCTTATGGGCGATTGCTTCCTTCAGACGGTCCAATTGTTGACAGTAGAGTTCCGAGTTAAGAGTTTTGCCGTATGGGAGCAGCTCATAGTAGATAATTCCCTGCCAATCCCACCAAACACACAGCAAAACCTTCCTGGCCGTCAATCCTGGCTTGGCCACCGTTTCCGCCGGTTCACCGTGTTTCGACCACGACCGTTTTCGCTTGACGTTGTCGTAAGTGACCCACTTTTCATCACCAGTCACCAACCGCTTCGGAAATGGGTCGATTTTGTTGCGGTTCAGTAGCGATTCGCAGATGGAAATTAGGTCTGTGAGGTTTTTTTGCGTTAACTCGTGTGGCACCCATACATCGAGCTTCTTTGTGTATCAAGCCTTATTCAAATGGTTTCAAACGGTTTTTTGTGCAATCTTTAGCTCTTTTGCAATCGAAACAGTGCTAACATGACGGTCGGACTCGATAATTTCCATGATTTTATCGACATTTTCGACAATTGGCCTTCCAGTGCGTGGTGCATCCTTGACATCAAAAATACCGGAACGGAATCGACGAAACCAAAATTGCGCATGATTGGCTGTTACAGTATCAGGTCCATAAGCCCTATTCACATTTTCAGCCGCCTGGCTTGCGTTTTCTCCCTTATCGAAGAAAAACTGTAAAATGTAGCGAATTTTCTCTTTGCTGATGTCCATCTTTGACAAGCTCTCAAACAAAACTGAATCAATCAATCAAAAAAGTGTCGAAAAAGCTTTTTTAGTAGGAACTGTCGTCTTTCTAATGCCCCCTAGCGGAACACGATCGGACTTATACAACGCGAGGTGCAGATAATTAACGCCATCTATTGGAAAAATAATGGATTTCTTTTTACTACACCTAATATATATATACATATATAATTTATTCTCTACTCCCTGAACCATGGTTTTAAGTTTTGAACAGCCCATACCCCTTTGTAAGGATTTCTGGATAATTGAAATCCCTCTACATCTTCCAAAATGTATCTATCATTTCTTAAAACCTTGGATACACGGTAAGGCCCTTTGAATTTGGGCAGCAATTTTTTTGAGATCCCTGTATGATAATCGAAAGTTGTTACTACAACATAGTCGCCTTTCTTATATTGTTTGGGGGCCTGGCGTTTTTGATTAAATTGTTCCCCGTTATATTTTTGGGACACTTTTTGTTTTTCTTCTGCCTGTTTTCTAATTATCCCTTTATTGCTATTTCTTATACCTTGTGCATCTTCAATAACATTTTCTGCCAATATATTCACTACATTACCCTTTTGATGAACGCCAAACAATAATAAACTCGGATGGCTGTCTATTGATTTATGCAAAGTGTTGTTGAACAAAAATTCTACCAATTCAACAACTTGATCCCAACGTTGATATCTGTCGGTGTCTAGTAACTTGGCTATCATTGGTCCTAAGCTTCTATTTATTCTCTCAACTTGACCGTTTGCTTGCGGTGAACCCGTTGCAACTTTAATCTGAATTACATTGCTTTCTGATAGGAACTCTTTAAAATCATTGGACGTAAAACAGCTGCCTCGATCTAAGACTATACACCTTGGACGACTATACGCTCTGAAAAAGTCGTTTAGTGCTCGAATCGCTTCATTTGTGTTAGTTGTTTTTGTGGTATATAGACGAACATATTTGGTAAACGCGTCAACGACTAATAGTATATATTTTTTTTCTTTAACAGACTTGTCAATTGGACCGTAATGGTCAATGTGTACTTCCTCGAATGGTTTATTTCCTTTTGGAATACTGTGAAGATATCCTTTATCTTTTCCTTATTTTGGTGAAAACGAGATGCAGTTTAAACAATTCTCAATATAGTTTTTGATTTTTGATTTCATATTAGGGAACCAATAATTGTTAAGAATTAATTTATTTGTCATGTCAATCCCATTGTGCCCCATTTCATAGTGGTACTTATACATGATGTGCGTTTTCATGCTACTTGGGACATAGAACAAAATGGTGTCTTTTTTTTGGTAAAGAATTCCATTTCCCATCTCGTAAAAACTGAGTTCCTTTTTTTCTAATTGATCTTTCAATTCCTTGATTTTGTTGTCTTTACCCTGACATATTACTAAATTTTCTTCAATTGAGTTTGTCCCTAATATCATTATATTTGTATTTCTACTAAGTGCATTAACATGTTGCATGCGACTTCCTGCACGATGCTCTAGCCGTTAGTCGAAATTTTGCAATTCCATTGTCCATCTAGCGATTCACGGATTTAGATCTTTCTTGCCCAGTGTTAAGGTTAAAGAATTGCAATCAGTAACAATTTTAAATTTTATTCCTTGGAGATAAACTCTAAAACGTTTCAATGCATAAACTATTGCCAACGTTTCCAGTTCAAAAGTGTGAAACTTCGATTCAGCCTCTGTTGTTCTTTAAGAGAAGAAGAATATCGGATGAGACTTGCCATCGCTTTTCCTTTGTAAAAGAATTGCACCGAACCCAATGGAACTTGCATCACAATGGAGTTCCGTTGTGTCTTTTGGACTGTAAATAGCTAAAATTGGCGATTCTATAAGTTTTCTTTTAAGCGTTTCGAAACATTTTAACTCTTCTAGTCCGAAAGAGAATTTTTTATTTAACTTTGTAAGGTCATGTAAAGGTTTTGCAATGATTGAAAAGCCTTTTACAAACTTCCTAAAGTAGGAACACAGCCCCAAAACGCTTTGAACAGAATGAATATTTTCCGGAACAGGAAAATTTTCAATGACCTTAATGCTTTTGTCATCGGCCTGAATTCCATCACCCGATACAATATATCCTAAATACTTTACTTTTGGCTGTAAAAAGTCGCATTTGTCTAGTCGTAACTTTAATTTGTTATTCACTGCACGCTTAAGTGCTTCTTCTAATATTTGAAAGTGCTCTTCTAGATTACTTGTTGTTAGTACAACGTCGTCCATATACACAACTAGTTTGTCTTCCTTACTTTATAGAATCAGGGTGCATGTGGACATAAAAAAACCCATTTCTGAGGTCTAGTTTTGTAAAAAACTTTTTGTCAGCTAATCTGTCCACTAAATCATCAATTAGGGGAAGCGGATAATTAATTTTAGGCGTCGTTTTGTTTAATGTACGAAAGTCCACACATTCACAGTTCCCCAGATTTTTTTCTAACTAGAACTATGGGCGAAGTTAACTCTGAATCACTTGGCCTTATATATCCTTTTTCTAAGTAGTCATCTAAAAGCTTTTGTAGCTCATTTTTTTCTGCATAAGAAAGTCGTCGTGAGCGGTAACTAAACGGCTTTGGGTTTTCAATCATTAGGTTCGCTTCAACCTTAACCAATGGTTCAGGTGGACGTAACGAATTTAAATAATATTTGGAGAAAAGTTGCTCAAAATATTTTTTATCGTTAAGAATAATGTTTTCGTTAAAATAATAGTTTAGATTTTGGTTTTCAACTTCATAATCAATAGCTAAAATATTACTTTCAAAGCTGTCTTCAAACAAAACCTTCACTACTCTAACACCGCATCTGCGGGGCTCCTGATCCACCTGAGTGAAGGAGGTGAAGATCTCATTCTCTTCCAAGAATATTGGATCTGCAAAAATAAGGTCTGTGGTCTAAATTTCAAAGTTTATAGCACCATATACGCCAAAGGCGCAGGCAAAGTTAGGGCCTGTGTTATGGTGAAAGATTGCGTTAAGCACTTTTTCCTTCACCATCTAAGCGATGGTGACAACGCCCTAATTGCTGTGGAGGTACAACACCGGAGTTTCTGGATTGCCTTCAGCTATATGGCCTATGATGACGGTGCTACACCGCCAGATGAACCTCTGAGGCTTATAATCGCTGAAGCGAATAAGCGAGGCAATCCCGTACTCGTTGGTGCTGATGCAAATTCACACCATACAATCTGGGGCAGCGCTGACACTTACGTAAGTGGAGAATCCCTCTTTGATTTCATTTTGTGCAACAATCTGGCCATAGCCAATGCTGGCACTGAACACACCTTCATTACGGCTTATCGTAACGAGGTTCTTGCCATTACGTTGATCAGCGAGCGAGCAGCGGAATTGGTCACTGATTGGCGAGTCTCTGAGGAATGCTCTCTCTCTCTCTCTCTCTCTCTGATCATAGGTACATTAGGTTCCACATAGAGCTCACTCCTCGGAGGGGCCAAGTTCATCTTAACAGAAGGAAAGAGGATTGGTGTAAGTACAGATTTGTCTTTTGTCAGATGATAGGGCCCCCTCCTAAAATTGACTGCATTGAGTGCTTGGAAGATGCGGTAACTACGTTAACCGACGCGTACAACCAGGCCAGCCTGGCTGCATGCAGGCCCGTTAAACCCAGGAGTCAGCCCAAACCTCACTCGTGGAGCCAACGCATTGCAGAGCTACGTAGGGAATGTAGAAAAAGCTTCAACCTAGCAAAAGCAACCAACAACTGGGCAGTGTACAAAGCAAAGCTACGGCTTTTTAAGGCCGAGACCACGAGGGCAAAGCGTGCATTCTGGAGACACTTCTGCAAGAAAGTTGAAAGCTTCGGCGAGATGGGCAAACTCCGTAAGATACTGACCGCAATGGTGCTCAAATTGGGCCAATCCGTACGATCAGCGGCAAGTGGACAGAGTCCCGAGCAGCACGGATGCGGGGGACTATATCTTTACGCCTGTTGCTGCACCTTCGGCTCCCACTTCGGTGGCTCTGGATCAAGTGAGCCTTAAATGGGCCATTGGCTCCTTTGATCCCTTCAAATCTCCTAGCCCTGATGGCCCGCCGATAAACAGGCTACTGTATCGGAGGCAATGCCGTGGCTCGTTGGCCTCTTTAGGGCCTGCACGTTCCGCGCCTATGGCGCGAATCAAATGTGGTCTTTATCCCCAAGGCGGGAAAGGCCAGCCAAACCTCAACGAAGGACTTTCGACCAATAGGTATCTCATCTTTCCTCCTCAAGACGCTAGAGCGAATCATCGACTGTCACATAAAGAATGCGACACAGCGTACGTCCAGCAGTGTTCAAAATGCATACACCAATGGCCGATTTACAGAAACAGCTTTCAGCTCGTTAGTGAGCTACGTAGAGAAGTCTCTTCAATGCAAAGAGTACACCTTGGCAGAGTTTGTAGACATACAAGGGACTTTTTATAATACAGACCCTATGGCTGTTATTAAAGCCCTCAACAAGATTCAGGTAGAGAATAACCTGGTAAAATTTACGTACCAGCTCCTCGTTTGCAGGTACATAAATAATTCGATGGGTAATGAGCAGGTCCGGCGAGGGACATGCCGAGGTACTCCTCAAGGGGGCGTTCTGTCCCCTCTTCTATGGAACCTTGTGGTAGAAGACTTCCTTGGAAGACTGGCAGGATCAGGTTTCAAGGTGGTTGGCTACGCCGATGACCTAGCCATTGCACTTTCGGGAATTGACCCGAATAACGTTTCAGCTAGAATGACACATGCTTTCAGAATAGTAGCAGCATGGTATAAGGAAGATGAACTTAAAGTCAACCCGCAGGAGACGGAACTGATGCTGTTCACTAGAAGATACAAGCTCGGGAACTTCATTCCTCCGGTTATGGACAGGGTACCAGTCAACCTCGCGACAAAGGTGAAATACCTAGGGGTGATCTTGGACCCCAAACTCTCCTGGAACAAAAACGTGCTCGAGAAATGCCGAGAGGCACAAATTACTCTCTACAGCTGCAAACAAGCCGTTGGCAAAAGCTGGGGGCTCAATCCTAGAGTCGTGATATGGCTGTTGTGGAGCCAATCCTTCTATACCGTGCGGTGTATGGTGGGCAGCAATTTGCAGCAAGAAATCCCAGACACAAATAAGCCGAATCAGATGGCGCGCAGCTGTAATGATCACGGGAGCTCTGCGCACCACTCCCAACAAGGCTCTGTTAGCAATTCTAAACTGGATACCGACAGAGCGTCTCATCAAAAGATGGGCCAAAATATCCGCAACCAGACCTAAAGTCATCGGTTGTTGGCCCTCCAGACCCATTGGCCATGCGGCCATCCTGAAAGGGGACCAACCACTTTCAGTGGACTTTACCATCCCTCAGACCTTTTCATCGCGAGACTTTCAGACCGTCATCCCTAATAGAGAATACTGGGATAACCGAACTGATCGAACTCCCAACTCCGTGGAGGTATTCACGGATGGCTCTAAGCTTAATTTCAGAGATAGGGGTGGAGTTTTCGCGGAGGAGCTCAACCTTAAACTCAGCTTTCGACTGCCCGACCACTGAAGGATTTCCAAGCCGAGGTAGCAGCAATCAATATGGCGACCAATTGGTTTCTGGGTAACAAGATTATCCCAGAAAATCTGTTGATTTACACGGACAGCTAGGCGGCCATAAAGTCCCTCTCGAGTGGGGTAACCACATCTAAGACAATCCGCAAGTGTCATTCGTGTTTTCAGGAGATGACTGAGCACTCTTCGGTGACTCTGATGTAGGTACCTGGACACAGGGACATCAAAGGTAACTGTACAGCGACCTTGCGACGGCCGGTACAGAACTTGATAATATTTTAACGGAACCCGAACTGGGTGTTCCTTTTGCCTCGGTTAAATTAAAGATTAAATCTGATTTCTACGGGCAAGCGCGCAAGGCATGGGCAATGGAAGATTTTTGCCTAACTTCAAGGTTGATGAGGGTAGACCTGGACTACAAAAGAACCAGTCAACTTCTGGCGCTGAGCCGCACCGACTTCAGGCGTATGGTCTTCATAATCACAGGACACTGCCAAAAAGGCAGACACGCAGAACACTTTGGCGTTCCTTGCAATGACTTCTGTAGAAGTTGCAGATCGGAGGAGGAAGAAGAAACAGTGAGTCACCCCACGTGCCACTGCCCGGGCTTGGCCAGGAGAAAATCCAGGCTGCTCGGTTTTTTCTTCTTCTCCTCTCTCACTGAGCTGTCATCTGTTCGAATAAAAGACATAGCTCGCTTCATTAATGAGTCCAAGTGGCTTCACCAAATGGGTAATTAGGGAGGCGTGTCTTCCCATGTGGTACCACAACGGGCCCATATGCGGCCTAAGTGTGTCCCCTTAAAGAGAGCAGCCACTCTAACCTAACCTAACCTACGCATAGTCCCCACTACAATAATTTTTTTTTTAAGTAGTTTCTGTGCAAGTTGTTGTGAGGTAAAAAAGTTATCCACAGTAAGATTATGGCCCTTGAGACCACAAACCAAATCAAGGACTACACACATGCCTTGGTTTTTCCAAGGAAAACCTCCTAATTCTTTGCCCGTGAATGGTTGAATATTCCAAACGTTGCTCGTAGTAGAATCACGTAGCTCACAAAATTTGATGTAGTATTTAACTGGTTTCGATGGGATCTACTGCCGAAATGGACATCTTCCTCTAGATTCCAAAAGCTGCTCGTTAGCTGTAACGTTTTCATAGGGAATAAATAGTTTAGGAAGTAAGTCAACCCACTGATTCCATAGATCTCGAATATGAGTGAACTTATCCAACAATCGTCTTTAACATCGAGTTTGTCTATTGCCAAATTTTATCTCTCTAAACAATTTATTGAATGTTTTCAATAGCATAACGGCTCCAAAAACGGGCCTTCCTTTTTCACAGTACCAAAGGCTTGCATTACTTTCATTATTTGAACGAAAAACCCCATCTTGTAGTAGTAATCAAATGTACGCAAAGAGATCAGTTTCGTAAATATCGTTTCAGTCGTCGCTGTATACACGGTTATCCTCCAAATTAGTGTATTTAAAAAAAGTGTGTGCCAAAGAAGGAGGGAAAAATAACTTGAAACTGATGAAATCCTTGAACAAGAGTAACGTGTCCAACTTGGTATCAAATTTATTATATTTTCTTTACAAGCTCTGCCACAAGGCTGTGCAACTGGTTGTTTGTAGTATATAACACAGGCCAACAAATTGAATATTTTTGTTAGGTGCCGCGATTTAGTTCATTATTACGGATAAGGGTGGTATTGGTAATTTCCAAAAAAAATTTTTTTTTTACTTTTTCCTAGGTATAGTTTTGGAGCTACCATCAATTTTGTGTGAGGTCTTCAGTTGTTTGGCTTTTAAGGAAAAATATATATATTTCTGCTTTTTAACAAATCATGGGTAACATCGTATCAAATTAAGCTCTCATTTTTAAAGTACAAAAAACAACTCATACGACTTTCAACTCAATTGATCAAGTAGGTAGTTAACTTTCCCTTTTATACTTCACCAAAAATTTTGACTAAAAAGCCAGCCCTTGTGGAAATGAATTTGTCAAAACGAAAATGTCTGAATGCTCCAAATTGATTTTGCTATGTTTGTGGTGAATACACCGTACAAAAATTTATAACAGATTATGAAATTAAGTTTTCATTTATGTAACATTAATTTTTACAGTGCAATAACAACATTAACATTTATATGGCCATGTCATATATTTATGGCCATGTCCGCATATAGGTGGAAGGTGCAAAAACGGTTAAGCTCGAAATGTCTTCAAATTACATAAAATATTTTGACATCGCGATCATTAAAATCTTTTCGATCTTTTTTTGCCTAACACATTTACGAGAGAGATAACAGAAAACATTTGCATGCTTTTTTTCTCTCGTGCTAAAGTACATATGTACGTTTTCACAAGGGCTGGCTCTTTCAACAAAATATTTTGTAAAGTACAATAGGGAACGTTAACTACTTGATCAATTGAGTTGAAAGTCTTGGGAGCTGTTTTTTGTAGTTTTAAAATGAGAGCTTAACTTTTTTCACAATTCGTACCATATCCTCCACATTCTAAATCAGAATTGAAAGAATTTGACTTCGGGACTTAGTATAAGCATCTTTCAAACCATGCAAAAAGAATATAAAAAAAAATTTCTCATGCCATAAAAGGTCAAAAGAGTTAAAAAAAATCGAACAAAAATTAAAAAAATTCTAATTTTTTACGATTGGGAAGCTCCTACCGTAAAAACTACAAGCTCTATCTTCATGAATGGGATGTCATTTGATAGACCGTGATATTAGCTTTGATACAATATCAGCCATTATATGTTAAAAATTCAGTAATATATATATTTTTCCTTAAAAGCCAAACAACTGAAGACCTCACGCAAAACTGATGGTAGCTCCAAAACTACACCTAGGGAAAAATTAAAAAAAATATTTTTGATATAAACAATACCACCCTTATCCGTAATAATGAACAAAATCGCGGCACCAAAACCACTGTTGGCCTGTGTTATTTGTCCATTTTTGGATGTAATTTTTTGTAAAAGCTCTATTACGCCATCGGTATCCGAGCAATCACAAGAATATTGTTCTTCGATGTAATTTTCTGTTTCAGAACAAGACTCACTACTATCTGACAAATGTTCTAACAGCGCTTTTATTTAATTTTCCATCATTTTCTACACGTAAATTTTTGCAAAACTGTAAAGTAGAGCATGCGTTTTTCAACTGATGTTTACTGGAATACTGAGAAACTTGTGGGTATATGAAGAAGAGATTTTTATTCAAAACTGTTATACGTTAGAGTGACCACCTATCGCGAAAAAATCGATAAAATACACTGAATCAGGTACAATGTACCTGAATGTTAAAGAGACCCGACCCGAAAATTATTAACTATTTGTGTACCTTTATTTATTTATAATTTATTATTATATTGGCGAAATACAAAATTATAAATGAAAAACAAAATACTGTCAAATTACACTGCACAACAAAATCGAACTTTTTGCGTGCCTTTGACTTGAAACCAATTTTTTTTTGTAGTATTTGTTTCGCTGAATCTCAATATATACGTAAAATTTGAAAGTTAGCTCGCATTTTTTTAAATATCCGCTAAGAAAGGTTTTGCGAATTTTTGGCAATATTTTTTAGTCGTAGCCCCATTATCGTTCGACCGTTTCAAAAGAACTTTAATTTATATGAAAGAAGAGTAAAAATACAACATATTCTTCATACATATGGATGACATAGGTTCAACAGTTTAGGCGCTATAGGTCGATAAAAGCGAGAATTTTATGAAATTTTTAACAATTTTGGACAAAAACTTGATTTCCAACCCATATATTTTCCGAAAAAGGTCCGGTATTTAAGTTCAGGCTATCTTAGGCAAAAATGTGGTTTTCTAAGAGCACTTCAAGACAAAGAAAACAAAAATCCCATGAGTATTAAAAGTTATCTTCTGAGCTTTCCGTTCAACTTTTCTTTAAAATAAACAATAAGTTTTTCTCTATGGTTTCAATAAGACAATCTTCTTGGGTAAAAGCTATAGAGAAATCTTATTGTTTTTCTTCCTTTTTATGTTGTGTCGTTTTCTCTGTTTATTATGGCAATCAGAGAGTTTGGCGACGGTCTCCCAGCTCTTTGCATTGCAAAAGCAAGAGACAAGTCTATGCATTATCTCACTTCTATGTCGTGCAACTTTTTGGTGAATATCTCTTGTGCCTTGAACTGTGTGGATTTTTTTTGGCAATGTTTTTTTGACATTCAAAATTTGTTTTGCAGTTACGTAAAACAATTTAATATCGGGTTTGCCAAAAAAAGAGTGGCAAAATGTTTTTGCATCTGCTATGTTTGTTCCGTGAGCAATAAGGCTATCCGCTGTTCGCTTGATCACAGCACCCACACCGTCAACTGTGGCTTTTCAAAAAATGACCATCTTACGCATTTCAAGCTTTTGTCAAAACTCAATTACTGAAGAAGAATAAATTTTTTTTTTGGTTTATATTGGGAAGATGTCCCATCCGAGCAAAAATGCACTGTCCATATTTCTGGGAAACAATCTTTTATAAAATCCAATATTGGAACCAAATAAGCGCAAATGGCACCAGGTCCTTGGCTTAAGGTCGCAGATATTGTGCAAGAGCTTAAAAGGTTTTTAAACTTTTTTAAGTAGATATATTAATTCAGTATGGAGAGATGCTTGATTTCGAGAAGCACCGAAATTAAACGTATGCACTTCTCCAGAAATTTTGCATTGCTTGTTTTCAAAGAAATGAACGTGGATCAATGCTCCCCTTTCACTTAAATTATCTTTGCAAACTGGATATGCATTCGATAGATTTTTACATTAAATGGACGTTTCTTAATATGTGTCAAGTCTTTTTGAAACTCATGAGCCAAACCAGCTAATGATGAGTCCTCTTCTACCTTCTTCATGACTTTAACATGATATTTATCCTGGGAAGCACTCTTTTTGTTCAACCTGACTTCGGTAACCGTTCCTCATAGAAACCATTTTCGTTTTTGAAATCGTTTTTTGAAGTTTTGTTTCCTCTCCAATTTTTTTATTTCTAGCTGATTTTTTAATCGTTGGGTGGAGTTACTGCCCTACTTGCATCATTGCCGATTTAAGGTTTCGATTTTTTAAATTTACTTATAGCAAGGACGTTTTTCGTTTGCTTAGCCCCTACACGCGGAAGTATCTACTTCTTCAAGTCACCCTTTTTTATCTTCTTCGTATTCCTATTTGAAAGCAATATCGATGCATAAAAAACAAAACCACAAATCGATGTCAAATATGCAAATGCATAGCTTTCCTTTTGTTTTTTTTTTATGCTCGTCGTAACGCTCTTTATCTTGCTTTATTTTCCCTCTTCTTGTTCTGATTTGGCTTGTTAATCAAGCGGTGATAAGGAGCATAAAGTAAACGACTACGCACAACATTCTGGTGCAGAAGTGTGTTGCGAAACTCCAAGAGTGTACTTCCAGAAATGGAGTCCCACTTATGTGGGTTAAATGACACTCTGGTATAGACCTTAATAAGTGGGCTGACTACCTTGCGACGAAAGAGGCCAGCCAGGACCCTTATGGTCCAGAGCCAAATGTGTCACTGCGGTTGAGGAAAATCAATTCGGCTGTCGCAGAATGGATAGACCGACTGTACCAACGTCGGTGGTGCGGGTTAAGCACATGCAGACAGGCGAAGTTTGCGATGAAGAAGCCATGGGTCACAAAGGCCGCTCGATCTTAAATGAAGCGCCCTCATCTGGTTGACATCATAAGTAACTGGACATGTCAACTTCTCAGAAGGATGAGTCTTGCTGAGTATGATACATGTTGACTGTGTCTAGAGGACAGTGAGACGGCGGTGAATATTGTGTGCCACTGTACTGCACTGGCAAGAAGAAGAATGGCAATCACGTAACACAATTTAATTGGTGAGGACAAGTTTGCCAGGCTTAAAATCAAGGACGTTCTTTAAATTATAGATGGCGTAGCCATGAGAGTTGATACCAAACGCATTTCGGTGCAACAATCAAGAGGAAGCATCTAGTGAAATGTAACGGGTCGGGCTGTGATATGACTGCCTTTTTAGTTTTTTCTTTATAAGTTTCTGATTTCAAATGTACTTCCAGGAAAAAAAACTTATCTTAAATTCTGATACATTGATTGTTAACTACATTTGGTTAAATTATCTTTTTGATTTTTTAAAAACATGGCATGACGGTCAAGATGTTTTTTGATAAACTTACCATGATGTGCAACAAAAGATATAAAAACACAAACTTAGTAATTTTTTTATAATTTTTTAAATTTTTTTTTATTTTTAGCGCTTGAAAATTGATTATTTAAATAAAGGTGCTTGTACACGTTCAACAAAATTTTCGTCAACATTTATATGTTTTCAGCGGCAATATTGCTTCCCAGTTTACACTAGCACGACAACATTCGCCTTGTCAACATTTTTTTCTAGCCGGGCAACAATTTTTTGTTCGTTGCCTTCAATGTTGTTCAAAGTTATTGCCGAAGTGTTTACACCGGCAATAGAAACATGTTGATGTTGTTGTATCCTACGGTGCAATTACCTAACGCCGTGGCACTTGGATAGGTACGCACGTCAGGCAAGTACACCGTAGGACAAAACGGGGTCCTTTAAACAAATAAAAAGGAACACAAAGGATTTCAATTAATTATCCTTTTATTTAATTCAAATTAAATACAAGTTTTCGGTTATTATTTAAAAGACTACTCTATTAACTTCTCCATCGTGGCCCTTGGATAAGTACGTGTGCAGAAGTCCTCTTCAAGTCATCGAAGTTCCGTTTATAAAGATTGATATTGCTGATCTTGCAATATTGACTATTCCCATGGTCCGCGATCGGCGTCGATTCTTCCCGAACATATTGCATAAGCTTGACCGCGACCTTCACCCGCAATTGTACCAACATGCCATACAGCTATTCCGATGTTCTTAGTTCTTCTTTTGTAGTTGTTGTTGCTTTTACGTAAAAGCTCTTGCGTGTGTTGTTGTTGTTATTGCCAGCGATCGGATTGCAATTGTGCATTCGCTGCGCCCGCGCTGATGTTTGTCAATCGTGCATATACTGTGCCGGTGTTGTTGTTGTTGCAAACGGCCGAATTGCATGTTTGCATTTGTCAGCAATTTACGCTGGACAGTGTCTTTTGAGTAGCATGGAATCACCTTGAATTGAAATTCATAAATGCAGGTCACTGCCTTTTGCTTTCGGTTTAAGGTGACCAAATGTGAGTTTGGGAGAGACTCACAACAATGTCAACAATTAGAGAAACATTTTAAGATTTAAACGTCAATATTTTTTTTTATTCGTTATTTAATCATTTATTATGCGAGAGCGAGGTAAGCGATAATTATTTCCATTTGTAAATTAAATAGATTTATACGTTTATTTTATTAAGAGGAAATGGATATTGAATCGTACCAAATAAGCATTGATGCTGAGCGAGCAGCTGCACTTTTGTTATTAAAAATGATGCAGGACAAAGACAGTGCTCTGAAACAAGCTGAAGCCAACCAGAATCTTCGCAAAAGAAAACAATGGGTTCATGACTGGGTCGGACGTCGTAATGAGCTTGGATGTTACGCCAAATTGGTAAAAGAGCTGCGTGAAGAAGATGCTGACTGCTATAAAAATGTTTTCCGAATTGCGCCAAATGCTTTTGAACTGTTGGTTAAAAAAATATCGCCATTAATAAAAAGAAAGGATACAGTCATGCGCGAAGCGATTTCAGTCGGCGAAGGATTGGCAGTAACCCTGAGGTATTTGTCATCAGGAGACAGCTATACTTCACTCAGCTACTTGCTTTGAATTCCTATATGCACAATTTCGAAAATAATTCTTTAAACTTGTAAAGCTCTCTACTGTACACTGAAAGAGAAATATTTGAAGGTATGGGCTATATTTCATTTAAATTTTATTGAATTTCGATTGCAGTAGTTAAAAGGGATTCAATTTCATCATCAGCTGCATCCATTATCGCCATGATGTCGCGTTGCACTCGACGAAATATTGCTTTATTGGTGTTAACAATGTTTCTAGTTCGTGAAGCGACAATATTTCCAAGAAAATCATAATCGTCCTTTTTAGTTGCATTTTATTTATTTACGCACTGTGTCCATAAATCTGTCCCTTCGCACTTATTTGGTGCAGCAAACTCCATGCTATCACACTTTCGCTTGCTTTTACTTATTGGAGGTCCCAATGGTCCATTTTCTATTTCCAAAATGTTGCCATCTACAGAAGTTCCGGTAGTATTTTCTAACTTCGTATTGAACACATCTTCGCTGTCCTGAAAAGTATGAAATAAATTAACATTTTGTATTTATATATTTTTAGGTACCCGATAGTGCTGAAGAATGAAAAAATCATGCCAAAGACTTTTCAGAAAAATGGAATTTTGATAACTGCATTGGTAGCATTGATGGGAAACATATTGCTATAAAAGCACCAGCAAATCAAGGCAGCTTGTATTTCAATTACAAGGGTTACCACAGTATTGTGCTCATGGCTGTAGCTGATGCTCAATACAGGTTCGTTTATGTTTCCATAGGAAGTAAAGGCAGCAATGCAGATGGCGGTATTTTCAAAGACACGGAATTTGCAGTGGCTGTAGCAGAAAATTCGCTTAATATTCCCAGAGAAAGACCTCTACCGCGTCGATCCACACCAACACCATATGTCTTTGTTGGTGATGCAGCCTTTGCTCGTAAGCCATACTTGATGAAACCATATGGACATAAGGGACTTTCCGGACCTCAACGAATTTTCAACTACAGGTTGTCACGTGCTCGACGTGTAGTTGAAAACGTATTTGGGTTACTGGCTGCACGACTCAGTATATTGCGCAAAACAATTGAATTAGATGCCGGTAAAGTCACTTATGTTGTTGCTGCTATTTGTGCTCTTCATAACTTTATAATGAAAGCTAAGGGGTCGTTAAGTAGATATGCTCCAGATGGAACTTTTGATTCCGAATCATGCAATGGCGAGGTTATTCAGGTATGTTGGAGAGCAGAAATGGATGGTTATCCATTTGATGATCTATAACCAGTACCTGGGAGGACTAAAGATAAAGCGAAGGCAGTACGGGAAGTATATACGCAATATTTTCTTGACGAAGGAGAGGTACCATGGCAGTACAGATTAATTTAATCACATTTTTATCATATATATTAAGAGAATGCTTGTAAAAACAATAATAATAAAATTTTCCATTGAATCTATAATTTGGGTTGGTGTTGATGATGTGTTCCCAATAAATCGAAGTGAGTTAAGGTGCACCCACTTCGACACATAGTTTTCTGGTGTACCAGAGCCGCTTGCTTTTTTCAATATCATATTGCACTCTCTTTTGTTTTGTGTCCGAAGAGACTTGATTTTTTTTTACTTCTTCCCCCGAACACCCAACTTCAGCGCCGATATCCGTATATGCAGCATTTTTTTATTTGGATATTGCGGTATTGAGCATTACTGAGCTCCCATAGCATCGGTTTTAACTCAAATAGGGATATGAGTTTGGTCTCTCTTTCCAGAGACCAAAACTTTTCCTTCTTTTCCGCAGACATTAGTGGCCAAATATTAATTTTTTAAATGAAAGTGAAAGAATAATTCAAACTTTCTACTTACATGGGATACTGGATTTAATTTTTTTTGTTTTGAGTTCATTTTGTTGCCGTCAACATCAAAATGTTTTTGAATGCACACAAATTTTTTGCTCAGCAATAAACAAAAATCATATTTGTTCATATTTTACATGCTCAAGAAAAATGTTGATCGGCAGCATTGGGTGTTGACGAGCAACAATGTTGCCGTCCTGTTGCTATCCAGTTTACATGAGCAACATACGGGCAACATCTTATGTTGACGCATTTTGTTGAACGTGTACAAGCACCTTTAAGAGGTTGGCTGATAAGTCCCCGGTCTAACAAAGAAAAACACATTTTTTTGTCAAAATTCGTTTTTATTATTCAACATAGTTCCCTTCAAGTTTTCCTTCCAATTTTTTGATACCATTTTGGTAGTACTCCTTCGGTTTTGCCTCAAAATAGGCCTCAGTTTCGGCGATCACCTCTTCATTGCAACCAATTTTTTTCCCTGCGAGCATCCTTTTGTGGTCTGAGAACAAGAAAAAGTCGCTGGGGGCCAGATCTGGAGAATACGGTGGGTGGGGAAGCAATTCGAAGACTAATTCATGAATTTTTGCCATCGTTCTCAATGATTTATGGCACGGTGCGTTGTCTTGGTGGAACAACACTTTTTTCTTCTTCATATGGGGCCGTTTTGCCGCGATTTTGACCTTCAAACGCTCCAACAACGACATATTATATTATAGTCACTGTTGATGGTTTTTCCCTTCTCAAGATAATCGATAAAAATTATTCCATGCCCATCCCAAAAAACAGAGGCCATTACTTTGCCAGCGGACTTTTGATTCTTTCCACGCTTCGGAGACGGTTCACCAATCGCTGTCCACTCAGCCGACTGTCGATTGGACTCAGGAGTATACTGATAGAGCCATGTTTCATCCATTGTCACATATCGACGCAAAAGCTCGGGTGTATTGCCAGTTAACAGCTGCAAACACCGCTCAGAATCATCAACACGTTGTTGTTTTTGGTCAAATGTGAGCTCGCGCGGCACCCATTTTGCACAGAGCTTTTTCATCTCCAAATATTGATGAATGATATGACCAACACGTTTCTTTGATATCTGTAAGGCCTCTGCTATCTCGATCAACTTCATTTTACGGTCATTCAAAATCATTTTGTGAATTTTTTTGATGTTTTCGTCGGTAACCACCTCTTTCGGGCGTCCACTGCGTTCACCGTCCTCCGTGCTCATTTCACCACGCTTGAATTTTGCATACCAATCAATTATTATTGATTTTCCTGGGGCAGAGTCCGGAAACTCATTATCAAGCCAAGTTTTTGCTTCCACTGTATTTTTTCCCTTCAGAAAACAGTATTTTATCAAAACACGAAATTCCTTTTTTTCCATTTTTTTCACAATAACAAAAGTTGCTTCACAAAAGACGCTTTTTCTCACAAACTAATTGACTTACAGACGTCAAATTTTGACACGAATCATTTGAAGGTTGCCACTATATAAAAATAATATGTATTTAGTACTAGCGACGCCATCTATGTGTCAGACCGGGGACTTATCAGCCAACCTGTTACTTCAGTTGAAGTCGATGATTAAATGAAAAATGCCAAAGTATTTAAAGAAGAAGTAACGTTCAAGACTCTATGTGAAGACCAAATGCTTATAGAAAACCAAATCCGCACTGTCAATATGTTGAGAACAAAACTGAAACAAAGCATAATAAATAAAGGCAATTATCCAAAAACAGTTACTTAAGGTTTCAGTTTTGCTTTATTTTCCACTTTTTTTTTAAATTAAATATCGTAACAAGGGACGCAAGTTTTTTTATGGAGCAGGTGCGACAGACATACAAAAAGGTTTTCTCATATTTGCTCCGAAACGATTGAAGGATTTTGAGAAAAGTGTTTTTCTTGCATTTTCTTTACTTATCAGTCGCCCATATTTTGTTTTTTATTGTTTTGTTTTGTTCTGTTTTCACTCACAAAACAGGTTTTAAAGGGCAGGACACATAAAAAGCGTTTTGTTTGCCATTGAATTTAATAAGGTTCTAGAAATGTTGCTAAAGAGTTTAAACCTACTTATTAATCGCCTGCACACAAAAGGACAGTAAGTTCTGGGACAGTCCTCAGTAAGCGGAGTTGCATCGTTAACGGTTATTCCCAATGCACTTTAATTTAAAGGGCACTTTTAAAGATAAAAATGATATTTCTTGTATTAAGTTTTAGCCGTCTTGCCATTGAAAAATCACAACTGGTGTACCTTCTTCAAAAGTTTGAGTTCATTACTTCCTTCGAATTTCCTTAAAGTCCCATATTCTTCGAACTAACTTCAACTTATTTAAGCAATAAACTTTGAAACGATAGCCTCCGGGAGAGTTAAAACCAGGCTTAGTAACTTGTTTAAAATTTTTTGAAAAATTCAAATATACCGACGGTATTTTTTGTTCAGTTATACTTTCATGAAGACTATAGGAACATATTAGATAATATAAGTTTTCGAAGCTCTTAAGGTGAATCGAAGACTAAAACCCTACCAGCGTAAAGCCCTGTTCGCTAAACTTTTATTGACCGATCAGCCGAAAGATTTTCACAAATTCAACATGTGACTTTTTGCAGAGTAGTAATTTTGCCTAGTTAATACAAGTTTCTCTCATCTGTCGTAAGCAGTGCCAGATTTCAATGACATGTCATCTTTTTTCTGTGAGTAAGAAATCGTTGCTCAATGGGTTATTTGTGCCATATGTGTGCCCTAGACTCCGAAAATGAATTTTTTTTTTTCATTTTTAAGGGTTTTTCGGTTTTTGGTCATGTTATGAAATCCAAGAGCTTTTTTGGTCATTTTTAAGAGTTTAGGGTCTTCTTTTTTGTAATTTTTTTGGGCTTTTTGATTATGGGTCGTTTTTAAAAGGTTGAGGTCATTTGTTTTCATGTTTTCAAACTGTTGAGTATTTTTGATAATTTTTATTAGCATGTATGAACCTTTTTTCTGCCGTCACATGATTTTTTATACAAAAGTATTATATGACGTAACATTTCGTTATTTGAATTCAGTCCTGGTTCATTTTTTTGTCGTTTTGCGTTCATTTTTTGCTTCTCTCTCTGTAACAGGCTGTCTTGATGTTAAAATCTTCAATACTTTCCGCCGTTTCAAAAATTGTTTCCTGGTTGATTTTTTTCCTAGTACAGACTAGACGTTTGTTGTTGCTGGTATACCATATTCGACGTTCGAATGTTTGCGTTTTGTTAACACGCTGTTAACGAGAAACCCTCTCGGCTTAGTAAGATTTCGCAGCTTCTTCTTGCAGAGATAAAATTTCACGGCTAAGGTTTCATGAAAACACGCACACGTATTTGGCCTGCAATATGGTACCAAATCCAAAAAACACGTACCAACGTACTTGAGAAGAAAATTTTGTTTTTTTTGCACACATTGAATTTTTTTTGGTTCTTTTTTTTGGGTGTTAAGTTCATTTTGTCATATTAGGAACGAAAAAATTTGTTTATTCAATCAGTTTCCAGTGGAATGGATTTGCATATTAACGAACTCCGTTTTTTAAAGAATACTATAAAAGCATATCGGACTTAGACTTGCGTTTCAGTAAAGTGATTTTTCCGCTTAACTGGATTGCAAGTAATCGGGTCCAACTGTATCCGAATAGTTTGATATTCTACATAAAATTATCGATATTCTGTGATATTGCATATTGAGTCACAAAATATTCAAACAGGTGGAGCACATTCAGGTATAACACCAGGCGGGTAGTAGTTCTACTAAACGGAAATACCATCAAATTCAAAAACATAAATTTCTTAGCTAATACCCTTGGCCTTAAATTTGTTTACCTCGTTAGCACCATTTTTCGTTTTTAAAGCTAGTACACAAAGGCAGCGGAATTTGACATTCCATATAAAAATGTATGGGACAATTCCGTCGCGGAATGCAAAGAAATTGAAACTCCAATTAATGCCTTCGGCTAGTACACAAGAGTGAAAAAAAGAGCGAAGGAATTTGACGTTGCGTTTACTTTCAAAATTGTCAGCAGATGGCCCTGAAGCAAATTTCTTCACCATTTATTGGCCGAGTTCAATAAATTGCGAAGGAATTTTGACATAAGCAGCTGATTTCATCGGAAAAATATGGAGAACGGTTATAATGACTTCGAATATTAAAATTATTAAGCTTCAAACACCTCATGTATTTGTATTCAAATTTACCGCCCTATGTTATCTGTCAATCTGACATTCCTTCGCGGAAATAAAATTTATTCAGCCTCCATTCCGCCAATGAATTCCTTTGCCTTTGTGTACTAGCTTTTATAATAAAAATTTCCTTCACATAACGAAAAGTGTATATATTCTTCATCCAAGTAATTATTTTCTCAATTAAAGAAAACTTATTCTTAACAACAACGAGCTTTATTGTTCTCGTAAGTAAAGGAAGATTTTTTGATAAAAAGAAAACTTTTTTGTTGTGCCGAGGAATACATTTTTTTCCAGTATTTTTCCGAGAAGAAAATTTTTAATTTACAATCAGGAAAAATTCCTTCCGTTAAATAAAAAAATCCCTGTCCCAAAGAAATTTAAATTTGTAGCTTTTAAATGAAGGAAAGGAATTCATTGATCGTAAAGTAATTTTTTATCAGTGTGGTTAACTGTCAACTTTAGCGAGTCCTAGTTTATCAAATAGTAAACATCCGACCATTTTTCCTTATAATTGTCATATATTCCGAGTCTAAGTGAGTTTTCACCAAAAAATCGCTTCGTGGTAGACACATCCTTGTTTTGCGCTTCATTCAAATACAGTTTTGGACTACCAAAGTAAAAAATCTTATCAAAACAGTTATTACAATTGTACAGCGTGTAATGCATATAAAAGCAAATTTCCATCATAAATGATGGGCATACCCGAGCGTACGCTACAAAAAAAAATCCGTTCTTTTACACTAAAGTTGACTGTTTAAGTCCCTTAGATAATAAAAATTCCACAGTTTGAGAATCGCCACAAAAGGTTCACCACTAAAGACATTCATCTTGAACCCGTTTCTGGTCTTTCCAATCCGGCCTTTCTAGCCCCTTTAAACCGTTTTGTTGCTAGGGGGATGTCCAAGTCGTATATGGGAAAAAATTCTTCTCAATGCCTAGATTTCTGTCTCTATCTATGAAATTCAGTTTTCATGAAGGACTGAACCCAATTAATAACAAATTTATTTTAACAAACAATTTATTAATAACTCTAGTCGAATACCTCCAAAAATCAATTTTATTTACTCGCAAATAAAAGTGCTTCATTAAAAAGTTTGCTCAACGGGGAAAACAAATACTTGTCCAAACTGCACAAACGTAAATCTAGTAGAAACAACTTAAGAAGGGCCAAAAAAGCGAGCTTGTAATTTTTATTTGAAACTCATTTTTTAAGTCGTCATTCGAGGGAAAATCAAAGAAAATTAATGCATTAGTTTATCTTTCATGTTGACATATTCATAAGTTATCTTTAATATGCGCGAAACACACAAATATATTTCGCTTAGATGATGTGGTGATAACACTTCATCGATCTTTCACTTGAAATTACGCGCATTCAATACGACGTTATAAAGTTAATAGAAAAAAATTCAAGTTGTCAGCTATGGATAAATGTAAAGTCGCAGCCATGGAAAGCAGTGGTTTTAGACAACAAAAGAATGTAAAAAATATCCTCTTCATATTTGCGAAAACCTCTATTGTATACTTAAATCTGATAAAAAAATTTACCTCAGACATGTTCAATCAACTGTTTTTATAACTTTTGCGTATATTTGTCAGAAGCGTTGTAAATGCTTCATATATAAGGGGTTTGAATCTTTAGATTCATTAGCACCGTAAAGGCTCTGATAAGTCACGAGTGGTGCAGAGATGAAATATGGCCATGTCCGCCCATAAGTGAAAGGTGCAAAAGCGGTTAAGCTTGCATAATTTTCAAATTACACGAAATATTTGGCACCACGATCATTAAAGATCTTTTTGAGCTTTTTTGCTTACTACAAAAATTAAAGACTTAATTTGCCTTTTCAGCTAGCTGGTAAAAGTTTTTTCACAAATATTTTTACATTGAGCCAACAAACAGAATGCGCGTTTGATCGCTCCGAAGCGAAATAAAAAAAGAGAAAGAAATAACAGTAAAGTTCAATGTCAAGTTATCGTAGTGGATACTGTAAAAAATAGAACAATTTAAAACAAGCCCCACTCCCTCGTCGTAGTAAACGATGAAACTTACCCCTAACAGCATGGCGCTTGAGTTTGGGCGTAAGAATTTACACACGAAAGGCCGGACGCGAACGTGTTGCCGATATTTGTACGAAGAGAGGCATTATAACACGGCCAGCCGTAAACCTACTAAGCTTTCCGCTTCTTTAACATCCTTTCATTCCCGTAACTTCTTACCCAATTCCTGTCCCAATGTTAAACATTTAAGAATGTCGCCCCAGACTCGACAACAAACATAGGCATAACTGTCTTTCAAAAAACCCCCGAGAATACTTCGACATCGGTGGTCATAAGGCTATCATCGTAAAAGAGTCGTTTTGACTCATTGACGCTTGTCATGACAATCCTCTTAGATTTTTCCGGAAGTTTCTGGCTATGAATACCGAAAAGCGCATTATTGTAGGAGTATCGTCGTAAATGCCTAGCCCATCGCCGTGACTCTGGCCACCGCAAGAATTCAACTCGCTGTTACTACTGCGGTAAGAAGAACTACAGCTTGCTGCACATGCGTGAGCGACAAAAATCGCTTTTATTTTTTAGTCTTAGCACGGTTTTCCTTTAATTTGCTTAAGCTTTTTCCTTACGTGACGGCAATAAAATGTACGAAAAAAAATATGGAACAAAAATATAAGGATTTTAACGGTTGTTTAAGCACAAATATAGTACACAGTAGGGTGGCCCTTATTTTTAAACATTGGTTTTTTGGTGCTCCGGCAACGGATTAATGTTAGAAAAAAAAATTTTTTTTTTGTTCCAGAAGTCCCCAATCGGAAATCGTTCGGTGGGGGCGCATCGTCCTTGAAGTCCTGTAAAAATTAAAAAAAAAATACATGAAAAGCTTTATCACTGTCTCAGAGTGGATCGTAGAGGGGTAAAATTTACTATCAGCCCCCGAAAATCTCCCATCAACAATTTTTCCCAACATACCCACCCCCTGTCACGCCCCCTTAAGGGGGCTCCCATACAAAACTTATATTTCTATAAATTTTCCCCCCATCGTCCTAGCTAGCCCCTGAGTGCCCCTAGAGTGTTCAAATGTATGACCAACCCCCATTAACTTTGCCCCCTTACATTTTTTCGGAACATGCCGACCCCCTATCACCCCTCCCTAGGGGCACCCATATAATTATAACTTAAATTTATCAAAATTTCGTACAAAATGGAAGTCACTACAATCAAACTCCTCCTATAGGGGTGATATGCAGCAACAACCCCCAACAATTTTTTACCCAAAACATTTTTTTCGAAAATACCTACCCCCTATCTCCCCTCCGTAGGGGGCCTCCCATACAAAATTTCCTTAATTTTATCATAATTTCATACAAAACGCCCTTTACTACAGTCAAACCCCTCCTAAAGGTATAATAAACGATTTCCGATTGGGGACTTCTGGAACAAAACTTTTGTTTCAATTACACAGTGCGACAGTAAAACAATACCTGGGAAGTGACACAATTTTTCTTGTAGGCCTTGGCGAGTATAACAAGAATCAGGGTATGAAATTTTCCAAACACCTCCAAAATCTTGAGTAACGGTTAAAAACCCCGTTTTTACGTACCTTTGAGAATTTTGAAGCTGTAACTGAGGCAGATCTCAACTGATTTTCATTTGCTTACCAGGTATAGAAAGCAAAAAGATCGGCCTATCCGTTGATGTATATATTGCTAAAGTAAACTAAAAAAGACACTGTCTTTTATTCGATAAAACATAAAATTGTTATGATTTTTTCTCACTTTTTCAATTTTGGCGATGATTTTAAGCACTATTTTATACAGAAAGTGTACCAGGTGTGAATTTATTTTAAAAGAACGTTAATTAAAGAGTAAAACGCAATATCTAGCCCATTTCACCATACGGGCTTAAAAATTCATGTAAGACGCTAACATAGTCGTCGCTTCTGTCGTTTCCAAGGAAATTATAACATATCGCAAAAAAACTCTTCCATGCACGTCTTTCAACAGAGCTTAGCTTGTTTATATATCCCAGCTTAAGATGCAGTGGAGGTAGTTTAACATCCTCAGTTTTTACTAAAGGGAGGCTTAAAACATTTTTCCGACCTATTGGATGCCACACTCGAGATAGTCAAACTTTGCAATCATAGCGATTCGATGCACGACTATCCCATTCACAAAGGTAGCTGCAATATGTCCATAAAAATTCATTTCTTGTATTCGCATTTGGACTTCTTCCCAGAAAATCTGGGACAGTTTACCGATGAACAAGGCGAACATTTTCACCAAGAAATAAGTTCAATTAAAAAGCGGTTCGAAGGTTAAAATAACATTAAAGTGATTGCGGAATATTGCTGGTCACTTAAAAGAGAAGTTAATGACCATGAATTAAAAAAAAAAACGGACAAGCAAACATATTTGACGTTGTGAAAAAAAATTTTTATTTGTCAAAAATTTTGTTTTGATAAAAATTTTAATAACTTCCTTAATTATATACTGTTTTAAAAAGATATTGCGTTTTACTCGTTAATTAACGTTTTTTTTACAATAAATTCACACCTGGTACACTTTCCTTATAAAAAAAAGTGCTTAAAATCATCGCCAAAGTAGAAAAAATTAGAAAAAATCATAACAATTTTGTGTTTTATCGAATAAAAGACAGTGTCTTTTTTAATTTACTTTAACAATATATATATATATATATCAATGGATAGGCCGATCTTTCTGCTTTCTATACCTGGTAAGCAAATGAAAATCAGTTGAGAGCTGCCTAAGTTACAGCTTCAAAATACTCAAAGGTACGTAAAAACGGGTTTTTTAACCGTTACTCAAGATTTTGGAGGTGCTTAGAACATTTCATACCCCAATTCTTGTTATACCGCCAAGGCCTACAAGAAAAATTATGTCACTTTCCAGGTATTTCTACTTCATTTTATTTTGTCGCACTGTGTTATTAATCTGTTACAAATTTTTTAGGAAAGGCGATAGTTAAAAACTTGACTTTTTGAAGGAATTCGTGGCTTTTGGACCATACTGCGTTGCTCTCAAAAGCTCAAAAATATTTTTATTTCAATGAACTAATCATGATCAGTATTAAAAGTTATAAATTAAAATTTTAACTTAAGGTAGATGCACTACGTGTGCAATTCACATATAATTGCTCAAAAAAATGTGTGACACATCTGAAACAAATAAAATTTGAAGCACATTTATTTGCTCAGTATTACACTACGTGTGCAATGCACACATAATTGCTCAAAAAATGTGTGACACATCTGAAAAACAATTGCACATAACATTTTACCAGCAATATATGGACAAATCACACATTTTGATGCGTAATGTTACTAGGTTTCGTTTTTAAAAGATTTCAATGAAAATAATGTCAAACTTTAGAGATTTCAGCAGATTGTACTGTATGAGGAAACAGTTTCACGTGTACATTTTTACAAAATGTTTGTGCAGTTGAAATTTGGGTTGATTACATTACGCGTGCAACGCACACATTTATTTGTAAAATATTGTAAGAATTATTTTGAGCAAACAAATTATTCGTCGATTTCATTACGTGTGCAATGTTTATGACGTCAGTGAGCAAATATTCGTGCATTGCACACGTAGTGTCATCTCACCTTTAGAATCGAGTTATAATAAAATTTATGCATACTTATTCCTACAAAAGATGAATTCGCATTTTTGTCAGAACGTTTTGATGTTTTCAATATAAAGTTTTCTATCTAAATTTTCTGCTCAGATTTTGCAGCGCGGAATTTTGCTGAACATATCTCCCAGTTTCATTTGTACAGATAAGCATATTCTTAAAACTTTATGAGTAACACATTACCGCAACAGATACGCGTTGTGGGAGGAATAAAAGAAAATTTTTATCATATCTTAGATATATATGATTTCATTCAAATAACGGCAACGGCGAATTGACGCCTCAGGACGCACAGTGTAATGTCTAGGCAATCTAGCTCGACTAAAACCGCTTTTTTAATAAAATTCAAACGCAAATATATTGAGAATTGTCCAATATTGTCAGAAATGGCAAAGTTTTTCGAAATATGTTGAGCTATTTTGAGGAACGATGTTACGAAATTAAGCATAATGAAAACGTCAAAAATCAATTAACTTTATTGAGAAAGTGCTCAAACTTTAAATCGTTGTAGAAAATGTGTTTATTTATATAATTTAATAGGGTTTTTTTTATCAAAAAAAGAAAAACAGACCATTGTTTTTCATATTGAAGTGCATTTTTTATATACTTAGGAATTATTTGAGAAATACCTTTTTTATATGCCCTTAAAATGCCTCTTTTAATTTTGAGTTTTCATTTAATAGACAGGGCATTTTTTCTCTATTTTCCCAAAAAATTATTTTCCGAAATTTTTATTTGGAGCAAATATATTTGCTATTGTATTGCACTATAGAAAATATTTGCTTCAAAACTTGTTAGCTAAACCCATAGCAAATAGCATTTGCTCTTGTTGTAGCAAATACATTTGGTATGCTATTACACGAATCAAATAATTTGCAGAAAAAAGATTCTGTAGCAAATAATTTTTAGTTATATTTCATTTGCCGTATCTGCCATTTGAATATGAAATTCACTAGCTCGATTTTTTTTAAGCAAGGACAACTTAAAATGTGCGAATATATGAAATTATCAACTGCACTAGCTGAATCTGAAGAAATAGATTTATTATTTGTTAATATTTTTGGCAATTTTTTTTTTTTTTTTTTTTATTGAAACAAACAAAACAATGTTTCCTATTACAGCAACTAGTCATGTCTGACCAACGAGCCGTTTACATCGAGTAGTTAAGGTTTTGAAATCAATAAATTCTAATGAAACTTATTGAGCATGCGCCACCAGTTCAAATGGTTTCGTACGTTTTAATCGTCTTGTTAAGCTGCTGGTATCAAGCAATTTGTTAGCTTCTTCATTAGTGTGCAGGCGAAGTCTTTCATGATGAGACGCTGCCTGTTTACTTATTTCTTCGGTGATGGTTGGTACATTGAGGTCGCGGTGAAGGTCACTGTTTCTGATGTACCACGGGGCGTTGACAATATTTCGAAGCACTTTATTTTGGAAGCGCTGTATTACTTCTATATTTGTTTTATTTTCGCAACCCCATAGTTGAGCGCCATACATCCAGACCGGTTTCAGAATTTGCTTGTAGACTGTCAACTTACAGTGAATTGACAGAGTTGAATTTCTGCCAATGAGCCATTGAAGGTTTCTGAGTTTAATTTCTAATTCATCCTTTTTTATTTTAACATGTTGTTTCCATTTTAGTTTCGCATCCAAGGTCATTCCGAGGTATTTTGCTGTATTTGAGTACGGTATTTGATTACCAGAGATACTAATTGGCAAATATGAGATTTTTTTTTGTTGTAAAATTTATATGTGTTGATTTTGAATTGTTTAAGGCGATTTTCCATTTTGTCGTCCAAGTAGTTATTTCATTAACAGCAGTTTGGAGTTGTACCGTTGATTCAACTTCTGTGTTTGCAACAGTAAGGATGGCAGTGTCATCTGCAAATGTGGCTATGATTGAATTCACAGGTGTTGGCATATCATATATGTAGAGTAAGTATAGAGTAGGTCCAAGTATACTACCTTGTGGAACGCCTGCTTTGATAGGCTTAAGATCAGAAAAATCATTTTCATATTTGACACGGAAAAATCTATCTTGTAGATAAGATTCTATAATGTCGCAATAATCTGAAGGAAGAATACTTCTTAGTTTTTTCACAAGTCCTGCGTGCCATACTTTATCAAACGCCTTTGCTACGTCGAGAAATACAGCCGAGCAAACGTTTTTGTTTTCTAAACATTTTTCAATAGTATAAGTTATCCTGTGGATTTGCTCTGTGGTGGAATGTTTAGCTCGGAAACCGAATTGATGTTGTGGAATGAGATTTGAGCTTTCAATGATGAGTTGCAGGCGTTGCAGCAACAGTTTTTCAAAAACTTTAGATATCGTAGGTAGTAACGATATCGGCCTGTACGACGAAGGATCATGTAACGGCTTGCCGGGTTTGGGTATCATTACGACCTCCGCAACTTTCCAGCAGGTTGGTACATATTTTAGCGAGAAACAAGCATTAATTATGTCTGTTAATCTCGATATACCTTTATTTGTTTGTTTGTTTAAAACCTCTGCAGTGACGATATCATAGCCTGGCGACTTTTTGTTTTTCAACTCGGCTTTGATAATGTATTCTACTTCTTGTGTAGACACTTGTGGCAGTCGCTCATTGCGTGGCATATCAGTATTTTGGTTCATTATTACGTTATCATGGGCATTTGAATCATCTTCTAAAAATATTGTTTCTAAAAATTCTGAAAACACATTGGCTTTCTCTGGTGCACTTCTTGCCCATTTACCATCAGATCTTCTTATTGGTGGAATATGCTTGATTGGCCTTTTCAGCCGACTCGTGCATTTCCATAACGAGTATCCTGAATTTCGTTCAGTGCTAAGGCTACCAACATATGAATTTACTGAGTTACTCTTGAAATTTCTTAAAGATCGCTTAAGATTTTGACTTGCGTTATTGAAGGTATTTTTATCACTGGGTGATCGGGTAGTGTGCCACTTTTTCCTCAATCTACGTTTTTCGGCTATTTGTTCTCGAAGTTCTCTTGGATAATTTAAGCCAATCAACTTTCTATTGCTCTGAGGTGTACTTTCCCAGGCTGATTTCTGTATAGACTTAATCAAATTAAGGGCTTCTTTTTCGATGTCGTCAGTGGTGCAAATATTTACCTCAGACTCAATATATTCATCTAACTTAAAACGAAAGTAATCCCAGTTAGGGCTGTTGCTAGTTAGGAAAGGGCTTTCTTTTTTATTCATGATGTTATCACTGAGTGTGAGATATATTGGAGAGTGGTCCGAGTTTAGATCCAACCCTTCTTCGATATGGAGATAGTTGGCTGATATTTTATTTATTAAGCAAAAATCCAGCAAATCTGGAGTCTTGTTGATATCGGTTGGCCAGTAAGTTGGTTTCCCTGTCGATATTACGTCCCATTTATTTTTTCTTAGTGCATTCGATAACGCTCGGCCTTTAGTAGTGATCAGCCTTGAGCCCCAGGAGGTATGCTTCGCATTAAAGTCTCCTCCTATAACACATTTATGTTGGTATCTTGCAAGAAGCTGCTCGTAGTCTTTTGTTGTTATTGCATGCCTCGGTGGACTATACAGTGCACCAACTATAAGAAATTGTTGTTTCGTTCTAATGCTTACGTTGATAATCTGAAATTTATCGGTGCAAATGTGCTCCTCTTCACGATGTTGGATGTTTTTTCTTATCACAACTGCACTTCCGCCTCTTGCATTATTGCTTGGATGAATTGTATGGTATAAAGTGAAGTTTTTAAGGTTCATATAAGATTCATTGGTAAAGTGGGTCTCGGATATCAGGCAAACATCAATTTTCTCAATTTCAAGTATAGCTTCAAGTTCATTTTTTTGTTTCAGCAGCCCATTCGCATTCCACGTCATAATTCGTAGTGTATTCATCATTATTTGTACAATCTTTTTTCCATTTTAACAAGTCGAGACTCTAGCTGCTTGTTAAAAGTTTCTTGTTTTTGTATAAATGATTGCAATAATGATATCATATTTGGTTCATTTTCTTGCAAATCTCTTTCGTTTGCATTCCTTACAACTCCAGCATATGTACTCCCTCGTCGAGGAGCGCTTGTTCCAGCCAATGGCTGTTGGCCAACCGTGTGGTGGCTATTTTGACGTTGATTTAGTTGCTTCTTTCGTTGATCGCGGATTTTTTGCAATTCTCTGGCGACAGTACACCCACGGTAGTTAGCGGGGTGTTCTTCGCCGCAGTTGCAGCATTTTGGCTTATGCGGCATTTTATGATCGCACTTCTCAGTTTCATGTCTACCTGCACATTTTACACATCTCGGTTGTTTAGAGCAATAATTTTTTGTGTGCCCATACGTCTGACATTTTTTGCATTGGGGTATAAGTTCACTGTTTTTAACTGGCTCGATTTTGACTATAGCGCTAAGAATACTTCGAATACCATGAATTTTATTTATATCTTCAGAGGGTTCAAAAGACACCATAAAAAGGTCAAGGGGCTTTTTTGTTCTCCATTGCAACTTGTTAACTGCATTCAAGACTTTAAACCCTTTGCTCTTAAGATCACCAACAATATCTGCTGGTAAACACGTGTGATGAAGATTTTTCACCATCACTTTTATTGGACGTATTTGTTTGTCTTGGTATGTGTACCAAGACGCTTTGGTTGAGGAAAGAAACGCAGTTAAGTTTCTGTAATCTGTGCTATCAGAAGTGTTAATTTTATATACTTCATGGTTAAGGAGTTTAATTGTGTACTCTTTTTTAGCATGACTAGCAACGGTTTGCAATAGTATATTATATTCTTTGACTCCTGAAATCATAATTGGTGGTGGTTTTTTGAATGCTGTAGGCTTTTCTTTAGCTATATGTTGACTATTCTTATTAGATTGAGAGCTTGTTGCCGTTTCATCATCAGTACGATCTACTTCTGGTGAGAACTCCGCTTTGCGCTTTTTATTTTTATTTTTTTTGTTTTTCTTAAGGATCCAACTTGTTTCTTCGACTAATTCTTCTTCATCTGTACAATATTCGCCTTCGGGAATTGTCTGATTTGTATTTGAAGCCGTGTTATTTTCAAGAAGTGATCTTAGTTTTTGATTTTCATTTTTGAGTTGTGAAATATCTGCATGAAGTTTACCGCATAAAGCCTCCAGTTCTGACATCTTTTTATGAATGAAGTCATTATTTTCGCCACCACTGTGGCTTGAGCTTGGAGTAGCTAACATAAGTTTTTGTAGTATACTTTTAGGCAGTTACAGTTTTTTGGCTCTCAATAGTGGAACCTAAGAGCTCCATATTTCGACGCTTTTCAATAGATTTAGTTGTTTTTGTTACAAAACAGCTGCTTTTTCAACAAAAGACTTAATAAATACTTGATTGTTGACTCTTACCAGCCTCTGATATCAGCCGACCTTCACCGTTCACACGTTCAGATTTCTCAGCTTTTTACAATGAAGTTCTTTATGTATTTTAAAAAACCACTAAAGTTTGTAATTTGAAAAATAATTTTTCCGCTCTTATAAAACTTGACTGCACACTGTTAGGGTTACCAGGTGTGTCATATTTTTGGCAATGTCGCTAAATTTGTTGTTGAGCAACAAGCAAACGAAATCAGAACACGTCGTCGAAAACGTAGTGTATGGGTGCGTGATGCTACAACCGACCTCTTAAAAGCTGGAGAGTGGGGTGCCGCAACTGTAGAAAAACTTTCTTCATATGAATATTTCTGACTTTAATAATCTTGTATCAATGGTTTCTTCATTAATTAAAAAAGAACATGCGTTAGGCCATTTCACCTGTTGAACGTCTTGCTCTTACGTTGCGCTTTCTTGCTACAGGCGATAGTTTCATGTCTCTCCAATACCTTTTTCTAATTCCGCAATCAACTATGTATACCAAAATTCCTGAAGCTTGCGATGCACTATGCAGAGTTCTGCTACCTTAATTTATGAAGGTAAGAACTCATCGATTCTTAACTTTTAAAGAATTGCAGAAGTTTGAATTTCAGTTTCCGTCTGCAAAAGAAGATTGCTTTAAATAAGTTCGTGACTTCCATGATACGTGGAATTTTCCACATTGCATTGGGGCTATTGATGGTAAACACATCGTAACAAAAGCCCCACCCCACTCTGGAAGTATTTACTATAATTATAAAGCTACCAAATCATTTCAGTATTTTGATAAATGGAACCCCATAGAAATAATTTTTTTTTCTGAAGGAACTCATAGTATTGTGCTGATGGGGATTGCTGATGCTCAATAAAAGTTCACCTACCTAGATGTTGGAGAGAACGGAGAATCTCAGATGGTGGTATATATAATGAATTGCATTTGCCAACACCCGATCCATTGTCCGGACGTAATGAACCAATTTCATATTTCCTTGTAGGAGATAGTGCCTTTACTTTTGGAAATAATTTGATGAAGCCATATCCCCATCGTAATTTAAATGGACTCAAAAGAATCATCAACTACCGCCTATCGCGAGCCAGACGAATAGTTGAAAATGCATTTTGCATTTTAGCGAACCGTTTTCGAGTGTTCGGAAAGCCGATTAACCTTTCTCCAGAAAAGGCACGAAAAATAACAGTTGCTTGCTGTGCTCTCCACAATTATCTCTGTTATGAATAATGGTCACTTGCTCGACATTCCTACCGGCATGCTTCTTTGATCACTTATGACATGACTTTGACCCAAATAAAATCTATTGCATTTCTGACCCAAAATAAATCAATGCCGCAACGTGCGCAACACGACGCTCTTTGTTTACAGAATGCAAGTGACCCTTTTCCATCAGCACATTGAGTCAGCGATCGCAAGCCATCGATCGCTGCCTTTTAGAAACTAGTATAAATAAGCAATGTTAATTCTAAGCGATATTCATTCTAAGTTGAATCTCCAACAAAGGCGTTCCACTCGCCTTCAACATAAGTTACAGGCGATCCACTCACCTTCAACATAATTTGCACTGTAAGCGTTCCACTTGCTTTTAAAATAAAATAAAAAAGGAATAAAAATTAAAACAAAAACATCTTTTAATTTTATAATGTCAAAAGACATTACATCTCACTATGCGGAGTACTGTTTATTGTACTCCTAGCTTGGTCGATCGAAACGACGATGAAGGAAATTTTGTAGATGGTGATTTGCGTAGAAATATTCAAGCAGAAAGTAATTTTTTCGCACTTGAAGCGCACCGCACGTTCAACAAAAGAGGACAAGATATACGTGATGAGCTGTCACAATATTTCGTTCATGAAGGTGAATTAAGCTTTCAATATACTCGAATTTAAATAAAATTGTTAATTGTTTCTTTTTTTTTGTAATCGTTAATTAATTTATTGATGTTTAAATAATCACCACATGAAAATGATGCTTTTATTATTTATTTGCCCGATTTTTGCCTTTTTAAATTTTGGTGCCTTGGTTTTCGCCTTCAATACAATTCTTTTGAAAGCGCGCAACTTTGAAACGAACCCGTTGCGACGCACTTGGACTCGAGAGAGAACGGATTTCACTAGCTACAAATTTCACGAATGCCTCCAATTCATCTTCTCGTTTTTCGCTCTGCAAATGCAACCTATCCACCGCGTCCTGCAATCTTTCCGCTACGATCATCGCCGCTGCTTGCGATGTGGCTACTGACGATGATTGTGACGGTCGTCTAAATTTTGCAACCTTTGCAGCACTTCTTAAAATTTCGTCATTTGAATTTTCATGACGATTCGTTGATATTCACCTTTGCAAAAAAACTAAACAAATGTAACATTTTTAATTGAACGCTAAACAATAGTTCTGTATATATCAAATTTGTAATCATATTGCCACTTTGGTAATTTTTAGTACGGCCAACAAAACTCATTGCATCGTAGAATTTCCATATCACTGGTTCACATTTGCCTTGTCCAGATTTTGTCTTCCGGCATTTCGCGTAATAGAAGCGATATTGGAGTCGTATATTTGAGAATTTTGCTAATAGTTCATTAACTGTAAACTTGTGAAAAAATGTCTCTTCTGACATCTTCTTCCATTCCGATTGTCGATTCATTTTATTTCGGGGTTTTTCATCCTTGGCATTCCAAAACATCGGCACACATTCAACCGAAGATATTAATTTGAAAATTTCTTCGTCTGAACTATTGGAATTTACTTTTGCTTTTGGTTTGGTTCCATTCAAATATTAAATCGTCTGCCTCACCAAGCGCCTCCGAAATTGGAACAACAGTTTCGTTCGCCATTGCTATCAATGAGCTGCAAATTATTATTAAACCGTCACTTAAAGTGACTAGCATTTTCAGAAATTAACCAAATTAAGCAACTCTATGTATTTAATGCCCAAAAATTTTCGGCAGTACTGCATTTTCGATCAAATCAGAGAAATATTTGCTATTATTTTCTAACACTGAATTTTTGTGTCGGCAAACAAAACCAGAAGCAAATTTTTGATTACGGGTGAAGCAAATATAAAATACGTTCATTACACGAAGCAAATACTTTTTAATTTTTTTGCTAGAAAGTACAACAGCAAATATTTTTATCAAAATTTTTTGGAAAATATTTCATAATTACACGGGAAAGCAAATATCAATTTAATGAAAATATTTGCTACGTCTAATGCTTGCTTAGGTTATATTGTTTAAATTAGTTTGAAGTTTTTATATAAGCTTTATATAATATATATGCTTATAGAATGAATTGAAAAATTCTGCATCTCGGTGCAGCACCCATACAACTGTTTTGGATTTTTGAAGATGACCTCTGACTTTTTCTGTTACGAAAATCACTAAAACTGTTTTAAAATCGAAGTTTTTCTAGATATTTTGATAAAATTTGGTATTTGAATATGTAATATGATTTCAAAAAATTAGAAAATTAGACGTGGCAGAAGGGCATTTTTCGAGAATTGTCTCCTACACTCGAAACTAAAATTGAACTTGAACGAAATTTGGCACTTATGGCTCGATTGGTCTATTATTAAGGGTACCTCCAGTACTAGTGTCTGTCAAAACAATCCCCAAACTGTCCCAAAATCTGACTTTTTCGAAATATTTCCATAAAACTTAGAATTTGAGCGTATACTTAAGCCTCCGATTAAAATGTTAAAAATATTGGAGAAGTGGGCGTGGTAACGAAGCGGTTTTCATAACGAAATTAAACAAAATTCGGCATATGAGGCCCCTTATGGCCTTAAACACCTCTTGATATTAAATATTATTGGAGCATGTGTGTCTGTGTCGGGTATTATGTTGTCAGGCTTGCTTGACTATATTACCCTTACTGGTTTTTATTGTTTTCAAAAACATAATATTTAAAACCAAACAACTTGCCTTATAAGGATTCTTCTAATGGGTTTTTCTAAAATACAGAACTTCTATGGCTCTTGAGACCTTAGTGGTTGCTTAGATACGCCACTTCATTAAGACATGTAATAATAATTTTTTTGATTTGGGGACGGACATTTGTACTGGATGTTTCCGAAGAAATTATCTTATCAGGTCTATTATTTTAGCGGTTGTTTGTGATCATGAAAGAAGCTTATTCGCCGAGTTTTATTTAATTTTTTTTATGAATTGTGGGTATAGGAGACTTTTAGAACCCGCACGACCACTTTTTCACTTTTTGGAAGAAACGCAAGGGCCACTAAAATTAGCTGGAGTTTCAAGTTTCAACAACATGTCTAAAAAACAAGTAAGAAAGCTAAAGTCGGTCAAGCCCGACTTTGAAATACCCAGCGTCCTGACATTATGAGCGCAGTTTACCAGGACACCAAATGTCAATGGAATGTGTTTGCTGGTTCGCAAGTTACAAGCATTTTACTGAAAACACAATAGATTCATTTGTGGGCGTGGCAGTGGGCGGATGTCTCCCATTTTTACTTAGGATCATACTTGGACCCCGATAGAAATAAGTGCCAAATTTCGACTTCATTGGTTCAGCTGTTTCAGAGGAGATCCGACCACGGACGCACAGTGCTTCGATCCTATACATTCGATGGACAAAAATAGAAAGAAGTGTCGTAGGGCAATGAAATTTGGCACAAGTCCCTAATATGGCTTAGTTAAGAAAATTTCTAAGTTTCATCAAAATTGACCCCACCCACCACCCACCGCCCATACCACCCAAAGTTATTTTTGGCTATAAAAATGGATATTTTGCCAAAAATTTCTCAAAAATTGGGGGAAGAGTATATACGTATGCGATCTTATCAAAAAACAAGTAAAGAAGTTTACATCGGCTAAGCCGATTGCACACATACCTTTTCCTCACCCGAACATATGTTAAAACATTAGCTTAACAAAAATTCCTGCCGTTTTCGTTGTTCTAGCTTGGATATCTATTTATACCTTATCTGTACTTCGATTTAGCTTCTAAAACTCGAGATTATTATTAAGCACAAAATTTTCGCGAATGGTGGTCATGGTCAAATTTTAACCGTTAGAGGCCATTTTGTCTAGCTGCGAAATACTCAATTCAAAATAGTGTAAATCAAATTTTTGCGAATTTTGCGAATGGTGGTCTTGATAAAATTTTAACCCTTAGAGGACATTTTGTCTTGCAGCGAAATACTCAATTCAAAATAGTGAAAATCAATTTTTTGCGAATTTCGCGAATTGTGGTCATGGTCAAATTTTAACCGATAGAGGCCATTTTGTCTAGCAGCGAAATACTCAATTCAAACTAGTGAAAATCAAATTTTTGCGAATTTCGCGAATGGTGGTCTTGATCAAATTTTAACCCTTAGAGGACATTTTGTTTAGCTGCGAAATACTGATTCAAAATAGTGTAAATTAAATTTTTGCGAATTTCGCGAATGGTGGTCTTGATCAAATTTTGACCCTTAGAGGACATTTTGTCTTGCAGCGAAATACTCAATTCAAAATAGTGAAAATCAATTTTTTGCGAATTTCGCGAATTGTGGTCATGGTCAAATTTTAACCGATAGAGGCCATTTTATCTAGCAGCGAAATACTCAATTCACAATAGTGAAAATCAAATTTTTGCGAATTTCGCGGATGGTGGTCATGGTCAAGTTTTAACCCTTAGAGGACATTTTGTTTAGCTGCGAAATACTCAATTCAAACTAGTGAAAATCAAATATTTGCGAATTTCGCGAATGGTGGTCTTGATCAAATTTTAACCCTTAGAGGACATTTTGTCTAGCTGCGAAAACCTCAATTCAAAATAGTGAAAATAAAATTTTTGCGAATTTCGCGAATGGTGGTCATGGTCAAAATTTAACCATAAGTGACGACTGTATTTGTTGGCAAAATACACAATCGGAAGAAGCAAAAAAAAAATCATTTTTGTATACAGATATGAGAATAAGAGAAAGAGTGTTTTTCTCTAATGTGTAGGATGATGACCATAGTTTTAGCGATGTCACAATTTTTTTTCAGCGAAAGCTTAAGTCTACATAGTAGCTATACACACACCAAATTTCAATAAGCTGGGATGTAAAGTCAAAAAGTTATCCACGAAAAACATTAAAAATCGTGATTTTTGAAACTTCTGAACCACTTCCCACGACCCAAGAAGGGACTACGAAAAAAATTTGTATGCAGTTTTTCGGACATTTACCTGGTTCATGTCCATGCCGAATTTCAATATGATGTCTTTAATGGCTTAGGAGTAAATTACGAAAAACTAAAGTGTGACCGACAGACAGACAGACAGACAGACAGACAGACAGACAGACAGACAGACAGACAGACAGACAGACAGACATGGCTAGATCGACTCCTCTTGTCACCCTGATCAAGAATATATATATATGTCTATATCTATCGCGACTCCTTTGGTATGTTACATACTCCGAGCCAAACTTAATATACCCTTTCCTTCGGAAAAGGTATAATAATATTTCCTCCATTAATTTCGTAAGATTTTTATTACTGTTTTCACGTTCGCGTCTTAAGTCTTTTCGCAGACAGTTCTGTTAAAAAAACGAGAGAGATAAAGCAAGGACTTAAGACTCAATAATCAGCCACATTTTTCTAAAACTGCAACGAAAAACAACGAAGGTAAAGACTTATAAATGCATGCACATTTCATAAATATTGAAAAGCATACTTTTTGGGTGCATTTAATAATGTTTATTTACAAAGAAAACTTTAGTATAAATCATGAAAATATACATTTTTATAATCTAACTTTTTCTTTATTTGTTGGTTCGATAAAAGTCTGATTTTTTCATAACTAATTAGAGGAATATATAAGGTATTAAAAATAGGAATTAAAAAAACCGTTTTTCCGTATTTTTTTTTTTTTTACTCCATTAAAGTTTCGATATTTTTTACTATGAAAAAAAAAAAAAAACTTGTGCCTTTTTCAAGCAGAAAAGCAAAATGATATAAAGCTCCTTTGCCTAAAAGCATATTTTTAATGTACTTCTCATATATTGAAAAAGTTAAAACAGCAAACCTAAAGTCTATTAACCAAAAAATGTATTTCTGGCAATTTCTTGCCAAACAGCTTGAAACAAGTGTTTCATAAATCAAGAAAAACGCTTTTGGGAAAAATGATTTTTTTCTCAATTGTTGGTTCGATAGAAGTCTGACTTTTTCATAGCTTATTAGAAGAAAATATAATGTATTGAAAATAGGAATAAAAAAGAAACCGTTTTTCCGTATTTTTTTTTTTTACTCCAATTAAGTTTTGTAATTTTTGAATATCCAACCAAAAATTTGTGTGTTTTAAAGCAAAAAAACAAAATGACATTAAGCCCCTTGGCCGAAAAGTATATTTTTATTTATTTCTTATATATTGAAGAAGTCAAAAAATTAAATTTGAAGTAATTTCACGAAAAAGTAAATTTTTGACATTATTTTTAGTGAATCGACTTGAGCGAAATATTTTAATAAAGCAGTTTTGCTTAAAATCGTCTTAGTTGAGCGCCCTCTAGTGGTGATATAAAGAGTCAAACCATTAATATTTTTCTATAATTCTATTAGTTGTTTTATTATCTTTCCGAAAATATATATTTCATCAATATATTAAAACAATTTTTTTTTTTGGATTTTTGTCTATGGAACGAAGCACTGTGGGACGGACGGACAGACGGACATGTCTAATTCGTTTCAGTTTTTGGTCCTGATCATTTCTACATACATATAATTGTCTATATCCTAGGAGCTTAATTCTCCCTGTTACAAGATTCGCACAAAACTAATATACCCCGGTATAAAAATGCACATTTTACTGTCATTCTTGTGACTTTATAGCAGACCCTCGTACTGGAGCTACCTCAAAAATGGTCCAATTCATATTATTTTAACACACAATCTGAATTGGGTAGTTTTACTCATTTTTGCCAAATTTTATTAACATAGCTGCTATGTACATTTTCTGAGATATTGAATTTAGTCGAGCTAGAATGCCTAAATATTACACTGTGGGACGGTATCTTGACAATACTTGGAATAACTTAGCAACTGGTTTCTGTTTTTAGAAAAGCCGTTGAGATACTTCTCTTATCATTTCATTTGTGATTTCGAACTTTGTTCCTAGCGTGTAAAAAATTTTCATCCCTCACTTTATATAATATTTTCTTTTAGTGAATCTAAGGTATGTGCAATTGATGTTGAACCAATTTGCAGTACCTTGTGGCTAAAGAGATTAATAATTGTTTAAATGAAGCAAAAAATCTATTCTCGTTAAACCTTCAAAAGCAATTTCCGTTTATTTCAATATAAACATGATTGATACAACAATGCACCCCTTCTTTACCGTGTTGGTTTTGTGAACAAAAGAATTGTCACACGGTAAGGATGCCGTGTTATACGTGCACAAGCCTTCAAGTGTTTTAACACAAAGGATTAGATATAATAAACAAAACAGGGGTGAGTTTAAGGGCTGTTGAACTGTTGATACCTGAAACATCCTATGTCGAGGTTATATTGCGTTTGTGTGGTTGTGTGTAACACCTTAATCCAATCGAAACAGATCGTATAAATTTTATAAGAAAGGCTTAGCCTAGGTAGGAGACTCAATTTGCTATACACGACTGTACTGACAACTTTTTCAAAGAAATTGAGTTTTCTGCATGATATTTGGTTTGGGTACTGGCAAAAATGTTAATTAGAACGAGTTATATAATGGGCCAGATCAAACTATTGTAGAGGAGGCCTCCATATCGAGAGTCTTTTGTTCAAATTACAAAAAATACTCTAAGCCCTACATATTTCGCGACATTATAATTTTAATTACAAAAAAATGGAAACGTAGGAGTTGCAAGAGAGCGGATTTGACACATGTATCCCTCACCTTAAACTGAAATAGAACTTTAACTTCTGTGCGCATTAAGATTTTTCTGTAATCAACGATATCTCTAACTAAAATGAATTTAAACTGTCCTTTTTGGAAAAATTGATTCTTGTGAGTCATATTTTATGGTCGTATTGTATATATGGTCGTTGTCTTGAGGACTGTTAAGAATAAAATCTAATTAAGCATTTACTTATAGCTATCTCTTCATCTGTGCCGGGTATTTTATATCAGGCTCGCCTGACAAGAGAACCCTTACTTGTGTACCTCTGAATGAAGAAAAAGCTTCAATTTAAGATGAATTGAGTGTGGATGATGAAGTCTTATATATTGGATGCTTGCATCGGAACTAGTTTTTCATTTCATGTAATGAAGAAATCACGATTAAATACTCTTTACTTCCTGTTTAATAGTTGGTCGGCTTGATCTGAGAACAAAAACCAAATTTTCATAGTATTGTGGCTAGTTGCGACTTTTTCTGTTTTATTACAAGTTTTGCAAAAATAATGCCGACAGTTCCGAGGATTAAGCTTCTATTTATGATCCAAATTAGTTTGGAATTTATAACTTCACCCATATTTTATGTCACTCAAAATCTTTTTTGGCGTCAAGTTCTCAATCAATTTAATATTTATTTTAAATTGTATTCGGAAAATATAATTGATACTTTAAAGAAACAAGATCTTTATCTATTTTTATTAGTCTTCTTGTATTTTTGTACTAAAAAAACAAGTAAGAAAGCTAAATTCGTTAAAGTCCGACTTTAAAACAGCGTCCCAACATTATTGCTGCACTACGTTTTGCTTCCCTATTTGTGGGCGTGGCAGTGGGCCACAAAAATTTTTTCCTACACCTTTCATTCACCTTGATCAACCTATGTTGCGAATTTGAAGCTTCTACGCCTTTTAAATCGGAAGTTACAAAAAATCTCCATTTGTGAGCGTGGCAGTAAGCGGGTCACATAAATTATTTTCCTACACCTTTCATTCGCCTTAGTCAACCATTTTGTGAATTTGAAGCTTCTACGCCTTTTACTTCACAAGGTACGTAGTTTACCAGTACACCAAATATCAATGAAATGTGTTGAGTGGTTCGCAAGTTACAAGCATATTACTGATAGCATATGAAATTCTTATTTGGGCGTGGCAGTGGGCGGATGTTTCCCATTTTTATTTAGGATCATACTGGAATCCCGATATACCTGTGTGCCAAACTTCGACTTGGTTGCTCCAGCCGTTTCGGGGGAGATCTGAACCCAGACGGACGAACAGACGGTCATACGGTCAGACGGACAGACGGGCGGACAGACGGTCATGTCTAAATCGATTCAGTTTTTCATCATGATCAAGTATATATACATATATATACATATATATATATATATATATATATATATATATATATATATATATATATATATATATATAGGTCTATATCTACAGAGCTTGGTTCTGACTGTTACAAGATTCGCACAAAACTTATATACCCTGCTTACGCTGGGTATAATAGATTTTGCATTAATATGTCCCAAACAACAAACAGAGGTGTAATAAGTTGTCAGTCCAACTTGACAAAAAGAAACCTGAAACAGAAAATAAGGGGTCTCATAAGACAAACTTTTTTGATTGTTGCGATGCCGATGAAAACCCCGCTATTGGGCAATTCACAACTGTATGCCTATTTGGCAATCTAGCAGTATTACTTTAATCCCAAACCTTTTTTGCGAACACCTTCCGTAATCGGAGAATTCTTGAAACAGCTGGTTACCTGCAAATCACCCTTGTGTCAAAACTACGCAATATAAAACAAGTTTTTCCATTTTACAAACAATAACTAACTTCTGGTTAACAAACTTCATGACTTTTTTAAGCATCAATTTAGTACAGAAAACGCGTTTACTGATTAAGTATTATATATAATATATTTTTTTTTTTTGTAGCGAGATATTCAAAAAGTTACGTTAGATGACCTGGTGTGTTATTTTCCTCTTATGTAACTTAATTTTCAAATAAAAATTGTTACAGATCTATGAATCCTCATAATCTCGAGAAAGCTCATAAGGATCACTTTGTTATACCCCAAAAAAAATCCAAAAGTGTTCCGGCCGTTAACTTATTTTTGATGCTCGGCTGGCTTTTCCATTGTTTTCTTTCAGACACATGAAAGTATTTTGTTTCCCATTTTTTAGACGAATATGCTTGCTACCAAAACTATTAAGGCTTACTTTTTCATTCCTTATGAAAAATTTGTCGGATGTCTTCTTCTTGATTTATCTGGTTTATCTTCAGCGTGGTTTAAAGAATTTGATTTTTTTTAGGCAAAAGTGAATTCTAGAAGCCCATTGCTAAAATTAAAAAAAAACAATTACGGTTTCATACAACTGTTAGCTACCAAAGATTCATATTTTCAGCATTCTGAGAAATTTAATTTAAAAGAAGTAATTTGTGTTCTTGCAATGTTATGGTTTGACTAACTCTACGTCCTTAGTTCGAAAGACTAAAAAAAAGCTACCAGACTAACAAATTTTAGCAGCAAGAGAGATTATTATATATATCACCGTAAAATTTGGTTTTAAGATCTTTTTGCTAGTCAGTGATCTTTAGAGATTGCAGGTCCTAAAGATTTTTCCTATTAAATTTGTTCTGCAGGATCAGTTGCAGGTCGGCCCCTATTCATTTATGCACACCGCGTATCCGGATAAAAATTGATTTTAGTACCGTGAGCTACTGGTAGTCTCAGTCGATTCAAATAAATTCTCAATAAGTTCTACAAAAATTTTCTAAGAGAAAAACAAAAAAGTATTATTGGTCAATTCGCATCGAATTTAAATGCATGATATCAAATTTCTATGGCTAGTATAAAATTGTTTGGCATTTGACCAAATATTTGGAATTTGGGTGCACAAGCACAGGTTCAAACAGTGTAATAGGCAAATGTATTTGACAAAATATATTATTTTGCCGTATTTGGAATATGTTTGGCATATCGTAAAAAGCCAAATATGCGACAATTTTTTTCGTCTGTATAAAGGGTTCGCTTAAAATGACGCAAACTGATGAATATGAGCAAAAAGTAAAATTTTCGAGGTATTTGCTGATAATTTTTATTCTCTGTTTCCCACAACCTGTTCCTTACCCTGTCTTTTGGACTTTTTTTGGTTAAGAAGCAGTAAAACTAAAAGCTTTCCGAATCATCTTTCGTCCGGAAAAGGGGATCTTTTAACCGGAAGAGGGGACTTTTTTGGTGAATATGATAGGTTTGTGAGTCTCGGGAATTCTGGCCATGCCATCTTTTAACCGGAAGAGAGAGTATTTTTTGGTTTCCAAATACACAATGGGAAGTCAGATTCAAGAGGAAGTCAAAATCATTAAAAGACGTTACCATAAAATTTCGATACATTTTTTCAATTTCCTTAGCGAATTTAAAAAGCATCCCTCATATGACTGTTTCCACTTTTTTACCAACTCACAGCGTTTCCGGGTTTTTTTTTTTTGCAGGATAGGCTTCCTGTGACAGGTAATGTCGTTGAAAAAATACTACCAACACATGCATGCAATTAAATATATTTAAAGAGATTTTTAGGCAGTCTGCAAATAAGGAAACTCAAATAAAACGAAACCGAAATTCAAATCTAATATTCAAACAATGAAAAATCTATGTTCGCACACGTTCCGACCCAATTAAAACGAAACAAACTATTTATCAGCTGATTTTCACGATCTCGAGCGACTCAACCGATTAGCTAAGCTTGTTTTAAGTGCTAAGTAAAAACATTCGTATATATTTCTACTTCTCTAACATTAGCTATCTGTTCGCAAATCCTTTTGAAAAATAAAATTAACAATATGACATTCGTTACTTCTCAGTATTATTCCAATCGAGCATGCTAAACCAGGAGTAACCGAAAAAAGAGTCATTTGAAACTGGTTTCTTTATAGTATCGTAGTGTAAGGACATTCATTGAGTGGACTGCCTTAAAAGCACAAGATATATTTTTTTCTATACCCAGAGAAAAAAACCACTTGAAATCAATTAAAGGCACATTAGTTTAACAAGAAATGATAATGAAAGTCTAGAAACGTAGAAAATTGTTATCACAATATATAGCAGCAGTCTTTCTCGGCACGTCATTGAGTGAGCAACTCCAAAAAATAATTGGAATCATAGTGTTCAGCTAACTTCATTTATATCACAACGAAACAAAAGCAAAACAGTTCTCTTAAATTCGCATTGTTACAACGCCAATCCAAATGGGAGCGAGTAACACGAATCGAAAAAAAAAACAAATCCATGCGCAGCTCGCACCCTGTTAGAGCTATAGGCCCAAGACGAAGAAGGGATAGGGATGACGACGATGCCTAACTTCTAAAGGGCGGTCATAATAATTACCTGCCACTACAAACACTGGTTGACGCGGACGACATGAAAGATGCAGCCCCAAACGAAGTTGCGCTAGATTCAGATTAAAAACCGCTCCAACAGGAAAACATGCAGTGGCTACAAAATTCTCTGTAGCAGCTAAAGCGCGTTTGATAGTCTATCCAAAAAGCTCAATGACCTCGGATTGGAGTACCTCTCCTGACACTTCCAAGAACAACAGACCATTTAAAGCCGTCCTTCTGGACTCTACTTGGTAACTACCAACGCTGTTAAATTTGAACCTATTAACCTTGGACAACACTGCAGTGACGTCAAGCTTGTTCATCGTGTAACGGAAAAAAGTCGTGAAATAACTCTTAACATGGTCTACCTGAAAAAAGGGACTACTACAATGCGTGAGTTAAGAGAAAACTTTAACAGCATAAATCATATAAGAATTAAAGGGGAATTCCAATCAAAACGACAAATCAAACCAACTCAATGCCACAACTGTCCATTTTAAATGGACCATTGTTTCCATGTTTGACCATTTTTTCCAAAACTCCAACGTTAAATCATTTTGTGCTATATCTGCCGGTCAACACAGGACCAAGTATTGTAAAACAATCGTGGATTAGTGTAGCGAAATCCTTCGGATTGGGGTGAAGGTCTCGCGATATCGATGTAGTTGTAAGAGAATCTGCGTGGAGGAAGTTAAAATTTTCCAAATGGGGATTTTATGTGACGTGTTGCTTTTAACGATTGACAATTTGAACAAGATTTTGTCCATCGAGCGATGTCACAATTCATAAAGGGTTAAACGAAACGTTCTGATATGAGTGTCTTTATAACTTGCATGTGACAGGTAGGGATATCATAATAATTGGTGTTTTGTGAATGGGATATTTGCATTTGGTTTAGAGTAAGTTTCGAGTTCGATACCAACAAATTTTTCAATTAATCATCTTCTTCTGCAAATTTATATAGTTCATGATAGCTGAAAGTAGACATGACTGATATTCTTGACAGTGCATCGGCTACGAAATTGTCATGACCTGAAATGTGTGGAGTGTTGATTGTAAATTGACTAATACAAGTGAGGTCTCTATAACGTCTTTGGGTAAGCTTTTCGGTTTCTTTTTAATGCGATATCAATATCGCAAGACCTTTACCCTAGTCTTAAGGATTTCGCTACATTCAAACAATGATCGTGTTAAGCGGATTTTTCCGGGGTCCTGCACTCGGCTATCACATCTAATATTTTAACGAACACTTTAACGGAAACGCTCTTTTATGCCTTTTTATTAATAACGATTTATTACGGTGCGTTATTAAACATCAACAATCAACTCTCAACTATCAACTGATTCACTAAGTTTAAAATACAAAGTTTATAAACTAATTATTCTTAACCTAGATCCGCGCTATGCAGACGCTCGTGTGTTCTACGAGAACGATGTCATGGGCCTGATGACGCTTGCTGACCTTTGTGTCTTGACCAACGTTCAATTCCGCATACTCGGCGATTCCGCCGAGGTCACCTACTTGGCACGATTGTGCGGTGTTGTGTGTCACAACCGCACAAACAGTTAATATACCTTATTTCGATATGCGATAAAGTACAACAACGAAAATACCTGCGTTCAGAATCTATAAAACATTAACGCTGACGTAAACAATCAAAGCCAATGATCGCAAATACTAAGAACATCAGACGATTGGATCGGGCGAGTGAGCGCCAAGACGAAATGGACGAAACAGCAAGTCAGCAATTATGTCGCATAAGCTATGCACAAGAAGTTCATCGTCTTAAATACTGACCTGCTCCAATAATAATAACAACAACAACACGTAGCAGGTGAAGACTGGAATAAAGCTGACGCTAGAAGTATTAAGCAACAGCAGCACGCAACAACAACAATCGAGATGACCCAGAAGAGTGTCGCAACAACCGATATTGCTAGAACAGCAATATCTCTTGAAGACTGGAATAAAGCTGACGCTAGAAGTATTAAGCAACAGCAGCACGCAACAACAACAATCGAGATGACCCAGAAGAGTGTCGCAACAACCGATATTGCTAGAACAGCAATATCTCTTTATTTAAACTGAGATTCGTGCACTGGAGGAGGACTACGATCAGAACCGTGAACCGAAGTATTCAGTAGATCTCAACTTTAACGCACCTACTCACGAGCCAGGACGTTGAAGTGTGGATCTCCGTGTTAGCTAGGGAATAGCTCATAAACGTTAGTTAGCCTAAGGATTTAATGTTACGCCTTAAAGTAAATCAATAACTGCTATATTCAATATTAAACGGTCTCGAGTAATTCCTTGCGTTAAGTAACTTAGACGCGCTCCATAGACGACACAACATTTATGGCGCAGCCGGTTTTCTACTAAAGTAAGTCGGGAATGAACTACGATCCGTGCGGGTTTCAGAGAAATTCAATAAGCAAAAATTAAAATTTTGCCTTAATAATACTTTCGGTCACGAGTTGGTTAAGGTTGGTGAATATTACACCTATTTTCAAACCAGTTACTATAAACTGTTGGAGAGCGGTGATACCAAATCCAACGGGGTCTGGGAGAGTTGATAACTCCAAAGGACACCTTAGTAATAACGGCGCGAAATAGGCAGAATAGCACCGATTATCTCGTTGTTAACCTTCCTTAGGCTGTGTTGTTATAAACTGTTGGAGAGCGGTGATACCAAATCCAACAGGGTCTGGGAGAGCTGATAACTCCAAAGGACACCTTAACAATTCAACTTATTAAGGTTTACATGAGAAAACCAAGGTTATTCCGAAATTATATGATAATAAAACGACATTAATCAATTAATACGCAAAAAAGTCCTGAAAACCGAAGCAACAACATTGCAGCAAGCCGACATTGGTAAGTTCAAACAAGCATATACATATTTAATAACTTAGGTATATATTTTGTTTTGATACATCAAACGGAGAGCATCCGTATAGAAATTAATTTTTATGGAAAAAGAGTGTGAGATCTTAAAACAAAAATTGAAGGAATCAGAGGGACACGCTAGCACTATTCAAGCAGAGGCGTGGGAATTAATTAGAGAAATCAATCCAAATAGAGAATTTTTGACGTTAATAACCAACCAAGTAGCGCTATCCCGTTTTAACCAGCTAGAAGAGGCAGTGTTTTTGATAGAGCAATCAAAAAGTTCGGTGAGCGTATTGAACGAAGCTGCCAAGGAAAAAATTCGATTATTAGAAGAAATGGTAGGTTATCTTCAAAATTGCAAGGCCTTAAGAAATAGAATAGACACTGCTAATAGAAGAATCTGAACAACAAAACGAATCTCTTAGAGAAGCCCTGAAGGAAGTAGTCGGAGCAGACGTATCACAGTCCATAGAACACGACAAAACAGCTCTCAAGGAGAAAGAAAAAGAGGTTCAGTATCTCAGGGTGGAAATAGGTAACCTTAAACGAGAGCTTCGAATAATCTGCGAAACATCCCCGCTTCCAACAAGACGAACGTTAGAAATTCCTACGCAGCAACCTAAAAATCCAACACAACAGCCAGTTCCTAACATTAACATTAAAATGGCAACAAATATAAATGAAGCGATTCGAAGTGCGCATCTCTTAGTTCCATATTTTTCGGGAGCAAGAGGGCCAGGACTTAAGGAGAAGGTACTGAAATTTGTCGGAGGATGCGAAATTCTTAAATCTACTGTCGACGATGAGCACTTACAGGGAGTTATAAACGCTATCAAACAACGGTTGACAGGAGACGCGTTTGAAAGAATGAATTCCAAGAAATTTAACAATTTAGACGAAATGAGTCATTTCGTGAAGAACACATATGCATCAAGGAGGACTTTGGAAGATATAAGATTGGATATTGATATTAGTTTTCAAAGAGAAGGAGAGCGAGCGAGTCTGTTCGGAGCCCGAATGGAGACCTATCTCAATGAGGCAGAAGCGGCGATCAAAGAAAAATGGAATGGCCCAGAGGCCAAATCTTCTTTGTGCGAATATCATGATTTGACAGCGAGACGATTCCTTACCGGTCTAAGAGACGACAAAATAGAACTGTTAAGACTGAGAGCTCCTAATGCTGCTCAAACAACGACAGTGAATACAAACGCGCTACACGTGATGCCTGTGAGAACGGACTTAGCATGCTCGTTCTGCAAGGAAATCGGCCACTTATGGGATATTTGCTACAAAAGACGGAACACACCATTATGTAGGCCATGTGGGACTTATGGGCATGAAGAAGGGCCAAATTGTCATACAAGTACAACTATAACTAAAGCAGAAAAGTACAAACCGCCAGAGATGCTACCGATGTGCACCTACTGTTCACGCCACGGGCATACCGTCGAAAATTGTAGAAAAAAGCAAGGTAGCTTGTTTTGCGATCGTTGTGGAGTAAGAGGACATAGCACAAATAATTTCTGCTTGCGAGGCAATGCACGAAAAAGAGAAGTACCGCAACCACCACAACGAACGACAGCCACGCAAAATTCAAACCAAAATTTAAATAGAAACAACAGCCGATCAGATATTCGATGTTTCAAGTGCCAAGGATTTGGACACATCTCGAGAAACTGTCCTCAGCAACAACAGAATTCGGGAAACGCACCACGGCCCAGTCTTGGCCAACAGACTGGAATGCCCAACTAATTAGTAAAAAGAGGCCACAATCTGCCCCTCAGACGATACAAAAATCAAAACCATGCATACGACGAAAAAACTAAGCAGAATTTGCAGATGATAAAAATAAAAAACACATATCTAGTTGGAAAGGTAATCAGGAAAAATCGAAAAATAACGAAGAAAGTATATCCGGCGAAGTGGAAATGGAATCGGAGTTACGAAAACTAATGCAGATGAAATTCGACAACAACAAAGAAAATTCAAGAAGGCAAACACGAAAGTCGAATAAAAAGGTTTCATTTAGCGACACGATACAAAATCATACGTACAATATATGGGAAACGGAAAGAACTAAGCCATGCCAAGGCAAACAAACGCAATATAATTACTCCAAAATAACAAGTGCAGCAAAAAACTACCTGTGCGAGTGGATTTTGATAATCATTACACTATTAATAAAAGTATGGCGAAAATTAAGCATGGTTCGATCAAGAGAAAAACAAATGGTTATAAATGAATTTAGCAACACACAAATTAACGCGAGAAATCAACAGCCGCAAGTAACACATTTTGGTATTTTGTCTTCTCTTCTGGCGATAGAAAGGCAAACACAGTGGGACGAATTGCGATTCATATACAAACATTTTATATATTAAACATTTAAAAAAAAAAAAAAAAATTCTCTTTTCGTTAATATATATATATAAAAAAAAAAAAAAAAAAAAAAAACCCTTTTTTTTTGATGATATAAAAGTATTTGCATGAATGTAATATACATGCACATATTTTAACTATCAATCATCGAAGTATCTCAAACATACAGTAGAAGCATTCGGATGCACAACTGACGCATTCCAATAAAGTCGATAAACGACCAATTAATTTTGCAAGAAATATTTGCATGTATGCGAAAAGCACGCATCCACATATTTATAAAAGCAACTGTGCACATACTTCTAGATGAAAAACAAAAAAAAAAATAAGTAAATCAAATATTATATGCACACTTATATTTACAGATCCAAAAGTATTTGCATGGATGGCAAATATATACATGCACATACTTCAGAGATGACGACATAAGTACCTACATATATCTGAAGTTTTTTTTTACGCGATCAAAATTTAACAAAAAGAAATGCACACAGATATGTTTTTTCCGTTTGCGCGTTTAAGCTACCTTGCAAGCGCTGTGCATTCAAAAACATACATATGTACTTTAGACCGTCCCACTTTTTTTGCTTTGTTCGAAATTTCCACATTAACATTGATTTTCTGAATCTGCTAAGAAAACCATAAATCTGGGTGTATTAAAAATAAAAATTGACAAAGGTTTAGGGGTCCATCAAGGTGATTTTATTTTAAAGCTTAAATTAGCTTTTAAAAAAAGAACTAAATATTTTCTGTTTCACTATTTTAGTTGTAATTCAAAATCTTCTTTCTTGATTAGAATTTTTTTACATCCATTGGAAAGCTAATAAAATTTTTTAGGTTTCGTGTAAAGTATTGTTAACGTCTTATTTACTAATTTTAACTTACAGCTTCATAAAGTAAAATTTTTGAGCGAAATGTTGTTATATTTTTTCCCACCATGCCTATATTTTTCTATGTAGAAGAAAATTGACGCCATACTTTGCAAATCCTTGAATGCAGAATCGTAGAACATTTTAGTACGAAGAGTTTGCTATACTGAATTGTTAATTAAAATTAGTAAAACACAGAAAAAAACCCAAAAAAATGCATGTACCTAGGCTTATGTTTTTGCTTTTAACTATTTTTTGGATTTTTTTTTTATATAAAAAAAACTGAGCAATCGCGGTGAAATTTACTGCCCACAAAACAATTTAGACGTTTTTAGGATTATTCTCAATAAACAAGTCAATTTTGTAGCTTACTCCCAATGAATGCGCTTGAAGAGAAAGCACATAAAGCATGGATGATAGGTGGGTTCTTATAAGTCAGATTTTTAAATAAATTGTAAAAGTTCGATTTTAGTACCAAACAGCTATTTAAGCAAAAGAAAAATCCCAACGGAAAGAGACGTTATTGGCAGACTTCTTGGTTTGACACTCAAGAAAAAAATGTCGATAAGCGGCGCAGCTCTAACTGTTGCGGATGAGTTAATTTCAATATGGCGATGTAACCGGAACGATCATTTACATGGAAAAAGCTATATAGCAAGAAAAATTAAAACATTGCATGCAGCTTATTGCAAATTGAAATGCAACATAAACCGCAACAGTGATGCGAATTTATTGGTAATGGTGCCTGCAGACGACTTTTTGTTCAATATAGCTCCAAAATAACACACATAATTTAATATTTATAAGTTTTCTGAACTGTCTCCAGCGATATTAATAAATTAATACAAGTACACTGTTGTATTTATGAATGGACAATATCTTTGGCTTCTTTAGAATAGAACCAATCCAAATTAAGGTTTTGGGAATTTCCAACTGTAGTCGAGACCTTCCTCCCATAGAACCATTAACTAACAATATTTTATTTACTAGAAATAATAATAATAATTTTTTCAGGTACAAAATGTGCTTTATTTTAAAAGGTTGCATACAATTGTTTCCTTGTTTGTGTTTGTATGTTTTTTATTATAGTCTTCAATGACTTGAATTAGGTTGTTCTGCTCGTTTGTATCCATTGTTAGAGTATTGTTTACTGTTTTGATTAGTCCGATGGCACGTTATGCTGGATCATTAACAACAATCAAATTGCTTGCAATATTTTTTAGTTGCATGAAATTTTCATTTTCATGCCAACTAGAGGGGTGTTTTTTAAGAAATCATGGTTAATTCCAGCAATGTCAAAAAATTTAAGTGATGTTTCTGATACCATGTTCGTTATGTCAAGGTCGGTTTCAATATCAATTACTACATTGCGGTGAGAATTTCTCAGATCTCCGGGTCTGCATAAAAGGGACGCCATTTTGATCAAACTATTTTCGGAGTGTCCGGGATCGAAAAAAGAAAGTCCAATTGCTATTTCGCTTAAGTACCAAAGGTGTCGGGACATAATCTTAAGAGCAGTATTTGCCACTAATTGATTTGTTTTGCGATACAGTTTAAGTTGGTGGATCAAGGCAATATCGTTCAACGCAGCATGAGTTGCTAATGTGCAAGTGAACCAATGCTCAAGATAAATTTTAATCAAAAATATATTAAATTCGGACAGCGCCTTAAGTTCATCACCTTAAATCAAGAAAAAATTTCAGATTGTAAAATTTCATTATTCAATATTCAATATTTTAACATACCAGCTAGTTTAAATTGGCCTCGAAACGCAAATATTTTTAAGCAATAAATTGCCCGGGCCATGAATCGAGCACTGTGTAGGGCTCCAGGACGTCGAATTTTGATAGGTCTACCGTTGTAAAATGTTTCGTTTAAAAAAATCAGGCCAAGTTCCAAGAATTCGATGTAGTCTTTCCTTGTATTTTTTTGAATCGAAAGTTGATCTTTAATCATATTTTTGAGCTGTACTTGATTTGTTTCATCAAAACATAACTTAATACTTGAATCTGTGATACCAGACTCAATTTTCGACACATCTATGTTATTATATTGGGATTTGAACCAAACAAACAAACTTATATCAGGTGACTGGCTTTTATCCTTCATCACGGTGCAATATACTCCAGACAATATAATTTCTAGCACATGGTGCCTGCATGGAAGTGTCAATAACTTTCCTACAAACATATCTCGCAATTTTTTGCACGTTACCGACTTTTCCCCAGTATTGACACTCGTTGTGTCAAAGCATATACCTTTAATAAAATTTCCAATTTTCCATTCCTGCATAATTTTTTTAATGGCTAAGAACTGTTCTTCTGCTGTCCCTCGTTTAAGATCAGCAACGCCTAATATTTTTGTTTTAGCTCCATTTGATATCACCATTGCAAGTTTGTAATTTTTTCCATCAGCCTTATGCCATTTTGTAAATATTTTTCCATCCCAGTGTAAGACGAAGAATGCATCGGCGAGGTTCTTACAAAATGCGTCTTGAATTTCGTCCTTAATTTCACGTCGAACTAATCTGCGACGGCGATGAATAGTCGATCGTGAAACAGAAACATTATTTGGATCAATGTTGAGATAATGCGCTGTTGTTAATACAACACTTGCTGCTTTTGCGTTGCTTAAACCGGCATGATCTAAACTACCAACGAGCTGTGATGTTATTTTACAAGGTATCCTCTGTGGCTGGAATTGCGGTTCATAATCGCTATCTTCTGAAGAAGAAGATGCTGTTGTAGTGTCTGCCTGAAGAACGGGTCCCAATGCCGATTTTTTAGTACTTGGACCAGACAAACGCTGTCTATTGTTGCTAATAACTAACTCGCCTTCTATTTTTTTTGTAAACTCAAGCCTTTTGCGCGATTCAGTATTACTGTTGCGGTTTATGTTGCATTTCAATTTGCAATAAGCTGCATGCAATGTTTTAATTTTTCTTGCTATATAGCGTTTTCCATGTAAATGATCGTTCCGGTTACATCGCCATATTGAAATTAACTCATCCGCAACAGTTAGAGCTGCGCCGCTTATCGACATTTTTTTCTTGAGTGTCAAACCAAGAAGTCTGCCAATAACGTCTCTTTCCGTTGGGATTTTTCTTTTGCTTAAATAGCTGTTTGGTACTAAAATCGAACTTTTACAATTTATTTAAAAATCTGACTTATAAGAACCCACCTATCATCCATGCTTTATGTGCTTTCTCTTCAAGCGCATTCATTGGGAGTAAGCTACAAAATTGACTTGTTTATTGAGAATAATCCTAAAAACGTCTAAATTGTTTTGTGGGCAGTAAATTTCACCGCGATTGCTCAGTTTTTTTTATATAAAAAAAAAATCCAAAAAATAGTTAAAAGCAAAAACATAAGCCTAGGTACATGCATTTTTTAGGGTTTTTTTCTGTGTTTTACTAATTTTAATTAACAATTCAGTATAGCAAACTCTTCGTATTAAAATGTTCTACGATTCTGCATTCAAGGATTTGCAAAGTATGGGGTCAATTTTCTTCTACATAGAAAAATATAGGCATGGTGGGAAAAAATATAACAACATTTCGTTCAAAAATTTTACTTTATGAAGCTGTAAGTTAAAATTAGTAAATAAGACGTTAACAATACTTTACACGAAACCTAAAAAATTTTATTAGCTTTCCAATGGATGTAAAAAAATTCTAATCAAGAAAGAAGATTTTGAATTACAACTAAAATAGTGAAACAGAAAATATTTAGTTCTTTTTTTAACAGCTAATTTAAGCTTTAAAATAAAATCACCTTGATGGACCCCTAAACCTTTGTCAATTTTCATTTTTAATACACCAAGATTTATGGTTTTCTTAGCAGATTTAGAAAATCAATGTTCATGTTAAAAGTAAAAAAAGTGGGACGGTCTAATGTACATCCATCGTATCATCAAGATCCATCCACAAAAAATTTTTTATATAAGTTTTCAAACCTTAAACTTTTTAAGAGGGGGAAGGGGTCTACTATGGTCTATTATTCTTACAAAAAAAAAATGCATTTCCATAATGTCAATACCTAAAATGAGAAAAGTATTTGCATGGATGGTCGTTCATGCATGCACATGCTTGCAATTTAAGACATAAATATATCAAATGTTAAGAGCTTATTTCGCACGATCAAAGTCGAATGATCAAGTGAAGTAAATAAGCAAGCATATAGCAAGCTTCATTCGCATTCAAAACCATACAATCATGCATACATACATATAGCAAGCTTCATCCCAACTCATTCAAAGTCAGAGCATAAAATCACACATGGCTCACAAATATGAAAACTAAGGGCTCATTTACACTTTTGACGTTTTACACCAAATTGACTGAAAATTTTAAAATATTATCTCGATTTAAAAAGCGATTTTGACGTAAAAATTCTTACGATTGTTTTGAAATAGATTTGAAAAATGTATAAATTGCCCCCTAATATATAAAAAAAACAAAAAAAAAAAAAATTAAAAATTATAATATAAAAAAAAAAATAAATAAATAAAAATATATGCAGGAATGTCTAAACTAAGAATTTCGAGAAGCTTTAAAGTATATAGTAAAATCATTAGAAAATATAATTTTGCTTCGACCTAAAAACGGACGGAAATATATGTTTAAAATGTAATACAGAGAGAATACAAATGAATATATAAAAGAAATTTTTAAACTTAGAATAAGTAAATTTTTGGATTGTAATAGTAACTTTTTAAAGAGTAGAGTTAATAAATATCAGTTTAAAGCTTTTATTCAACACGGAGATCACACACCATGAAACGAAAAGATGTGGATGACCAGAAAGCGGCATATCCCACACCAAACAACAACACGGCAGCACAACAACAACGCGAGAGACCAATGAAACTCGCAATACAACACCAGACACTACAAAAGGCAGTACAACAACTGTGGTGTAATCAACCACACCAATTTCAGCTACTATAGCATAACCGATGACATTGCTGGGTCTACAAACAACGGCGGATTTAACTAAATTTCAACGCAGCCATGCAGCAAGCACTTTAACTCGAAAAGTCGTTTCACCACACGGAGGTCACAACAAGATATGACTTGATGAAAAGTCACGATGCTCGTGACTTTGCTGAAGGAGGGGAGGAATGTTGTGTGTCACAACCGCACAAACAGTTCTTATACCTTATTTCGATATGCGATAAAGTACAACAACGAAAACACCGGCGTTCAGAATAAATAAAACATTAACGCTGACGTAAACAATCAAAGCCAATGATCGCAAATACTAAGAACATCAGACGATTGGATCGGGCGAGTGAGCGCCAAGACGAAATGGCCGAAACAGCTAGTCAGCAATTATGTCGCATAAGCTATGCACAAGAAGTTCATCGTCTTAAATACTGACCTGCTCCAATAATAATAACAACAACAACACGTAGCAGGTGAAGACTGGAATAAAGCTGACGCTAGAAGTATTAAGCAACAGCAGCACGCAACAACAACAATCGAGATGACCCAGAAGAGTGTCGCAACAACCGATATTGCTAGAACAGCAATATCTCTTGAAGACTGGAATAAAGCTGACGCTAGAAGTATTAAGCAACAGCAGCACGCAACAACAACAATCGAGATGACCCAGAAGAGTGTCGCAACAACCGATATTGCTCGAACAGCAATATCTCTTGAAGACTGGAATAAAGCTGACGCTAGAAGTATTAAGCAACAGCAGCACGCAACAACAACAATCGAGATGACCCAGAAGAGTGTCGCAACAACCGATATTGCTAGAACAGCAATATCTCTTTATTTAAACTGAGATTCGTGCACTGGAGGAGGACTACGATCAGAACCGTGAACCGAAGTATTCAGTAGATCTCAACTTTAACGCACCTACTCACGAGCCAGGACGTTGAAGTGTGGATCTCCGTGTTAGCTAGCGAATAGCTCATAAAAGTTAGTTAGCCTAAGGATTTAATGTTACGCCTTAAAGTAAATCAATAAATGCTATATTCAATATTAAACGGTCTCGAGTAATTCCTTGCGTTAAGTAACTTAGACGCGCTCCCTAGACGACACAACAGCGGTGCGAAACGCCAGCTTGCGTTTTCGGCAAAGAATCTTCTTCAAAAAAGATCTAACATTTTACATTTGTGTACATTTTTAAAGAATGACATTTTTTTGTTATTAGTTCGACTTGAAAATATTTAAATTAGCGCTGATATTGATATCACAGGTGGCTTTCCGCTTCGAACTATATTTTGACTGTGATGACAAAAGCCGTTTTTTTTTTTTATTAAAATTTGCTTTGCCTTTTATTCTCAAAGTTACTCATTATTCTGAACTATGTGCAAATAACCGATTAATTAATATTGTGATCCTTGGACATGAATATGCAAGTGCATCTTACTAAAATGTTGGAACTCATCGTAAACAATAAGGACTCTCGTCGAGAAAAAAATTTTGTTTTTATACTCACCATATTTGCTTTGTGTATCTGGTATTATATCTACCCTTTTTTTCTGCTAGCTCTGATTTTTTTTCAGGCTTCAGCTCCATCGTGCCTGTGCTAGTAAAATTCTTAATCCTAAACGCCGGCTTTGATGAATAAAAAGTTTGTTAAGCGGATAAATTTTCGCGGATTATTTTTTCACGACGAAAATTACTTTTTACTCGATAAACAAGAAACACCAAAGTCCATTTAAAGTTTAATTCGCCAAGGATTCTTTATTTTCCAAACAGGGAAAACCATGCGCTCTATAAGTATAGCAATACCTTTGGTGCCTGAACACCATTCCCGGGGTCTGTTAGCAGTGCCTGAACACACATCCAAAAGTTAGCAGCATTTAATAGTGCAGCAAGGGTTTCTTTTGCGGTAGAATTTTATACCAAGGACTATTAGTGTTTTTAATGTTCCTTAAAGTGCCATACTTCGCGGACGCATACGTAGAAAGTCAACTACTACGAGTAGTTTTTAAGACCGGCTGGGCCACTAATGTTGGGCGGATTTTTCCGGATTCCTGCACTCGCCTATTGGACCTAATATTTTAACAAACACTTTAATGGAAACGCTCTTTGCCTTTATATGTAGAACGATTAATTATGGTGCAATATTAAACATCAACTATCAACTCTCAAATCTCAACTATCAACTGATTCACTTAGTTTAAAAGTACAAAGCTTATTTACTTCTTACACTACTCAACACTAAAATTGCCTTTGACTTGAAACCAGTTTTTTGTAGTATTTATTTTGCTAAATCTAAATATATCCTTAGAGTTTAAAAGTTAACTCGCGTTTTTAAATATCCGCTACGAAAAGGTTTTGCGCATTTATGACAATATTTTTTTGTCGCAGCTCCATATCGTTGGACCGTTTCAAAAAATCTTTAAGTTATATTAAAGAAGAGTCAAAACAACATATTCCTCATACATATGGATGAAATCGGTTCAAAAGTTTAGGCGCTGTAGGTCGATAGAAGCAAAAAGTTTATAAAATTTTTAACAAATTTTGTACAAAAACTTGATTTCAAACCCATATAATTTGCGAAAAAGATCATATGACAATTAGGTTTTAGAAAAAATGAGATGATTTTTTTCGTCAGAAAATATGCCATGATATTTTCGCATACTCGGCGACTCCGCGTCACGTCTTCTACTTCGCACGCTTGTGCGGTGCGAAACGCCAGCTTGCTTTTTTGGCCATCCGTTGTCGCTAGCAGTATTGTTTAAGTCACAATCTGGGCTGCTTTACTCTTTGGCTCATAACAATCGATCGTTTCACAAGATGGCGTGAAGCAATACCTATGGAAAACATAACAGCTTCAACAGTCTCAAGAATTCTCATTTTACGATGATTGGGCATCAAGATTTGGCTGCCCCGACTACATTAATACGGGCAGAAGAAGGCCATTAACATCATCTATATTTCATGGTCTTACAGCTGTTCTTGGATCAATCTTGAAACGTACTACTGCTTACGCTCTACAAGCAAATGGATTGGTTGAAAGATTTAATCGGATACTTAAATATGCCTTTTCCTGCCAACAGGACATTGAATGGAGCAAAGCATCACCAACTGTACTAATTGGTCTTCGTGCTGCATCTAAAGACGATCTCAACACATCTAGTGAAGATCTGGTTTTTGGCAAACCACTCCATCTACCAGGAGAATTCTTTCATTCAGAAAAAGTTTAATTTTAAACATCCGAGTTTTTAACTCATCTTAAATGTATACTTTCCAGCTTCCAACCCAAGTCACCTTCTTTTCACTCAAATACTACGGCTACGTCCTAGACACGTGCTCACATATGTATATGGCTCTGAAACGATCACTCAGGAAACCCTTTACAACCGCAATTTTCTGGACCATACGCTGTGGTAAAATAAAGCAGGAAATAATTTATTATCGAAAAACGAATATCTGAAGAAACTGTTTCAGTGGACCGTATTAAGCCTGCACACATAGGGGTTTCGTGCGAATCACGTCTAAACAAACATCAAGCAGTACGTTTCGCACTGCAAGGGGGATAGTGTGGGGAATCAATATTTTCAAGATCAACTTGTCATCTTTGCTCTTTTTGATTTTTAAAAGCAGTCTTCTTATTTATACTAAACGATTTCTTAAAGATCCTACTGAGGATCATAGCGATCATAGGATCATAAGAAAAACTTGGATTTTGCCGTTCTTCTGACCTGCGTGTTGTTAAATTTTAGTTGATTGCAAGTGATCCGTCGCAGACGAGCACTCGTGCTATAACATCATCGATGTATCGCTCTCCACCCACTACGCCTAGCTCCGTGCAGACACCACACGCGAATGTGGCCAAGAGTCTCACTGAAGCACTTTGTCAGACTGGGGTTCCTTCCGAGTTTCCTAATTCTGGCGATAACTACGTTCACCTTCGAGTCAATCACCGTTTCTTGAACAGGATCCACATTTCAGTGAAATGTATGTTCACCCGTCAAGTCAGATGGATTTTGCTCCAAAGAATCCAGTTTCTCGTGAAATATACGTAAACCCATCGAATCAGAATTATCTTGTTTCAAACTGCAATGAAATATGCATTTACGTCTAGCTACAACATCAGCACCACTTCTCGAGTGCAACACAAGCGAACAGGTGAATGGTCACTTTCAAATTATATCTTAACCCAATATTAAGTTAAGGCGCAAACATTCCTTAAATTATCGTGAGCGCTCACTAATTTAAAACTGCCCATATTAGCCAGAAGAAACTTGTAAATGGTAAGTGTGCTCTAATTTGGGAGATAAATTGTTTAAATTATACACCTGTCTAAAGGATTATTGCTGATTGATCTAAGGAAGAGTTAGGAAAGTTTTGTTGATTGAAATCAAGACATTATTGATTGATATAAATGCGTTCACGTGGCTTACCTGGGTTGGGGTTAAATGAATGAGACTAGCTAAATGCTCTCTTTCTGGGGCAGAAAGGTACCGTTGTTGTTTAAATCGCCTTTCTAGCTCGTAAACCTGCAAAAAACTAGAATTATCTCTTAAATCGTTTTTTAGATATTTGCTTAGACTTAGATTGTGTTGTTAAAAAACTTATTTAAACTTCAGAGAATGATTCACTGAATATTCACTCGTTCTAATCAAGAGCGTTTTTTTTACTAAAAAAAATATATTTTACTGGACAAGTAGAAAGAAATACAAATGAAATAAGGAAAACTTCTTGTTTAAATGTTTTTTTAGTTATTGGGTCAGTCCATTTAAATAGAAGTCTTGCATTAAATTTTTTAAAGTCTTCCATCAAATTTGACAAATTTACAACTTACAAAGAATTTTCTTAAATATTCAAAATTCTATAAGAAAGCAATTTTACTGGTTTATTTCGGGCCTTGGATATCGAAACCTAGTCTTTGCTGGTATGTGAAGCAACACATGTAATATTGACGGTATTATTTACGGTACGAAAGAAAGCGTGCATGGAGTGCACAAGCCGAGTCGACGATGAGCTAGGAAATCTGAGCTAATGTATGTACATGCAATGCACCTGCTGATGTAGAACGATTTCTAATTGCTGGTCGTTTCTTTTCAATCTCAAAGAGAACGACGTGTTCGATAGTCCACGCGCACGTGGATTCAAATTTCTTCGCAATTCAATGAACTATTCGCTTTGATATTTGGTGAACTTTGTTTTATTCACTTCTAGGTTAAGCTCTATGGATCCGTTAATCTGCAACAAACCAAGAGGCTCCTGTTATAGTTTTTTGGATCCTAGACCGTGTTCTATGCAGGATTTCTATATTCGAAGTGATGGTATTTCTATATAATGGTAAATCAGACGTCCATATTGGTTTTATAGCTTGGTTGTATAAAAGAATATTATATTTAAGCTTTAAGGGAGAGTGGCTATTTATCAACCAGTGCAAGCTATTGGCTTAAAATTTTATTAAGGTTCTCTTAAGTTCAATAAGCTAACGCCACGTCAGTCCCTTGTCAAATTGTATACTAAAACATGTGGCTTCATCACATTGTGGGATGCGTACGTTATTAAGGGAACCTTGTGGTCTCGACCAAGAAAATTATGGGTATTTTCATGGTTTTTCTTAATAAAGCCAAATGAAAAACGTTTTTCTAAGTTTGCAGGCTTATAACATTATTTATTGACAATCCGAATCGTGTCAATGGTTTTTATTTTTCTTTTCATGTACGCAAAGTCAAAATAGTAGTTTTGAGAGAAACGCGTTCAAAGTTGCTTCGATCAAACGCGCTGCCTGGTGTGTCCACCTACTAAAACGGCAGTAGAAAAAACATATTGTCAAAATATTCACGAAGCTTTGTCAGCATATTCTTTAAAAGTCTATTCTTTCCCAAAATATATAAAAAAATCTATTTTCAAAAAATTCTAGACCATCAGGTCCCCTTAAGACTTATGTCTGGAGAAACTTTTCTATTGATCGTGAAAATAATTTGTTGATATTTAAGCTCCAGTATTCTGATTCGCCACTTCGATAACCAGTCTGGATTATACTCGGGTATTCTCGGAGCTGAGAAGTTGCGAATCTTTTTTCCTTGGCTGACTAAGAACCGCTCTGTCATCATCAAATTATGAAATCGGTATTTGATCGTTAAAAGGAATATCTGCTGTTTACACAAGGTAATACAAGGTTCAACAACACTACCCTGGGCGACTCCTGCGATTATTTCAAAGCCTTTTGTAATTAACGAATTGAGTTTATTTTGAAACGTACTTTGTTTCAGTATGACTCAAAGATCGCGTGAAAATTAAAGGGATTGAAGGGAATTAAAGTAATCTTCTAAGTTTGTGTAACAGTCTGTCATGCCGAGCTTTATCGAATGTTGGTTGCACATTTAGGAATACTGCAGATCAGTTAAGAAATTGACGTTACAAGTTTCGAGCGTTACCGGGGAAATAATGTAAGCGAATTATATTTTGAAATTGAATCCTATATGCAAAAATGTTCTTCAGCCATGAATGCATCACCTAGTCAAATTAAACCACGTAATTTACCATACAATAGTTTTGGAGGTAATTGATGACAAGTGTTATTATTTGTATAACAGAAAATTCAAATGAGATCAGAAAAAACGCCGCATTGTAAAATTGGATTTTTCGGTTATTTTTGCGGTTAGGTCTCGGTATATTGACAAAAACAATAAGAGCATATTGACAAAAAGTGGACCCAGTGTTCTCTTACTCGCGTCAGTGTCATGATTGGACAATAAATAAATAAACATAATTTTGCGGTTTTAAGCTCATTTTGCATGCTGGAGCATTTCGCCATGTTTTTTATTTTCCCGAAAAAAATATTTTTGTGTCTAAGCCGTATTAATGGGTGTGCTATCCTGGCTAATATCAGTCCAATACCATGAGAATTTGCGCCTATATCATCCCACTACCTGCCCCTGTTTACGATGGTTTTAAACTTATCCTTCCTTTCTGGGGTCATGGTTTTAACGTTGCCGTGATAATGATAAATCCAGGTTGAATTCTTTTCGATCGGTCAATAGCACCGCCCCGACGTTTTTCTTTCCTAAGTGTGTTTCCACAATATGTATTGGCGAAAAATATGGCGCGCCGGTGTGGGTTCATCAACGTCATGACTTTTGTTTGCTTGACTGAGCAAATGCCTCTCCCAGGAAAATGACTTGCTGACTTACTGTCTCTACTGAAAACTTCTATCGATTACGATTCTTAGCAGAGCTCGGCATTGCCCTTTGTGAGTAAGCCTTTTGATAAAACCTTTTTCATATGTTGCTCCAATACACTGGCATTCAGTTATACATGTTAATTAATGGCTTTCCAAACCGTGAGCGTCATTTGGGTACGAACGCTTACGAACCCGTTGGAAGAACCATAAAAATTTAAAATTTTACAGCCGTCAAAAAGCTTTTTTCGCTTTCAGAAGAAAATAAGATATTGCAAAACAGCAACCCGGGCTACGACCGATTGTTCGGAATTTAAAACTTTGCAAATCAGTTGAACGAGACCTTGGGCAAACACCAATACAACACCCACACGAGCAAGATAATTAAAACTGAGGAATTATCCTGACGAAGGCGGAAGCGAATTTGCCACAATACGTACAGAACAATAAAAAAATTAAGCGTTTGAAATAAAAGTTACTACTCCAAGCTGTTTTATTTTTTAAAATATTTTCAACGCAGCAGTCTGGAAAAACACATGAGATAACTAAAAACTATTTTTTTCAGGGGTGTGCAAAATTGTAAGAACACTTCATTTTGAACTGCCTTTGGTGTTTGGTTCGTACTTGCAGCATTATTTTGCACAAATTTTTAGTTAAAAATCAAGAAATTACTTTGGACATAAGCCACTCACATAAGGGATTCAGGCCTCTGCTTTCGAAGCATCGACATCGTGCGGAAGAATTAAGACTGGTAAGACAAATAATCTCGTGGAAGAATTTATTTTCTGGCAAATAATTTTCTGTTAGCTCTCGTCTTTGGTTTAGAGTAATTTTCTTGCGGTTCTTACTCAGAAAATAAGCTGTTGCTAGTTCTAATATTTAAATTTATTTTCTAGCGATTTCTACTTGGAAAGTAAACGCCTGCTAGTTCTCATATTCGGATTTATTCTCAAGGGATTTTTACCTGAAAGGTAAACTCCTTCTGGTTTTTGTTTCTGGATTTATTTTCTAGAGAATAAATAGAACTCATCCTAGCTCGTTTCCGATTTAATTCGCCAGTAATTTTACCTGAAATGAAATGAAGTGAATTCTGCACTAGCGACAGTTGACTGATTTTACTATAAGAGACACAGCATCGCGCCGGATATTGCATTCTGCGGATATTACGGGGGATCGAGATCGCGCAAAATAAGAGGAGTGGATCCCGTTAGCTCAGAAGGAAAACTCAAATAAGTCAAACTTAAATTCTTTCTAGCCCATATTCTTTGCATCTGATTCTAGCGATCGTTACCTCTAAATCGGCACTGCTTATGTCCCTTGCCACTTACTTCAGCGATCTTAACCTGAAGTTTTTGCAGGCCTCTGTCTTGAACACTATTCTTTGCATCTGTTTCTAGCGATTTTTAACTGGAATAAAGATTATTTCTTTTTCCTGCCTAGTACCTCAGCAATCTTTACCTGAAGTGTCCGCTGGCCTCTGTCTTGAAAACAAGCCCATACTCTTCACATCTGTTACTAGCGATTTTAACCTGGAATCGAGATTGATGCTGTCTCCTGCCAAGTGCTTCAGCAATCTTTACCCGAACTGTCCGCAGGCCTCTGCCTTGAAGACTACCCCTTATCCCTTACGCCTGGAGGTTCATTTTTCTAAAACCAATACTATCTTGATCCCATTGTCTTATGGTTTCTACTGGACACGACCGTGCAAAAACGTGTGACATCCCCACTGTGCCTCCTCGCAAATTATAAATATCCTACTAGGGGCAGACCCTGAGCGAGAATCGGCGCCGACACTGGGAAGCTGGTACAAACGCTGACCACCGACTAATACGTAAGCAACACGCTCCAGCATCAACAATTCATCGCTTTGCAACTAAAATAAGAAAATATGCTACGACTTTAATATATCTCTAGGGAAATAAGTAACTATTAGGAATAATAAATAAATACAAACTGAGTAAAATTGGAGTTGTTTTCTGGATTTCATCGAATTTCTTGTCTTGTGACGATCCACTGGACTCACCTAGTAATTCCTCGGCAAGAAAACCCGTTACAAGTGCCACCCAAGCAGGGATCCTCGATTTAGTTAAAACAAAAAAATAACTTGGGAAAAAAACTCACGCAAAACACCCAGCATGAGAAAAAACAAAACAGATAAATACCAATCATGATCGCGACAAAGCTATGGAAAGACGAACTCAACGATTGTTTAACACCTTCCATCTCGGGACTCAAGGTGTATCAGATGACTTTCAAAAATGCTATATGTCGTTCGTAAATGCTCATATGGATGTCCCAATCATCGCACAGGACTTCCAAGAATTAGAAATTCGTTTTTGAAGAACCCCTTCACCACCACCAAATAAGCCGGAAGAGGGCAACACTACGTTTCATGGTGCAGGACGAAAAGAAGTATCCTCTGAATTACTACCGAGGCCTGAATGAAAACAACCCCCTTTGCCAGAAAACGTTCAACTTAACCTCCATAGGATAGCAAGCGTCCTCAAAGACACGGCGATGCCCACGTCAAAGCCAGTAGATCCACGTTACCTTGTACCTAGCGCACACGCCCTGACTCAGGCTCACGTCATCGACCTGGTGAGCAAATCGGCCATCCGCTTTGACGGTAAGAAGGACGCGATAAGTTTCATCGAGCGAGTGGAAGAACAAGCAGATGCCTACGACATACCACTACAATATCTTCCAAAAACCATGCCCGAAATGTAAAAAGATTAAGCACTGTCATGGTACCGTATTAATAAGCATGAATGGGGTACATGGCAGCAGTTGTAAATATAATTTTTGCATTTTTTCGTGCCGTATCGGTGCCTGGAAAAATTGGAGGCTGCCATAAGGGCACGCCGCCAGGGTGCCCATGAAAAATTCAAAAAATATGTAACCAGTGTACAAGAATTAGCAAGTCATACAGATCTAAGCGATAAAAAAAAATTAGACTTGAATTTCCGCATCAGTATATGAGAATTTAAGTTTAACATAAAGCGTGGAGAATTTGCGACGTTAATAGAGCTCATTGGCCTAGCAGGGGAAAGCAAATAAATAGCACCTGACAAACCGAACACCGACCACCACAGGCTGGCCAGGGTTACACAGAAACCAACGCCCGTATACTTCAAACGTTAAATATCAGCTCCTCAGGGGCTGTGTGCTGTCAGTGAAGACAACGGAGCCACATGCGGCAGGCGTTCCGAAACCCCTGAAAGTTGTTCTGTTAGCAGTGTGGCAAAGAAGGCATACGAACCATAGAATGCTGTCGGAAACTTTCGGGAATTGAGCAAAGGCACCATCAGTAGCTAGGTCTGATGTAGATATGGTCCTAGAAACCTTGCAAATATAACCACTTTTAAAATACCAACAACTCCATCTAACACCGCGCCTCCTCATTAGAACCAAACACGTCATCGCCATCATTGATTTAGGGTCCATGAGGAGTGTCATCAACGAGGAAGTGTTTCTTACACTGAGACCATAGGGCAAAACAACGAAGAACACCACAACAATCGTTTTGGCTGATGGAACGCGGCAAACCGTAATACACATATTGAGCATCCCTATACAGCTAGTAACTAATAGTGAGGTTATCCCACTGATTGTGTTGCCCTACCTGCAATAGGGCATGCTCCTGGGTATGGATTTCCTTTGCAAATCCGGCACAATAATGGAGCTTGGATAGCTAAAAGTGAGGAACAAAGGAAGGTACAATCGAACAACGCGCTTTTTCTGCAGCCAGACGCCTATGAAAGCCACAAACTACATGAAGACAAAACATCTCCACCGCAAACCATCGAGAAATACGAAACACCCCTATGGCAATCCCCAATCACAACAAAAATACACAGAATCCCCCCTTTAAACGCCTAAGAAGTTCATAGCCCGTGAATTAAAGGAATTTGGAAGGAACATCAAACATTACCCAGCATCAAATTATCATTAAAGATCCGCGGCCGTTTAAACAAAGATACTTGCCACAAAACCCTGTCATGCTAGAGGCTATTAACCAAGAAATCGATAAATGGATTCAATTAGACTCTTCCGAGGCCTTACAGAGTCCTTATAGTTTCTCAGTCGTTATGGTGCGCAAAAAAGATGGCAAATGGAGGTTTTGTCTCGATTTTGGACAGCCCAATGAAAAGTCTGTCCAAGACGCCTGCCCTCTGCCCCGCATCACTTATATTTTGGGTCGCCTGCGTGACGCGAAATACATAAGTAGTATTAACTTGAAGAATGGGTACTGTCAGATTCCACTGGAATAAAACAATAAGCAATACACCGCTTTCACCGCTCCACGAAGAGGTCTGTATCAATAGAAAGTGATACCGTTTGGCTTAGACTCCGCGCCAGGCACTTTCCAGCGAGCCCTGGATAGTGTTATTGGGGCCAAAATAGAACCATATGCGTTTGCCTACTTAGATAACATAATTGTGACGTTGAGTTCCTTGGAAAACCACATGAAAAATCTAAAGGAAGTCTTTCGGAGCCTAAAAGCAGCCAACCCCTGAATAAACCCAGAAAACCGTGAATTATTTCATAAAGAAATAAGGTATATGGGCTATCTAGTAACTCCAAAAGGTAAACATATGGATCCAGACAAGATCGCCGCCATCAAAGAATAAAAACCGCCCGACAGCATAATGGGACTGTGCAGAGTCTTGGGCATCGCCAGCTGGTATCGACGTTTTGTGCTAGAAGATTTTTGACCCCATGGCGTCGATGGAAGTGGGCTTCAGAGCATGGAGATGCATTTCAGCGCGTAAAACGAAAATTAGCCGATGCCCTAGTACTAATTTGTCTAGAATTTGCCAAGCCATTTACGTTACAAACAGACGCGAGTGAGAATGGCTTAGGGGCCATTTTAACGCAACAGCTGGACGGTCAGGAACGGGTAATCAACAACGACAGCAGGCATTTGAATGGGGCCAAGCTAAACAATTCCACGACAGAAAAGCAATGCCTGGAGATCGTCAGGGCAAAAGAAAAATGAGGCATTATCGGAAAGGATATCGATTCGTAGTCATAACCTGGCTCTAAAATGGCTTAACTCCGTCGACAACCCCACAAAAAGAATAGCACGTTTGGCGTTAAACCAACAAATGTACTCGTTTTATATAAAATATTAACGTCGCTAGATCGCAGACGCACTACCAAGGCAACACCTGTACAGAAAATGTCATAACCCCGGATGAGCCAGTCGCAGAGGGACCTGCGAATTCGATCCAGAAGCGAATGAAGATGGTCCTCACAAAAACCCAAAAGTATGCAGACTTTCAGGTCATCGATGGAAACCTCTTTAGTTCCCTGCCTGTAATAGGAGGGATGGGTGAGCAGGTGATCTGGAAGCTATGCGTACCAAAGTCAGACCGTGAGAGGGTTCTACGGGAGAGCCACGATGACCCGACTGCAGGGCACCTCGAAATTAACAAAACAATAAGTCGCATCGCCAGACGATAATTTTGGCCAGGATTTTACAGAGACATCAGACGATATGTGAAGTAATGTTTAATTTGCCAGCACTATTAAAATCTTTAGCAGAAGCAAGCCGGTCATATGAGGACACAAGTCACTGAGGAACCTTGGGTCAGTGTTTTGTGCAGATTTCGTGCAACCGTTTCCACTCATAACACTTGTAACAGACAACGAAGCTTCATTCACCAGTAAGAAGTTGACCAGCTTCCTTTCCTGGAATCGGGCATGAACGAAACGCCCCATACACCCCAAGAGCATCCGACCGAGCAAGCACACCGAACTATCAAAACAATGTTGGCCCAGAACACTGAAAAGAACCACTTACCTTGTGACGAGCTGCTTCCAGAGTTAGCACTGGCCATCAACACCAGAATAAACGAAAGAACAGCATAAAGCCCAGGATTTCTAATTCAAGGCCGGGAGCCTCGTTAATCTAAACAACTATACGACGAAAGAATGCTGGAACTCACCCACGAACAGCTAACCATCCCTCAGAGTATTGACCGACTCCAAGAAGTATTTAGCATTGTAAAAAAAATCAAGCCCACGCCAGTCAATTTCATTTTCAATTCATTATTTTTTTTATTTTTTTAAGTCTCCGGAAGTGAGCTTAGCTATCATATCGTCGTCCCGGAGTTATCTCCTCGTATATCACAAAATCAAAAAATTTGAGATAAGCACGTTTTCCCGCGTACTTTTTCAAGATCTATCCATCTGTCGAGTCTCCAGGTTGCTATACCATATAGTTTACGAGATATTTGTGAGCTAAATAATTGTATATCCTTTAAAATGATAGTTTCTACGCGTTATAACATCGTATATCCATATTTTGTGGATATACGATGATTTATATAATATATGAAATTTGCGCAGTAAAAAGTTGCTGTGTTATCTCATCGTAACAAAAAAAAATTTTTTTTAAGAAACATTTTTTTATGTTAATTTTAAATAAAAAAGATTTATTCGTGTGAAAAAAAAACAAAAGAAGCAAAAAAACAAATTCTCATAGTAACACTCCTACAAAAATTTTCATTCTGAAAATAGTGTGGAATGCTTATTATAATATAACAAATTGCATTTCTTTAAAATTTTTAACGTCATCTTGTAGCACTACAGATCACGCCGCTCGATCAAGCGTTGTAAATACGTCCTCAAGCTTATTGTTCCTTTTAATAGAATACTATAAGATGCTTTTGAATTATTTTTCTTGGTTTGTGTAATTGTCGGGCTAGACCGATTATAGATTCCTGACTTGTTCAAAGTCAAATGGAAATGAGTGCAAAACAGCACAACAAAGCTAATGCAGGTAGCTCAGCTCCTTAAAACAAACGTGGAAGGTACAGTTTCGTTGTACCAACAACAATACCCATATCAATTCTTTATTTTGTAGCTTAGTTGATTACATAACGTATAATAATTTAATTTCCCCAACAAAAATAGGAATTCGAATTTTTTTTTAGAAATTTTTTTTTTAGAAATGTTTAGGTCACGGAAAAAGAATAAGAAGAGAAATGTGTATCATTTAAATAGGCACATTTTTAAGGTATCAGGTATGACTTTTGAATGCTACCTTTAATGTATAAAAAACATTTCGCTATTTGATGCAGTGGCAAGTCGTTTTTCTCAGGAAATGCGAAGTTAAGTCATTTTTCAACAATAAGATTATGATTTGGACTCCTTTTTCTATTTTTAAATGGAAAACGGATACTTAAATAACAAATTTCCTATATGAACTCAATAAAAAAAATTTTTGTTAAGTCGATTTTCGTGTCAAAACCAATAAAACAAAAAAACATTATCAAATTTTTATTAATTTATTTGCTCGTATATCCACTTTCCAACACAGGTTGCCAAAAAAGTGGCGTATACGATGAATTGTCAAAAATTCTTGGAATGAAAAAAACCCTATAACTTAAAGAATTTTCGAAGTAACTTTAAATTAATGATCAGAAATAATAAAAAGTAAAGCATTTTATATAAGGAAAACAGAATCAACGATTTCCAACGAGCCATTTTTTTTATATGCCATGTTAAACTTTAAACTTCAATTTCCCAACAAAAGGTTGATTGTGATATACGAGGAAATAACTCCGGGACGACGATATGTTTTCCATTATAATTTTTGGTTAGCATGTTAAGTTGATAAGGTTTATTATAAGAAACATTAAAGATTAGAAAAAACAAAACAAAAGAGAAAAAAATAAAGAAAAAATTTTGTTGATGTTCTTACTAAATATAACTCCCCCTCACAATAATTTAAGTTTTATGCAAGCATAATAAGGACACACAGATCTCCCACCATGGACACAAACCTAGGACTTTAAAGCAACCACACGAAGATCAGCTGAGGCGAGTTTTCTGCACACGGCACCAGTAAGGTGATTCTTTTGCATACGACACCAATATACAATCCTTTTTTGCACACGATCAATAAAAGGATTCTGTTGCCCTTAAAAACTCTGTGCCGGAGAAGTATAAAAGGTGTAACATCAGCGCTTAGAAAGTCATTCTGTGTTCAGCTCGCCGAGGATCAGCCTGGCTTACAATAAGAGGAGTGCACCCCATTAGCTAAGCGGAAAAACTAAACACGACATGGAAATAGACAAATATACGAAATCCCGGCTCCGGTATCTGTCAACCCTTCAAAAGGCGACGGCCGCCAAACCCAAGCTCCAGCTACTTCTACACCGCGCCAGGTTTGAAACCCGGCCACCCACAAGCAGCAGGTACCAGCTAACCACCTTGCCTCCACGAAAGCCCAGCTTAAAGAAGTCGCAGCCAGTCAACACTCTGCGGGGCTTTGATTACAAGGCCATGTGCCAAATATTGCTCTGGGATTCAGGAGAAAGCTCGGCAGAAGAAATTACCGAAACAACCGTTCAGGATAAAGCATAACCGCCTTAAACCACAGCGGCACGGCATTCCGAAGGTCAGGACTGGCAGGCCTGGCAACGGAGAAAAATGCGGACAACATTTTACGTAGAAAATGAATTCCTTGTAGCTCGTTGTCGAGTTTATTCGCCAGAAATTTTAGCTAGATAATTAATTTTCAACTAGTGACAGTTCACTGCTTTTACTATAAAAGAAACAGCATCACGCCGGATATTTCAGTCTCAAATAAGTCACAACTAAATTTTTTCTAGCCCATATTCTTCGCATCTGATTCTAGCGATCGTTACCTAGAATCGAAAGTGTCTCTGTCCCCTGCCAATTGCTTCAGCGATCTTTACCTGAAGTTTCCGTAGGCCTCTGTCCTGAAAACAAGCATAGTCTTCGCATTTGTTGCTAGCGATTTTTACCTAGAATTGAGATTGTTTCTATTTTCTGCCTAGTGCTTCAGCGATCTTTACCTGAAGTAACCGTAGGTCTCGAAGACTAGCCTCACATCTGATTCTAGTGATTTTTGCTTTGAATCGAGATTGTTTCTATATCCTGTCTAGTACGTCAGCGATCTTTATCTGTAGTGTCCCCAAGCCTTTGTCTTGAAAACTTGCCCATACTCTTCACATCTGTTTTAAGCGATTTTTATTTACAATCGAGATTGTTGCTATCTCTTCCCTAGTGCTTCAGCGATCTTTATCTGAAGTGTCCGCAGGCCTCTGCCCCGGGGTAGTCCCGTATACTTCGCAACTGGAAGTTCATTTTCCTAGAACCAAGACTCTGTTGATCCCTGCCCATTTTGGCACGATTCCTACTGGACATGACCGCACGATAACGTGTGTTATCCCCACTGTGTCTCCTCGCAAATTGTAATTATTCCACCAGGGGCACACTCTGAGCGAGCATCGACGCCGACACTGGGAAGCCGGTAGAAACACTGACCACCGAGGACTACTTAAGAACCACGCTGCAGCATCAAAAATTTATCGTGTCGCCATTATAATAAGAATATATGCTGCTTCTTTAATATAACCCTAAGGAAATTAGTTACTCATAAGAATAATAAATAAAAGACCAACTGAGTAAAATTTCTTAACAATTGGAGTTGTTTTCTGGATTTAATCGAATTTCTGGTCTTGTAACGGACCACTGGACTGACTGAGTAATACCCCGGAGAGAAAAACCGCTACATTGTTAAAGCCAGGGAATTACACTGTGACACAAAAGTTATATTTTGGAAAAATAATGAGACTCCATTATATGGGTTTGATAGTATGACCAAAGGTAAGTAAAACCTTAGCTGGGTATTGCGAGTTAAGGAGGCGTTTAGATTTTGTGGAGCCCTAAACATTGCGAGCCTTGATGATTTTGGACAAAAGTGGTAGCATCCATTTTGGTTCAGCAACTCCGCTAGAGTTAGACATTTCGGTTAGCTGTGTAAGGCAAAGTTGCAGCTAACGGTTTAGTGAACACAAATAAAAGCGAAAACTACTCATAAAATCCAATCCAAATCCAAAATTTTTCTAAAAAAAGTTCCCTGTTGTAGCCTCGGGACAGGAACGAGGACTGAATCCGCTGAAAGTCCTAAGATGTACTTGTGAAAATTAATGTATTTTAGACATCTTCTTCACTTCGTCGTGTGCTATATGTTTTTCTTAATCGGTATCTTTCTATCATGCTCATTGAATGTGACAATCTGGTGGCTGAAGATGATTTTTTTATGCGTAGTCTTGACTGGGGCTAATGAGATATCTAACGGTGCTACTATGGTGTGATTTTAACATTGATCTTTTGCGAGATGACTCTGCAACTGAAAACGTGCTCAAGCACTCATCTGTGTACAGCTTAAATTATATCCAATTCACGTATGCATACACGATTGGCTAGTAACTGTGAACCGAGTCTACTTGATCTTTTTATAATTTTTGACATATCATTTCTTCAAAAACTTTACCAAATTAAACTTTTTTCTGACCATGACCTAATAAACTGTAGCTTCAGGATTCAATTAGGCAGAATATTTCCCGGCAGATAATTTTTTCGTGACTTTAAATCCGTCAATCTAACTTCTCTTCTTGAGGATCTCTCCAGTATAAGATAATATGACTGTAGGTTAGATCTCAAATAGCCACTGCCCTTGGCTTACATAAGGAGTTTTGCTTGCACTTAAAAAAGGAACTGTCTCCATTCTAAATGAAAAAAATTGCAGTGATCCATACTGGGAAAATTACAGACTTGCCCATAATGCTGTCACTTCGCTTTTCAAGAGAGAAGGAAATTCTTCAACTGTTTGTCACCTGGATTCTGATGTACTAAACTCATTTTGTGTTGCTTATGGTGGATCAAGGTTGTTGGACGTCTGTTTCTCTGTGCTTGTTCCTAAATAGTTAACTGGGCTACCATTTTTTGAACTTTCATCTGTCAGTCAAAACAATGTTGCTCTTTGTATTATTTCTGTGGACTTGCATGGGCTGGGAGTTGACTGAATACCCATTAAGTTCACTAAACTATGTGTGCTTTACATACTAGCATCTCTAACGCATTTACCATTGAATTGCTTCTTTGGTATTCCATGAGCAATGAAAAACTGCAACGGTCATCCCTATAGCTAAAGCTTACTCTGCTTCTGCTCCAAATGGCTTTATGTCCACAAATATTCCTAAAGCCTTAGAAAAAGTCCCGGTAAGAATTATGTATAATCAAATATGAAAAAACTTAAATGCATACGATCTTATTTTAAATCTGCAGTCAAGTTTTAGTCGTGCTATCTTTGAGCGATTTCTTGCTCCTTGTCAATCAATAAAAAGATAAAATAGACATTTATCTCTCCCCTTCTTTATTAAATTAGTGCAATTTTTTTTAACTCTTTTCTAATTTCGAATTTTTTTTTCCAAGTAAGTGTCTTAAGTTATAATATTAACTTTAAAAATGTTAACCCAAAAATTAACGAATTGTCACATAACTCATTGTTTTACTTAAAAGGGCTTAGTCGAAGATTACTGCACATGCTTACTAATAATTGTAAGAAGCAATATGGAATAAATTCCCTCTGAAAAATCGTATAACACGTAAGTCATTTCCTTTTTGAGCTAACTGACTTCCCTTATCCCTAGCCACACTAAAGTCATTGCATTGCATTGAAGATGAGACTTTCTGTCAGGTTAAATGTGCACTCGAAACTGCCCTTTTCAATCCTTCATTCACTGGTTATAAAGAGAAAGTGCCAGCCCTTCACTTCTTTGCTGATATTTTCGCAATTCGGAACGCTTCCGCACTCCTATGATTTTTCGCAACGCTCTCGTTTCTGCTTTAAGATGTTGTTATTACTTTTTCTTTATGCTGAAACTATTATTCCAACGGTTGACTCGTGCTTTCAGAAAGATCTTGCCCAATCTTCATCTGGTCATCGCTCTTTCCGCTCGTGCATCTTTCTTCTTTTCTGCTTTCTTATTTACGTACTCCATGCTTGTCGCGCGCTCGATGCTGCTCAATGCCAAACGACCGTTCACATGCGTTGGTTCCCACGGTTCGCTGCTGTGGCTTCCTCGTTCAGATCGTTGAGATGACTTCTCTTCATTCTGTTCTTCATAGCTAGTGTCATGATAGATAAGAGGGCCTCATAATTCTCAGATCGCCTCTGTATATTTAAACTCAGATCAAATAGCTCATTGCATTCAACACTTTGAGTTGACCCATTTCTGTCGTCAACATTTTCTGTCTAATTGCATTCGGCTTTTCTTTGAGCCAAATCGTTGTCGTTGACTTCAAGCGATTTCCATACTAGCAACTGAAGGTGTCAAGTATCGAACGATTTGTCATTTTCTTTATTGCCCTACATTCTTGGCATTCACCCCGAGACAGTTCACAGTCATAGAGCAACCTAAGTTGAATTGCATTTGAAACAACAACAACAAAGCGCTTCAGTCGAACGCGATCACATATTCGTTCGCAACCAATCACCACAACCGTTGGTCTGCTGGGGTTGGACAATGAGTTTGCACTTGTACAATGAGTATGAGTAAATGAATGTATCTGAAGAAAATGAGTATGTAAGAGAAAGTAGAAAGCGATCTAAAACTTATAGACACACCTCTTATCGATCAGGAGCCAACTGACCTCTTGTTTATGCTAAGCTAATCATATTTGAAAATAGTATAAAATAAGGAATATAATGTAACAAAAAGAGAAATCATAAAGAACTTACAAGAGAACGGGTCTGATACTGACTTCGGTTGTATACGCCGTCTCTCATAATAAAGAAAATATATGAAACTCAATTTTTAATGATTACTAAAGACTTATTTAAACGGTAACACTACATGGCGATCGTGACGAAAATCCTTAATTAAGGATCGCGAATTTTGTGAAATAAGGTGAAAAAAAAATGGATCCTATCGAATTGGACATAATTAATTATTTCGGCACGGAACTAATAAGTGAACCCCCAAAAAAGGAGAAAAAATTAACAAAAAAAGAACTTATCCAAATACTATCGGGGTAAAGACAAAATATAAAAAATGATTTTTGAAACAGACCAGGTTATCTATAAAAAAGCCAAAGGTACATGGTACTGGAAACTAAATCCTAAAAACTTTCTAACCGGTTCCATAGAGCATGTTAACAAATATACCAAAGTGTCGTTAAAAAATGTGCCGCACCTAGAACATAAATTTGGTCTCAAAAAACGACTCTGAGTACGCAGTGAAGTTAGACTCCCGAAAATTTCCTTCGACGGAATAAATTAAAAATATTAATAATAAAAACTTTTGTGAGACTGTACAAAAAAAAAATAAATTTTAAAAATGTCGTGGTGGAAAAAAGTTTTAAGTGTAATCATGATAGCACTTTCGGGATATGAAGTAGGCAAGGAGGTAGCAAAGACGACTCTCAACCATTAACAATAGTCAAAGAAGTACCTCTTGCTAAAGACATTGACAATACAAATTATGACATCATAATAATCGTCATCAGCTCAGCAATAATCCTTATCTTGTGTGCAATCTGGCGAAAATAAAAAACACTACAACAAGGATATAAAAAAAAAAAAATCATCACCATCATCAGCAGCAGCAACAGCAACAACAGCATAAGAACATCAATAACAACATCAACAGCGTTGGCAGCAAAATCAGCATTAGCAGCAAAAGCAGCATTAGCAGCAGAAGCAGCATCAACAACAAAAACTACTATTACCATATATAAGATAAGTGTCACTTACAACAAAAAAAAAATTTTTTTCCTTTCATATATAATTATTTTAATTAAATTTTATAATTTCCACTCTCTTAAATAAAATGCATTGAAATTCATTTCAAATTTTGTGTGTGAATGGTTTTGCAATTATTTTTGGTTTCTTTCCTTCCTATTGCATTAGATTATGACCGATAACAAATGGACAGACATTTATGAAGTCATAAAAAATTTAAAGGACGAATTTGACAGATCATACAAATGCATTAATCGACCAATCTTTCCAAAACATAATACATTAACTAAACATTTAAATGTATTGGTTAGATGTCATAATGACATAGGGAGATTTTTAATACCCAAATTCCATCAACTAACAACACAACATCAATCGATTGTGTCAAACATACAGTCATCTCTAAAAACAAGACTAGATGTTTTGTTCAAAAGAGCAAATATTGAAATAATAATACCAACTGGAATATTCGACACAATAATTTATTCATGTGACGAATCATCAAATTCAGATTCAGAAACTGAGACACTAGTTAAAATTCAATCACCTTTAATCATGACGTCTACAGTAGAATTTTTAAATGCAGCATCTAAACTGTTGCCAGACTTTGATGGAAAAATCGAAAATTTACAAAGATTTTTGGATGCTGTGGATCTAGTTAAAATCATAAAAGGCGAACATGAAAACTTAGCAGTCACGTTAATAAAAAGCAAACTAGCGAACTCAGCCAGAAATATTATTACCACTGAAAACACCATTGAAGAAATAAAAAATAAATTACTTAGCTCGGTAAAAGGTGAAACAGCTAAATCAGTCACTACAAAACTGCTAGCGGCAAAACAAAATAGCAAATCTAGTAATGATTATGCTAAGGAAATTGAAACTCTTTCTAAACAGTTAGAGCTAGCATATATTTCAGATGGTTTACCACCCAAAATAGCTCAAAATTACACAACGGAAACCGTCATAAATACTTTATCAAAAAATGCAAAATCTGAAAAGGCAAAACTACTTTTGCAAGCAGGAATATACAACACTGCCAGTGAGGCGATTACAAAATTCATTTATTTAAGCACAGATTCCGAAGATTCTGCTCGAATTAATTTAGTAAAAAATAATTCAACCCAATCTTACAATCGATCCAGAGGCAGATATAATCCAAATTATAGAGGTAGATACTATAACAATAATTTCCGAGGGAATAACCGACAATATCAAAATCAAAATTTTCAAAATTATCGGAATAATTATAACAATCAAAATAATACTAATCAACAGAGGAACCAAAATTTCAGAGGACAGTATAGAAATCAAAATTCAGATAGAGGAAGAAACAACTTTAGTAATGTGAGAACTATTGAATCCAACCCGGAAAACTCCCAAGCTCCTCAGGATGCCCAACTGAGGATGCTGAACGCAAATCAAGCCTAAAATTTACATCCATTTTCAATATAAATTTAAACCTTGGAAACTATATTCTCATCAATTCTTCTTTAAAACAACACACAATAACATTTCTAGTAGACACAGGTTCAGATATTACAATTTTTAAAAATCATAATAACCTTGAAAATATAAATTCAGAATATAAATTCAATTTAACAGGTATAGGCAATGGAAGTGTATCAACATTAGGCACATTAGAAGCCAAATTTTTTTTCAAAAATTATAAAATTCAGCACACAGTGCACATTGTGGATGAATCTTTTCCAATACCATGCGACGGAATCATTGGTTTGGATTTCATCCAAAAATTTAACTGCATCTTAGAATATGACAATAATGGTGACAATCATTTTATAATTAGACATCAGCCAAATTTTCCAATTATCATTAAAATCTTCAACTCACCAGAACCCAATACACTAACAGTACCAGCAAGATCAGAAGTAATTAGAAAAATCAGCATTACATCAACAGACGAAAAAGAAATTTTTATTCCCGCTCAAACAATAGCACCAGGTGTGATACTCAGCAATACAATAGTCAACACAAAAAACCCCTACATTAAAATTCTCAACACTACAGACGAAAATTTATTTTTGAAAAATTTTAAAATACATCATGAAACTCTTAAAAGTTATTACCAAGTAACTTTTAAAGCAGTTGAACACAACACCGAAAGAGATAATCTAATTCTAAACAAACTCTCGAATAACTGCGCGGAACATGCAAAATCAAGTTGTCTTCACATGTTCAAAGAGTACACAGATATATTCGCTTTAGAAACAGACACTATAACATACAATAATTTCTACAAACAAAAGCTTAAAATTAAAGACGAATCCCCCATCTATATAAAAAAATTACAGATTACCTCATTGCCATAAAGAAGAAATCAATAGACAAATTGATAAAATGATAACAGATGATATAATTGAACCATCAGCGTCAGAATATAACAGCCCTATTTTACTAGTACCGAAGAAAGGCCTCCCAGGTAGCGAAAACAAAAGATGGAGATTGGTTATCGATTATAGACAATTAAATAAAAAATTAATTTCCGACAAATTCCCACTCCCACGCATAGACGATATTTTGGATCAATTAGGTAGAGCTAAATATTTTTGCAATCTAGATTTGATATCAGGATTCCATCAAATAGAGCTGGATGAAGATTCGAGGGATATTACGTCCTTCTCCTCTGATAAAGGATCCTTCAGATTTAAAAGATTGCCCTTCGGACTAAAAATATCGCCTAACTCCTTCCAGAGAATGATGAATCTAGCATTTTCAGGTCTTACTCCGAATAAAGCTTTCGTCTACATGGATGATTTAATTATCATCGGATGTTCTGAAAAACATATGCTCTCAAATCTAAGAGAAGTTTTTGATATATGTAGAAAAACTAATTTAAAGCTTCACCCAGACAAATGTTCATTCTTTAATTCAGAAGTAACATTTCTAGGTCATAAATGTACAGATAAAGGCATTTTACCAGACAGTTCCAAATTCGAAAAAATTAAAAATTATCCAAAACCAACAAATGGCGATGAAGCAAAAAGATTTATTGCTTTTGTAAATTACTACCGCAGATTTATACCTAATTTTTCTCACCATGCAGCTCACATTACAAAATTGACAAGAAAGAATACACCATTCACATGGAGTAAAGAATGTGAAAAAGCTTTTATTTACTTAAAAAATTCTTTATTATCACCAAAAATTTTAAAATACCCAGATTTCGAAAAAAGATTCTGTATAACAACAGATGCAAGCAAAATAGCATGTGGTGCAGTTCTGAGTCAAGAGCATAATGGTATGCAGATGCCAATAGCTTTCGCATCGCGAACTTTTACAAAAGGCGAAAGCAATAAATCTACTATCGAACAAGAACTAGCAGCTATTCACTGGGCGATAAAATTTTTTAAACCTTATATTTTCGGAACAAAATTTCTAATCAAAAGTGACCATAAACCATTAACTTATCTTTTCAGTATGAAGAACCCTTCCTCAAAACTTACACGAATGCGCTTAGATCTCGAAGAATATGATTTTGAAGTAGAATATATTAAGGGAACAGAAAATTGCGGTGCCGATGCACTATCACGTATTGATTTCGGGCAAATCAAACAACTTAATAAAGATAATTCAAAAATTTTTCAAATAATAACACGGTCAAAAACAAAAAACTTAATAAATAAATCCGCAACTGAGACCTCGAAAAATGAAATTTTAATTCCATTAAAAATTTATGAAACATTACCAAACGAAGAACTAAGAAAGTTACCTTGCCTAAAATTAATTGAAAATAAGAGTACTCTAAAACTTAAAATATTTAAACAAAGAAAGCACGTGTTCGAATTAAACTTAGATGAACTTATTGCTAATGAAAAAATTGTATTAGAACAATTTTTCTCAAGACTTGAAACTACAGTCGGCAATACAGGCATCGATAAAATAAAGATTGCAATCAATGATAATTTATTTAAATACGTCGACGTTAACGAATTTAAAAAAGTAGGCAACGAATGTTTAAAAAAGGTAACAATAGCTATAACACCAGCTATCACCGTCATTACTGCAGACGAGAAAAAATTGGAAATACTTAAAAAATTTCATGACGACCCTGTTTTTGGTGGCCACCCAGGCGTCTCAAGATTTTTAAACAAAATAAAAAGACATTATATATGGAAAAACATCACTAAAGATGTAAAACAATATGTTAAAAATTGCGAAAAATGCAAAATAAATAAATCATGCGTAAAAGGGTTAGAACCTTTACAAATTACACCTACACCAATAAGAGCATTTGAAACTATTCAGATTGACACAGTAGGACCTTTACCAAAGTCATTTAATAATAATGAATATGCTGTCACAATAATATGTGATTTAACATAATTTTTAATCGTCTCTCCCATTCCTAATAAAACAGCAAAAGAAGTAGCTAAAGTAATTTTTGAACAGTGCATCCTAGTGTTTGGAAACATAAAAAACATCATAACTGACATGGGTTCAGAATACAAAAACGAAGTATTCAAAGAATTGTGTGAACTATTACAAATTGATCACAAAACATCAACACCATATCATCATCAAACACTCGGTACAATAGAACGTAGTCACAAAACATTAAACGAATACCTTAGAACCTACTTAAACACAGAAAAAACAAATTGGGATGAATGTACCAAATTTTTTACATATATGTACAATACTACTCCATCCACAACGCATGGTTATACACCATTCGAATTAGTTTTTGGTAAAACACCCCCCTCATATGATTTTCTCTCCTCCAATAAAATAGATCCCCTTTACAACTATGATGATTACGTCAAAGAACTCAAATATAGATTGCAAATAGCACAAAATAGAGCCAAAGAATATCTTGAAAAGTTAAAAGATACAAACAAACTGCAATATGATAAAAAAGCAAATCCACAAGCAATAAAAATAGGAGATTTAGTTTATCTCTGCGACGAATCACGACACAAACTTGACAGTATTTATAAAGGTCCGTACGAAATACTTGAAATTGATGACTTAAATAATTGCAAGATCAAAATAAATTCAAAAATCTCAAATGTACATAAAAATCGGTTAAGGTTAGCATAATATATTAATTTTCCCAAATTATATAATAATTACAATATTTTAAATTATTTTATTATAATATCATGATATTTAGATATAAAAGGCCAAATACATATACAAAATTAAAATAATAAATACTATAAGAATATATATAAAATATACTATACCTGAAAAATCTTTAATACACCAATTCTACTTTAAAAGGTTAAAGATTTTTCACAAAAAAAGGGAGGTGTCTTGATAGATAAGAGGGCCTCATAATTCTCAGATCGCCCCTGTATATTTAAACTCAGATCAAATAGCTCATTGCATTCAACACTTTGAGTTGACCCATTTCTGTCGTCAACATTTTCTGTCTAATTGCATTCGGCTTTTCTTTGACCCAAATCGTTGTCGTTGACTTCAAGCGATTTCCATACTAGCAAGTGAAGGTGTCAAGTATCGAACGATTTGTCATTTTCTTTATTGCCCTACATTCTTGGCATTCACCCCGAGACAGTTCACAGTCATAGAGCAACCTAAGTTGAATTGCATTTGAAACAACAACAACAAAGCGCTTCAGTCGAACGCGATCACATATTCGTTCGCAACCAATCACCACAACCGTTGGTCTGCTGGGGTTGGACAATGAGTTTGCACTTGTACAATGAGTATGAGTAAATGAATGTATCTGAAGAAAATGAGTATGTAAGAGAAAGTAGAAAGCGATCTAAAACTTATAGACACACCTCTTATCGATCAGGAGCCAACTGACCTCTTGTTTATGCTAAGCTAATCATATTTGAAAATAGTATAAAATAAGGAACATAATGTAACAAAAAGAGAAATCATAAGGAACTTGCAAGAGAACGGGTCTGATACTGACTTCGGTTGTATACGCCGTCTCTCATAATAAAGAAAATATATGAAACTCAATTTTTAATGATTACTAAAGACTTATTTAAACGGTAACACTACACTAGTTGAAGCTGATCTGGCAGTTTTTGCCTCTAGCATAGTCGTCGTAGACATTGTGACTCACAACTTCCTTCCCCCTTCTCAAGAGGCATCATGACGATTTAGATGTTCGCTCAAACGAAAAAGGCGTGCCACGCCCATCCCTTTTTCTGCTCGGTCGAGATTTCTGTAGATCAAAATTGTACGCCGTATCGGTTGACTGAATCTGCTAGGAGAGGGATAGATTGGACGAATTTTGTTGAAGTGAGATTTGCTTTCGGTGATGCTGATAACTCTGCTGGTCTTTTTTCTGGCCATTCATTGAGTTCTGCATTCGGTAGAATCAGTGATACCTCAAAATTTGTAAAAACCTTTTCTTAAATCTTATACATTTATATGTTTTAAGTCACTTTTGGTGCCGCCAAGCTCAATTGGTCTTTTGCAAGACGATGCTTAGACGTCGCTGTAGCTGAGGATAATCCAGGTGGGTTTCGTAAGTGATGTTGGTTGAAGTGAAAGCTGGTGCACTAGCAATAAATTTGGCGCGAAACGCGAAAATTTTACGAAACTACGAAGCGGTTCGCTTGAACTTTTGTTCGGCCGGAATTTTAACGATCGCGGAAACGACCCGGGAATCGCGACGCGTGATCAATCGACCGTTGGATATACACAAGTCTAGTTCTAGACAACTTGTGTTGCCAATCCAGCCCTGCGAGAAAAAGTGCGAGCAGCTGGGCCTGAAGTACTGACGTCCTTTTTCACGTTTTTTTGCCGCTGGCGGGATTTAGTTGCGCAGCGACAATGGCAAAAACACACCTACTGCCCGCCTTGCTCTTAGCAAAAGACACTTGATGGTGAGGGCACGGCTGGTAACGCACAGGTTCAAAGGGGCCAGGCGAAGGTGAGCGACCAGGGTAAGATAGTAACAAGCTGCTGTGATGACACTCGGCGCGTATCGTGTTGCTTAAGTGAAATACTTTGACTCTTTTGTCAACTTGGTTGTCGCTGTTGGTCACATGCGCATGTGCTGGCTGCGTGGAGACAGTTGTCCCAGGACGAAAAAAAAATATCGGCGATTATTTGGTACGCTGAGAGCCTTGATCAAGGAGTGCTCTTATAGCAAATCGCTCGCCCTGATGGAAGTTGTGCGCGAGGGCGGTAGGCAAAAGGGCCTGAGTGTGGCATTCAGTCACATGTGCGTTCGTTTTATGAGAAGGAATCGAGGCTCCTGAGTGCGGTGAGTCTGATAGGACGGAAGAGAAGGATCAATCTGTAAGACCACGGCAGCATACCCATGAATCATCGCACACCGATATGGGCTAGTACCTTTTGCTGAACGATGGGAGGCTGCCAAACAATAATACCATCTGTTATGTTGAAAAATACATCGAAGACGATCATCGACCGTCATTTCTTAAAATTTTCAGCACACATAGGCGGCAGATCTTCGCCGGCTGCTCGTGACCAATAAAGATGTTCGTTGGTGGTTACGAAACTTCCACAAAAGGCGCGTGGTATTGCATGCTGGACGTTGAATCCACTGAGGTTTTAAGGAGGTCCAGTAGCTTAAGACGGTGGGCTGTTATTTCGCAATAAATCCACCTTCCCTCCTTTAAAATATCTGAAAGATTTATAACATTGTCCGCATCAACAACATCGCAAAGACAGGCGTCACCGATAGCCTTTCTTTACCTTTTCCACACTGAGTCTAGGTCTGTCATCGCATCGTCTAGCATAAATCGCGGTGAATTATCAGCATACCTGCTTCTTAACCCTCAAGTGCCATGACCGTCTCTAGACGGAAACAGTTCTCTCCATATTTGCTTACATACTTCAAAATTGTTTAAATTTATCGGTTTCTTCGTTGCGTAAGACAAATTTTTGGGGTTTCAAGAATTAAACGAAGTAAACAAAAATTAAAAATTCTTTTAAAGATGCGAGGAATTGCGAAGAGGAGTAAGGCCGTCTAGAGGCAGTCTAGAGGCCTAACTTCCCTTCACAATTGCTCACATCCCAATAAACATCTTAACTATTTTTTGTACTTCGTTTAATTCTTGGCACCCCAAAAATTTGTCTTACGCAGCGAAGAAAAAGGTAAATTTAACCAGTTTTTTGGTATGTGAGCAAATATGCAGAGACTTAAGGGCGTCTAGAGGCGGTCGTGGGCACTAGAGGGTTAAGTAGCACAAATCCATGAATTCAATGAAAGTATTGTTGAAATTTGCATACAAAATCATGTCCATTGAACGATTGACAAAAAAAAAAAAAAAAAAAGTAGCAGCGCTGCAATATAGCTAACCAACGTTTTTTCGTCTAATTTGCTTTGTCATCTCTTTTATTTGTTTTCCCAAAGCCGCCTGGGCTAACAAATTGCAGCACATAGCAATGCACACCGCACTCCGTTGCCGCCCCCTTTTTCTTTTGCCCTTGTCACCAACCTGTGAGCCAGAGATGTATATGTTTGTAGGCACGTTATTTCGAATGAGAGAGGACTATCCGCATTGTAAGGAGTGATTGCAGTACGTACAGTGTGCTCTTGATTTGTTAAGGGTAATGTAAAGCTTAAGAATCGTGTTCGGGAAATGGCTCGTAGATAGACTTTTCTCAGCTGAAGCCAGGACTCTAATACTGAGGATCGCGAATGATTGTGCCACTAAGCTCAATTGGACTTTTGACCCAAATTAGGCAAAGAGAAGTCGTTTCAAACTAGAGCATATAAAACCAACAACGTACCTTTTGCAAGACGATGCTGTAGACTTCGCTGTAGCTTCGGACACTCCAGGTGGGCTTCTTTGGTGATGTTTATTGAAGTGGATGCAGTTGGGCTTGCAATAAAATTTGACGCGAAACGCGAAAATTAGACGAGCCTTTGACCCGGTTCACTTTTACTTTTGTTCGGCCGGAACTTTAACGATCGACCATTGGATATACACAATGCCAGTTTTAGCTGACTCGTGTTGCCAATCAAGCCCTGCGGGAAAAAGACCAAGCAGTTGGGCTGAAAGTGCTGCCCTCCTTTTCCCGTTTTTTTAGCCACTGGCGGGCTTTTGTTGCATACCAACATGTTGCAACAGTGGCAAAAACGGACCCTCTCAATGAAAACTTTACTGTTAATTTATAATCGTAACATAAGTTTTTGCTTCTTTCAAGACATATTAACGTGTTTGGAAGTCACCCTTTTTTATTTTATTTCTTTTTTGACTCCTTTTCATCAATTTTTAATTTTTTTAATTAATTTGAAATAGGCGATACTTATTTTATGTAAGTGATGTAGTTTAAAAATTTTTAATAATTGCAAACGTATTATAATTGCAAATTCTGTTTAGGACACATTTGATTTTGATAATTATAAATTCTTTAATTTAAAAAAAATATTATTTTTTGACTGGAAATATTAAATTCTTTGAGGGTATTTCTCTTTTTAAATTACTAATTCAAAATTCGGTTTTTTTTCTTTTCAAAGTATGATTACTCATTTACTTTAAATAAAACACAAACATCTCCTCTTCTGAAGGGCAAAAACGATAAGGTAACAAAAAACTGTCTTTCAAAACGGCTTGGACAGTAGTAAAAAAAATGGCTCATTGCTAGCCACAAATCGAATTTCAGCCTTGTGCATGCGTTTGTTTATGCATCCAAATGCCTCGTGAGCTTGGCGTCGCATTACATGTCTTACATCGGCAATTCGCTGCATACGATGATGTTAGTAACAACTAAAACAGATTACTTACGACTTGGCCGTGTGCATTCATTTGATTTTGCATCCAAATACTTCTTGGTACTTTTGACTTTAAACCGTCAACTAACAGGTTGGCTGATAATTCCCCGGTCTAACAAAGAAAAACACATTTTTTTGTCAAAATTCGTTTTTATTATTCAACATAGTTCCCTTCAAGAGCGATACAACGATTATAACGACCTTCCAATTTTTTGATACCATTTTGGTAGTACTCCTTCGGTTTTGCCTCATAATAGGCCTCAGTTTCGGCGATCACCTCTTCATTGCAGCCAAATTTTTTCCCTGCGAGCATCTTTTTGAGGTCTGAGAACAAGAAAAAGTCGCTGGGGGCCAGATCTGGAGAATACGGTGGGTGGGGAAGCAATTCGAAGCCTAATTCATGATTTTTTGCCAACGTTCTCAATGACTTGTGGCACGTTGCGTTGTCTTGGTGGAACAACACTTTTTTCTTCTTCATATGGGGCCGTTTTTCCGCGAGTTCGACCTTCAAACGCTCCAATAACGACATATAATAGTCACTGTTGATGGTTTTTCCCTTCTCAAGATAATCGATAAAAATTATTCCATGCCCATCCCAAAAAACAGAGGCCATTACTTTGCCAGCGGACTTTTGAGTCTTTCCACGCTTCGGAAATGGTTCACCGATCGCTGTCCACTCAGCCGACTGTCGATTGGACTCAGGAGTGTAGTGATAGAGCCATGTTTCATCCATTGTCACATATCGACGCAAAAACTCGGGTGTATTGCGAGTAAACAGCTGCAAACACCGCTCAGAATCATCAACACGTTGTTGTTTTCGGTCAAAAGTGAGCTCGCGCGGCACCCATTTTGCACAGAGCTTTTTCATATCCAAATATTGATGAATGTGAATTTGTGAATTTTTTTGATGTTTTCGTCGGTAACCACCTCTTTCGGGCGTCCACTGCGTTCACCGTCCTCCGTGCTCATTTCACCACGCTTGAATTTCGCATACCAATCAATTATTGTTGATTTTCCTGGGGCAGAGTCCGGAAACTCATTATCAAGCCAAGTTTTTGCTTCCACTGTATTTTTTCCGTTCAGAAAACAGTATTTTATCAAAACACGAAATTCCCTTTTTTCCATTTTTTTCACAATAACAAAAGATGCTTCACAAAAGACGCTCTATCTCACAAACTAATTGACTATCAGACGTCAAATTTTGACACAAATCATTTGAAGGTTGCCACTGTATAAAAATAATATGCATTTAATACTAGCGACGCCATCTATGTGTCAGCCCGGGGCCTTATCAGCCAACCTGTTATATGCATACAGGAAGAATATATGCCACACAAATCATTAGTGGCATACCGTACGCTGCCTCTTCCCACCGTCAAGAGAAAGCAGATCAGCTTGGAAAGCCATAGCTTACCCAATGTCCGGAAGCTTGTCTTCTTTGCATCATCTTTTTCTGTCATGCTAAAAAACCAATTTTTTTTATGCGAAAACACCTTTCAATAAAAACATTACAAAGGCTAACGAAAAACGGTTGTGTGAATTACAATAGTAAAACAATTCTATCAGCTCCGGTTTTCGGGAAAATTGCGTGACAAATTTTTAACACCATTGCATTTTTCAAACTTATTTTTCCCAAACATGTTGAAATTTATTTTCAAATTTCAAAAAAGCCAGTATTCCTGAAACATCATTTTTTTATATGACACCAAGAGATGTAATGGTGGTCGCCTCCTCGTGGTGCATCCTCGGTAACGCTAAATAACCTCCACCCCCTTGGCATGACCGGACCGTCCCTTACCTTTCTTTGTCTCCTAACACGATTAGTTGACCCCTGGGCTGTCGGGAGGGGTATTTTGTTGCCTCAGTACGTCGGCTGAACCCCTTCGGAAATGGCTTTTGGGCTACTGCCCCAACCGGCTCCGTCCCGTTTAAAATTGGCAAGTCTCAAGGTACGTTCAATGTTCGTCGCCATTCAGTTGGCCGTGTAGGTCCAGTTGAGTTGTCTCCTGGTCAACACCCGATCTGGCTCTGAGTTCATCTCCCCATAAGGAAATAAATTCACCCTCGCATGACCTCTTTGCTTCGGCATAGACAACCATGGGATCATCATGGGTGACTGCACAACGAACGGAGATAGCGGCCTTGAGTTGGGACCCATATAGCATGGACAAGTCCTCTTATTTCAAAAAATCTTCGCCCAACCCTCAAGGGGACTCCAAGTTCCACGACCTTAGGTCGTAAACGATAAGCCTACACTACGAAGGCAGTCTAAGGCTATCCAGCCGAAATTGCGTGTTCTAGCCCCTCCTGCACGCGGTATTTCCTTGGGTACCTTGGCAAACAAGCCAGGTACCAGCACAACCGCTGACGTAAACGCTTTCAACGCGGCGCCTGCTTCAGTTGGCCAAACGGGCAGACATCAATGCCCAGACAGGCTTTCAATGTCGCGGGGCGGAGATGTGGCTAGGGTATTACCCATCCCGTCGCCCAACGCTGACAGCGCAAACTCTGGCAAAGTCACCCGCAGGTCGGCTTTCCGAATTCTGGAAAAGCTTGGCAGGATCCCATGCCGAGCTCTCCGGGGAAGATAAAGCTCGGTTGGAATGGGCCAAGAAGAACACTATTGTCCGTGTTCCCAACCCCAACCCAACTACTGCCACCAGCACGTTGGTCAATCGTCCTCAACCCCAATGACAAAGGTCAGATGAGAGGACACAAAATGCCAGCCAGTTGCAGCAGCCGAAGCGACCAAAGGTAGTGGTCGCTCGACCCAGGACGAGCAAGCTTTTCAACGAAACCGCTAGAGACTGCTTGGTCTGGGTTTTGATTGGCCGAAGCAAATCGGATGGCACCATCTCTCCGGTAAGCTAGAAGTTGGTGCAATCCGCGCTGCTCCGCAGTTACAAGGATATCCTGGCTGCAAACCCTGGTCCCTCCCCTAAGAAGATCAACGCTCAGCAGATCTAAACACGGCCGCAATAGCTGCAGTGGGCGAGATTTGGCCTCGCGCCAAACTCTACGTTATAACCAGGGATCAGATTCCTAATAGGCCAAGATCCTTGGTTCTGATTCCCGCGAACCCCTCCTCTCCTGAGAAAATTCTAGAATTGCTGAGGCTCAGCCAAAGTAAGCGACTCCAAGAATATCCTGCGAGAGGCCCTAGTGATCCAAAATGAGGAATCACTTGCACCTTTCTCTGTCAGGAACGGTCGCGTCTCCTACGGTTAAGAGGAGGTGCGGCTACGCATCTAAAAGGCTGATAAGGCACAGCCACCAAGTGCGGCTGCTCCAGGCGTCTCGTCGAAGACAGCCACCGGGCCATCCATGGCTCAAGACGCCTCCCAATCGCCGAACGACGAAGGGACTTATGAAGACGCCAGGAGCTCAATCTCGGTGCCTGAGTGCGTTGGGGAGTATTTCTCCGCGCTTGGCTTGGTTTAAGCTCAATCCGTGGAGATGGCAGAGTCCGAGGATGACACCGACCCTGCCGACGTTACCATAATCGCAGCTGGTGATGATAATGGTGAAGGTTTTGCAAATCAACCTCCACCACTCTAAAGCTGCATCTACAGGGATCATCCTCCACCTGTACGAAGGAGGGGAGGAGCTAGTTCTGGTTCAAGAACCTTGGATCTGTAAAGACCAGGTTTTTGGACTAAGCTCAAAAGGTTATAGCACCATATACGCCAAAAGAGCAGGCAAGGTAACGGCCTGCATTATGATAAAAGATTGCGCAAAGCACTTTTTCATACAACATCTTAGTGACGGTGACAACGCCCTAATTGCTGTGGAGATTCACCACCAGAGTTTCTGGATTGTCTCCAGCTATATGGCCTATGATGACGGTGCTACACCGCCAGGTGAGCCTCTGAGGCTTATAATCGCTGAAGCGAATAAGCGAGGCACCGAACCAACTTTCATTACGGTTAACCGTAGAGAAGTTCTCGACACTACCTTGGTTAGCGAGCAAGCAGCGGGACTGGTCACAGATTGGCGAGTTTCTGAGGAATGCTCTCTTTCTGACCACAGGTACATTAGATTTCAAATAGAAGTCACTCCTCGGAGGAGCAAATTTCATCGTAACAGAAGAAAATCGGATTGATGTAAGTACAGATCCGTCTTCAGTCAAATGATAGGGTCTGCCTCTCAAATTGACGGCGTTGAGTGCTTGGAACATGCCTTAACTACGTTAACCTATGGGTACAACCAGGTCACCCTGGCTGTATGCAGACCCGTTTAACCCAGGGGTCAGCCCAAACCACACTGGTGGAGTCAACGCATAGCAGAGATACGTAAGGAATGTAGAAAAAGCTTCAACTAATCAAAAACAGCCAACAACTGGGTTTTATACAAAGAAAAGCTAAGGCTTTTCAAGGCCGAGACCAGGAAGGCGAAACGCGCCTGGAGACACTTCTGCAACGAAGTTGAAAGCCCCGGCGAAACAGGCAGACGTTGAAAAATACTGTCCCGTAATGCTACCCAAATTGGGTCAATCCAAACGATCAGCGGAAAATGGACGGAGTCCCATGCCGAAACGCTAGGGACCCTCCTTGATGCACATTTCTCTGGAAGCATGGATGCGAGAGACCACGTCTCTGCGCCAACTACTGCACTACAGATTCCCACTTGGGTTGCTTTGGATGACGTGAGCCTTAAATGGGCCATTGGCTCCTTCCATCCCTTCAAATGTCTTGCCCCTGACGGCATAATACCCGCCGATATACAGGCTACTGTATCGGAGGCGATGCCCTGGCTCAAGAGCATCTTCAGGGCTTGCCTTTAATTTGCCTACGTTCCGCGCCTGTGGCGCGAATCAAATGTGGTCCTCATCCCCAAGGCGGGATAGGCCAGCCAAACCTCAACGAAAGATTTCAGACCTATCAGTCTCTCATCCTTTCTTCTCAAGAAGTTGGAGCGCATCATCGACTGTCACATAAGGACTGCGACTCGGCGTCCGCCAGGCAGTGCTGAACTTGCAAATACCAAAGGCCGATCTACGAAAACGGCTCTCAGCTTACTTTTGAGCTACACAGAGAAGTCTCTTCACTGCAAAGAGTACACCTTGGCAGCGTTTGTAGATATACAACGGGCCTTGAAAAACATAGACCCAGCAGCTGTTTTTAGAGCCCTCAACAGGATGCAGGTGGATAATAACCTGATAAACTTTACGCACCAGCTCCTTGTTTGTAGGTGCATAAACACCTCGATGGGTAATGAGCAGCTCAGGCGAGCTACATACCTAGGTACTGCTCAAGGGGGCGTTTTGTCCCCTCTTATATGGAACCTTGTGGTGGAAAACCTCCTTGAAAGACTGAGAGACTCAGGTTTAAAGGTGGTTGGCTACGCCGATGACCTAGCCACAGCACTCTCGGGGATTGATCCAAATACCCTTTTGGGTAGAATGATGCATTCTTTTAGAAAACTATCAGCATGGTGCAGGGAAAATAGACTCAATGTCCACCCACAGAAGAAGGAACTGAAGCTGTTCACCAGAAGGTACAAGCTCAGGAACTTCATTCCTCCGGTAATGGACGGGCTACCAATCAACCTCTCATCAAAGGGCAAGTACCTAGGAGTGATCCTGGACCCTAACCTCTCTTGAAACGAAAACGTGCTTGAGAGATGCCGAAAGGTGCTAACTGCTCTCTACTGCTGCAAAAAAGCCGATGGCAAAAGCTGGGGACTCAAACCTAGAGTCCTGATGTGGCTTTATGTGGCTATTGTAGAGCCAATCGTTCTGTACGGCGCTGTAGACTGGTGGCCAGCAATGTGCAGGCAGAAAACTCAGGCAGTGCTTCTCTAATGTTCAAGGGAGCTCTGCGCACCACTTCCACAAAAGCTCTATTTTCAATTCTTAACTGGATTCCATCAGAGCTTATTATTAAAAGAAAGGCCAAACTATCCGCAACCAGACTCAAAGTCATCGGATGCTGGCCTTTCAGACCCATTGGCCATGCGGCCATCCTGATGGGGACCAACCACTTCTAGTGGACTATACGATCCCCCGGATCTCTTTAAAACGAGACTACCAGACCTTGATCCGTTATAAATAATACTATGATCATCGAACTGACATTACTTCCAAATCCGTGGAGGTATTCACGGATGGCTCTAAGCTCAAGGGCAGAGTTGGGGGTGGAGTTTTCTCGGAGGAGCTCAACCTAAAACTCAGCTTTCGACTTCCTGACCACTGCAGTGTTTTTCAGGCAGAGGTAGTGGCAATAGATAAAGCGACCAACTGGTTTCTGGGTAACAAGATTTTCCCTGAACATCTGTTAATTTACTCGGAAAGCCAGACGGCCATAAAATTTCTATCAAGTGTGGTAGCCACATCCAAGACAATCCACGAGTGCCGCTTATCTCTTCAAGAGATGGCAGAGAACTCCTCGGAGACCCTGATATGGGTGCTTGGACACAGGGACATCAAAGGGAACTGTACAGCAGATGATCTCGTAAGAGCCGGTACAGAACTCAAGAATACTATAACGGAACCTGAATTAGGTATACCGCTTGCTTCAGTGAAATTAAAGATTAAATCTGATTTGTACAAGCAGGCACGCAAGGCATGGGCAAAGGAAGATTCTTGGCTCACCTCAAGGTTGATGTGGGTAGACCTATATTACAAAAGGACCAGTCAACTCCTTGCCGTGGGCCGCGCCGATATAAGGCGTTTGGTCTTCATTATCACAGGAGACTGGCTAATAGGCAGGCATGCCGAACGCCTTTGCGTTCCATACAATTAATTCTGTAGAAGTTGCTGATCGGAGGAGGAAGAAGAATCAGTAAGCCAGGAGAAGATCCAGGCTACTCGGCTCCTTCTTCTTCTCCTTCATCACCGAGCTATCATCTGTTCGAAACAAAGACATAGCTCGCTTCATAAATAAGTCCAAATTGCTCCACCAAACGGGTAACTAGGGAGGCATGCCTTCCCACGTAGCATCACAACGGGCCCACACGCGGCCTTAGTGTGTCCCCTTAAAGGGTGCAGCCACCCTAACCTAACCTAATCTAAGTTTTTTATATTAAGGGTACTTTTTGGCCCTGACAATAAAATAGAAAAGAAAATCTTATAGTTAATATTTATATTTATTTTCAATATTCTCCTCTTGATTCAACGTACTTACAACATAAATTTAGGAGTGATAAAAACACGTGTTCCTGCTCATTTTTCAGAACTCCTTCCAGTGCGCTCGTCAAAGCCCATTGTATAGTATGAATGTCAAAAAAATGCATCTTTTCAGCATCAATTTCAGCTTTGAAAAAGAAAAAATTAATTCACACGGTACCAAATGAGGTGAATACGATGGGTGGTTCAACACACAGGACTCTTAACCAAAAACTTTTGCGTGGAATAAAATAACATAATTTTAGCACCTTGAAGGTAGTTTCAACAAAAATTCAAATCATTTGGTGAAAATACCTTTTTTAGACTTTATTGAATGAACAGCTCGTTATCTCGTTAATCTCGTTACAAACTTCAGTAGTAATCTGCCATTATTCTTTAGTCCTCCCTGAAAACCCTCTTCCGTCGTCCGAAAATACTGATGAAATCGTTGCCTCTGCTCCTGACTAAGATCTAGCAGATTTTTTCGGAAACGATCTAAATGCGAGTGAGTTGATTTTTATGTTCATGTTGAGCCCTAGCTCATGCACGTAAAGAAGCATGCTATCAACAAGCTCAAAAGGGTTATCAGTTTTTTTTTTTGGTTTTTTTTGCCTAGGAAGTTTCTTATTACCAACCAAAGATTCGTTTTGGAAATAAAAAACTTCCTTGACTAAAAGGTGACTTTTACGCCACCAATTCAAAGATTTTCATAAAATGTTTAATGTCATATTAAAGAATGATGTTTACAGAATACATACATTTTTCAAATTTGAAAATAGCTTTCACCATGTTTGAGAAAAAAAAGTTTGAAAAATGCAATAGTGTTAAAAATTTTTCACTTGATTTTCCCTAAAACTGGAGCTGATAGAATTGTTTGATAATGCACAAGTTTTAAGAATACCTACCTATGGATCTACATACAATTCCGCAGAAATATCTCAGGAAACAGACGACAACCGTTTTTTCGTTGGCCTATGTAATTTTTATATTGAAGGATGTTTTCGATGGGACGAGATGTTCAAAAAAAAAAAACGGGAAAAGGAGGGCAGCACTTTAAGCCCAGCTGCTTGGTCTTTTTCCCGCAGGGCTTGATTGGCAACACGAGTCAGCGTAAACTGGCATTGTGTATTTCCAATGGTCGACTTAACACGCGTTTCGCTTTCTGTCCGGGTTGATTCTGCGATCATTAAAGTTCCGGCCGACCAAAAATAAAAGTAAACCAGGTCGATGGTTACTTTAGTCGTTTTTGGCTTCCCATTGGGTTGCTGGAAAATGTCTCTGTGTCCTCTTACTGCCTTTGAAGTCACATTGTAATAGCAATTGGGGAAGAAGCCTTGCTCCATTGATATGTCTTCTAAGTCAAGTTTTGTGTTACGTTTGGCTGCGATTAGGGTCCATGCTCTATTCAGTCTGTTTAACCTTTCCCGAAAGTACTTCTCATCCGACCTAGATGGCGGATCCTTTTGCAAATTGTGGATAATTCGCTTAATGTTTTTTTACCAGCTTCTTTCTGGCTTCAAACTAGCTCTGGAAACAAAATGATTGTGGTTTTAGTGAAAAAACTTGTCCTTTGTATGATTTCTAATACTGATTTAAAAATTGGTTTTTTGATCCTGTGCCAGGTAACAAGGTCTTCAATTGTACGTTGTCTTGTCCTTTTGAATTGTGAGAGACTGGGTAGCCTGGCGGTGTAGTCACTTAGCCAAATGAGACTTGTTCGAGCGTATAAAGGTGTTTCACCGAAAAACTAAATGTTTACAGCCAGCACTAGTAACTCGGTAAACACTTTTCACGTAAGAAGTTTATAACACAACTGTCGCCCTTTTACTCTTCCATTTTATTGTATTACTTCGATTTTTTATATAAATTATATTATTGCAAAGTCAGTTAAACTATCAATTGTGCAGTGACATAATTCTTTCAACATTTTGGACCCAGTTATTGACATTTTCCAATCACCATGTTTAATTGCAAATGGACTTCTATATAGAGCTTTTAATGCAATATTAAAATTAACAGTTTTGTATTTTTTTTACTTATTTCAAGCTTCGCGTGAAAGGACAAAAAAACGAATGAAGTGAAGTTGTAAAATAATATTTGAATATATTTATACCCTTTATACGCAGTTTTTTGAGTCGCAATGTTTGTATGTTTGTAAGTATTCCAGGAGTCTGTTTACTTTGCACCGCTTAGTGGCCGAAATGTTGGGGCCGCGAGCTGAACCTGAGCAGGTGGAGGAAGTCAAGAAGAATGTTGCACCTTGCCCCTGCATTTCATCCAACGTCTTCTCAACCACCAGTTCCGAGCGCTTTTTCCGTCGGTCCACCGAAAGACGTGGTCAGCGCTGATGCTCCGTTTTTCGATGTTCCCTGTGACACGGATGATATAAGTTATCGCACTGTTGAAAGTATTGAGAACAGCTGGTCCGCAGGTGGCTGCTTCCTACTCGCAGCCGTTGGATGAAAGTCTCATTCTATCCTCCTATCCTCTAGTTTTAAGCTTGCCCTGTTCTTCGTTATCCTCTCTCTCTCTGTCTCTTTCTTTCAAGAACTTTTCTCGTTATTTCTTTTTTGTATAATTTTTTGTCTATTTGTTCCACAGGTCGAGGATGTGGCTCAATGAATCTCTTGCAGAACTGCAAGGCGGGCAGAATGTTTAAGATCACTGGTTGTTCAACCTATACACGTCAACTGCCATGAAACAAAAATTTCCCATGGTCAAACTACACCCGGCAATTGCCGTGCGACAAAGACTGTCCATGTCTAACAATCTAAATCCGTTGAAAGATACGCGCCAACAGCGAACTCAAAGAATCGCCTTAATATAATGGTAAAGTCGACAAAAATGCTTTCCGGGCCTTTCTTGCAAACCCTTCCAAGTGGCAACGGCCTGGGCATTGGAGGCACTAGGCACACTCGATCTACCGCAGCTAACTAAAGGCCACTTTCGCTCGCATTCCCGACGCAACTTTGTAAACTTTCTTTCTCTTCCGTTATAAATTATTTTACCGTTTATAAGAAGATTGGTGATATTTTTTAAATACAAATATCAGTGCTATTTGTGTTTCATAAAAGTGACTTTATTTTCACATTTAAAGGTTCACGCGGTGTTTCGTTAATTTCTTGGCTTTAACCGAACTTACATACGTCAATTTTTATGTAAATGCTTTTCCCGCAATGCTTCCTCCTCGCCTTTAATAAAGATTCGGTTGCCTTTAAGAAGAAATAAGAGATCTTTTTGCCTTCGCTTGAAATGAAGTCAACAGAGTCTCGCCCTACCATATGGTAATAATTTTTCAGCCAAAATTGTGAATTTTCTTCGTAAATTGTAGAAGAAATAGAACATATTTCTTTCCAATGAGGCGAAAAGGTGCTTCTTTGAAGATAAGTTGATTACACTATTTAACAGTGATTTTGTTGCCACGAGTTCGTTACGAATTTTCAATGAGGGTGGTATTGGTAAGATAGGAAAATTTTTTTTTAGTTTTTTCTTAATCGTAGTGTTGGAACTTCAACCATTTTCGTGAAAAATCTAACACATCACATTACACACATCAGCTGAACAGGCAAACGGGATGAAGTTAAGTATACTGTTAAACTATCAAAAAAGTTTGCGTTCGGAACAATTCAGTTCCAGGCGCCTTGACTGCGACCTACAAAGGATCATACAGCAGTGTTCTGTCAGGTTTCACAAAAATTCATCATGGACTAAGATGGACAAAACCAGATTTTCCATGTTTCGGCTTTAATCAGATGGAAGTGAGGCCATCTCCTACTTAATAAAAAACATTGATTTCATTTCACGGGATAATTTTTTTAACGTTGAGTGACAAAATAAATTTCTATTGCCAAACAATGCAAAAATGATTTGGTTTTATCATCATCAAAAATACAAGTTATTGTTTTCGCGTTTATTGAAGGTTAAAGTGCGAAAGATTTGGTCGAATTTAAAAAAGAGCTAAAATGGAAGGGTCTAAATTAGTCATTAAGTCGACATTGCAAGTGCATTTCAGTTTAAATAAAATCGAAATGATCTTAACCAAAAACATAAAAAATTTGGCGGTATTCAAACTTTATTTCTAAAAACGTAGTGGTTTAAGTAACGTTTTTTACGAAAATATTTCACGCAGTCTACAAAAAATGGTGCGTATTTAGTTAACCTAAAAGCTATTTCCCATGCAATTGAAATTCAACACTGTGAAAACTTTCTGAGGGAACAAACTGTGGTAATTGGCTTAAAGAACGCTACTATATTCATTTATTTTTAAAACCATATTAAAAATTGCTTTTTACCTGTGCTTGTGTAAACAAAACACGTCGCTTTCGCCGTTGAGTTAAGGGAAACTGAAGTGGTTTCGAATCAGTCACGCTGCATGTGGTAAGTGTACCCATATTACCCATATGACCCATTGATCCACTAGCTGATCCTCCCATAAGTCGAGAAACTGCAAGAAAGTGAAACATATATTGAATTTCATGTATTTGAATGTAGCAAGGGATTGTCGCGGTCATACAGTATATTCATTTACAAAGCGATTGAATACAATATTTCTTTTGAGATTTTCGCTGATAAATTATTGCAATATTTTCAAGCTTCTAGGCTAGATCGTTATATAACATATATATATATGTTAAACGTCGTAAACACAAAACGAAAATATTATTATTTAATTTGCGAATACGTGTGTTACACCAGAATTAATCGAGTAGAACCATACAAGATATGAACAGATATTTCCAGCGTTCCCAGGAGATTTGATAAACAGATGTCCATCTGACTCTCTGCGCGTCTACATGTCTTTCCGTATATAATTTTCTTATCAAAGGATTAATTCTGTTGCATCGAAATTCCTTCATGTGCTCATGGACACGTTACTGAGAACATGTTCCAACAGAACAGATCCAATCAGTTTTATCCTTGAGCTCACCTTTGGTTGGAAAAAATTATTTCCAATAAAAATAATAGCCTTAAATTAAGTAAAGAAGCTTCATGAGTTTTCGTGAAGTATCAATTTTGAGAAGAAAACTCTTCAATTGATCCAGAAATGATATTTTGGTAACGATATATTTAAAAAGTAACGCTTGTTATTTTGGTGTTCGATTTTCCTGGCATATGTAATATCCTTACATTTTGCTTGTTTAATGTTATCACTGATTCCATTCCTCCAAAAAAGGACCAAAAGGTTTCTCTTTTTACCAAAGAAAAATGTAGATGTCACATCTGTTATAGCCAGAACTTAAAATCGACAAACTGAGTACAGGAAACAATGAGCTGTTTTCGCCAAAAATGTGTATGCGAGCGCAATAATAACCTTAAAGTCGGTGCAAAATGTATTGACAATGAATAATTTTGTTGAATAGGTAATGAATGTGGAATTATATATGACTTCAAATGCAAAAGATCTATGAGGATTTTCTAAAGTTTACATCCACATATATTGTTTGATTGGAAAACCGCATGTTAGAGTAATCAAAATAATATTTTTATGATGATTTGAAAGTAAGAGATACCTCCAGTACTAGTGTGTGGTATAAAAGTTATGAAAGCTACCTTTAAAGCTTAACTTTTCAAGTGATCTTTATAGAATTTGATAAGTGCATATATTTTGGGGCGATAAGAAAGAGAAGAATAAATGTAACTTCCAAAAATTTGGAACGTTGGTGTGACAAAAGGTTGGTCCGTCATAAAGCAGGCCGCCAGGACAAGGATTTGCCTGAAAAATCCCAAAAACCTCCCCAAAATCGATGTGTTTGGAGAAAAATAGAATTAATTTAAAATGAGTGTTTCTTGTAAGAGATCTCAATAAAAAATATATAGCGAATATTGTCAGGTTCGCCTGAGTGTAACACCTCTACTTGTTTCTCTTATAAAGGATCGCAGAACGCTAGGGGTTTGTTTTTTGTTCGAAGAAAGAATAAAAGAAGTCCTAGAACAGCGGCTTGATTTTAAAAAAACTGCGGGTGAAAAATGATACAAAAGCCCTTGGTCTTATATTTGGTGAACTTTCAGGATCCGAATTTCCAAGCCTTCACAATGAAGAAAATATAAATTGAAAAAGTTTAAATTTTATATCGATTCTATACAAGAAAAGCGCCCAAAACATTCTAAATATTGCAACTTTCAGCCCTAAATTAGCAATTTTGTCAGATCGCCTAAGGTGAAAAACACTTTGCTTCGTATGTTAAGTTTAGTTTTTTGACCTCAAACTATATGAAATTACTAGCACGTTTAAGTAGGAAGTAGCGGTTGATATCACAACGAACTCATGCAGGCAGACAGTCACCAAATATTAACTCTGGCTATGCTTGCATTTCATAATCAAGTTTCGCAGTGCAATTATTAAACTGGATAGGCTCGGCTTGGGAATGCTTCGCCGGAAATCCGAACACTTATGACAGGGAACAAGCCTTCAGCACTCAAAATGATATCGTGCAGAAAACAGAACTACAAGCAGTTCTGATTTTCTTACGTGCGATACACTCATAAAAAAATGCAGCATAAGAATGTACCACCACCGCACAGTAAGCAGAAGTTGTTGCGCTTAAAAGCTCAACGGTCCAGTGAGTTGGTGTGATTATCTTATACACCCGAGTATCGGACCCGAATTCGATTATCACCCCTGAATTCGTATTGCACATAGAGCATGTGTGCTCGACTCAGAATCTGAATATCGAGTTAGATCCATAGCTGAGGCGGATAAAAATAAAAAAAAAAGATTTTTTACATCTTGTGAAAGTTCAAAGAAGACAAAGAATCTTTTCTCTTGTTTTAACTTGTTCCTTTAAATCTACATTAAGCGATATACGAAAATGTTTTGCTCACAAACACTTTTTTCGCCATCGCATCACTTAGCATGTCATGTCATGCCAGGAGGCACCAGAGACATTTTCTAATTCCAAGATGACAAGTTACCGGTGAATCCACTTTTCAACTCCTGAAAAAATGTCATACATAATGTCCTATGAAATCGCATTGCGTATCGACTCCAAAGTCACCCTTATTGCATCGTTGACGTCAGGGGGACATTTGCCTCTGCGTACAGTGGCTCTCGTCTTTCAACAGCCTTGCTCGTGACACCGCTTAGCCGAACCGGTACACTACATAAACTCCGATATACGAGGAAGTCGTAAGCACGATACAGATGAGCTAGCGGTGGTGTTGTTGAGACGCACCGCTATATATATTTTCAGGCAAAGATTTTAAGTCATCTTGAAAGCACGCCGCTATGATCGAGTGGAATTTACGAAAAGTTTGCTTACATCTGCTATTTAAATGATCCATTGAGCTCAACGCCTCTTGCCGTTTCAGCAGTAGTAAGTAGTACCGTTGTGCTGTGTTTCATGTTATTTTTGAATTTGAGTCATAGACAAAATATTTTTTGACGCAGTGGGCGAACAGAAACATTTCACCGCTGCAGTTCTCTGGTGCAGAACAATAATGATTTAAACAAGATCAATGATTATATGTACAACAAAATGAAAGAAATTTCGAACGATATCAGTGCTATGAATGATGGAAATCCGTTGCTGTAAGCTTGCGACAAGGGAAATTGTCAACACCAACCCCGAGGAAGTCAAGCAGCTGTTATTCAAAATTGAAGCGCCGCCGTATCAGAACGCGATTGAAACGGTGCAAATCGGAGAACCGACAGAGATCTCTAATAGCAAAGCCGTGCTATATGTGTAAGCGATGCCATGGGTCGATGGGTGTTTCTACCAACAATTGATTTTGAAAACTACGTCAAGAGAGGGCATGCAAGTTCATGTACCACTTTGTGATCTGATCTTTTGCAGAGCAGAGCTTTCGATTTGAGCTTTAAAATCAACACTTCTTTGATTTTCCGTTCAGAAAACCTTCAAAAGCTGCCGAAAAATAGCTGTCTCTCACGGTCATGAAAAGCTGTTATGTTAAACCAGCAAATACCGGCAAGAGAAGAATTGGTGGAGTAACTGGTGCGTAGCACGCTTGTTCCAATGAATTTAAGTGGCACTTAAGAGTCGAACAACGTCAACGGCGGTCTCGTTAGTTGCGTCGGAAGCTATTCGCGTCGAAAAATGTCCAAGCACTCTCCAATATAACTACCGCCACCAAAATCTAACCAAGTAATTGACAAAATTTTTAGGAAAAGAACACCAGAGTCACCATGTTCACCAGAGCTCCCATGAAAATATAAACACAAAAAATTATTGCACACTCCACCCCGTGTCCGATTCAATAAGAGATCGGCATTCCTCTAACCCTTCTCAAGTTAATCAAGGCTAATGCAAGAAAATGCAACAACAGTGGTGTTAATGACAAACTGCCAATCTCTATGGCAATTTCGAGAATCGAGTAAGGGTATTATAGGCAGACGAGCCTGCCCCCACAATAGCCGACACACACGTTTTGATCAACAGGCCAATACCGGTGCCAGTGGTAACTCCCACTAGCGACACATGAAACAACTATCTTTTGTTTCGTTTTTAGATTTTTTGTTAATATGAAAATAAAATTATGTATAGAATGCAAAATTAAATCAAAAAAAGTCAAAAGCTATGATATTGTTCAAAACAGTTTTCTGGCTGAAGGGCAACATTGAATTTTTTCAAGAAAAATTATGTCCGACCCCCACATTTCTTGCAGCGGTTGCATTTTCATTCTCCTTTTTTTACAATGTGATCTTTTTTGTCAAATCTTAGACTGTCAAGCAATGATTTTTGAGAAGAAGACACTCGTCATGGTTTGAGACTTGGTATTCCATATGATTTCAGGCATAACATCGCACATTGTCTTTTAAACTCCAGAATTGCTAGGCTTGCGATAGTTGTGCGATAGCTTGCCAGAAATTTGTCACACAAGTCCACGCCAACCATACATTTCTAATATTGCTTTATAGGAAACGGCATATTGAAGTCAACTCGTTTTTTTCCGCCGAAAATATCAACTAGCGTGGCCAATTGGATCCTATGGTGTACAATTGGTAAGAAACGTTACCATGAATTATCCACCCATCTGGTGGTAAGAACTATTTTCGTAGCAGTGATATCATATGAGCCCCGCTCATATTTAGCAAATTTTTTTTTTTGTAAGTCAGATTCATATTTTTGGCAACTTCATTTTCGCGCAGCGATCCAGTACCTCAAATTTTACACTTTAGCAATCCTTTTAGCAAAGGAACGCTTGTAATCAAGTTATCAAAAAATAACTGAGTTCCAATCGGAAGTTACATTTCGAAGCCAATCCCAGTACAAAATCTCCACCTTGTCCAAATCCGAGCGAAGGTATATTTGTTGATAATCCACAACATGGCTCCGCATGAAGTAAGTGTCCATTGTGCTCAGCAATGCACCACAGTTAAAATCCAAATCGGATTGGCTTACCACGAATTAATTGCTTAGCTCCATGTTTTCCAAAATATGGGATCATGCTTTTCTCGACACTAAGTAGTCCGCTGTTCGGAAGGTTTTAACATTTTCGTTAAGAATATCAAAAATGGGACGAATCTTAAACATTTTGTCTTTTAATAATTTTTTGTTTTATCAGCGAAATGTTAATATTTTAGAACATTTTCAAATGTATTTTGCACCATTGAACCAGTAAATATAGGACAAACGCAGTCATCGTCGCCTTTCCAGGTGTGGATTAAATAACCCCGCAACAAGGCAATCGATTACACCTTATCTCGATTGGTTGATTCAAAAGCAAAAACATATTTGTTTGAAAATATGGCAATATACGCCACGAAGGCGAATTCGTACATAAAACGCTGTAACAGTTCCTTCCTCTCAGACAAGAATAACACCGAACGCTATCAGGCTACTCGAGTATAAAATGGCAATAAATAAAAACATGAGCATCGGAAATGGAGTCCGTAAAGATCAACAAACAAATACAGATCTGAATAAAACGTGTTACAGAAAACACGAAAGGTATAGTTATTCTCTGAGCAGCAAATATTTTAAATGGAATGACATCCAGCACAATAGAGGAACTTTTATTAGCAGATGCAAAATTGTTGTTAAAGAAACAGATTATTTTGATTTTCAAGACAGTTTCAGAAAAATTTTTCTAATTTAGCGCAAGGCAACGCATAAACATGATGTTATTAAGCGACATTTTTTTTAATAAAAAGAAGTATTGAATTAATAAAAAAAAATTTGACAGTTCCCACTCAAGGCACATTAACCTAAACGTTTTTTTTTTACTATATTTTCAAGAGCCCTTTTCAACAAAAATCGGAAGCCTCAGCAAGAAGTGTTCTTCCAACTTAAAAAAAAAGGAGAAAAGGCAAAAGCATTGCGAGAGTACATACTTCGAAAAAAAAAAAATTTATATACCTATACACATATATATATCAAAATGACTCGAAAAGTACATGCACATACATGTTTAAAGATATAAAAAGTATTTGCATGAATGTATTTGAGAAATTTAAAGTTAGAACTTTTAAGATTTTACAGTTCTAAATATCCGTAAGATGAGATCCACACACCAAAAACATCTACAACACAACTAGATAATCTTCATGGACTAAACCTACAGCAACTATAGCCACCATAACAGAACATGTGACGTTTTCTGGTCTACAATCAATCAACAACACTTCAATGCAGCAAGACTTCCTCAGCAACGATCATTGGTTGAAAAGTTTTCACCACAGTTTTTATAGAAAGTCACGATTCTCGTGGCTTTGCAGAAGAAGATGCGAAATGTTGGGTGTCACAACCGCACAAACAGTTCTTATACCCTCTTGCGAAAAAAAGTGCAACACAGAAGCCGAGGCGTTCAGAAGCAAGTGAACGTAAAAGCTGACGTAAACAACCAAGCCTTGTAACAACAACAACAGCCACAAGTGCAATGGGAAAAATTGAAATACGCTTCGCAAGCATAAGCTTGTAAGAATCAATAAATATCCAAAGAAAAATCGAAGAAATATTATGAAACCACTGTAAAATTTCAAACATTTAAAAGCACTGAAAAGGTTTGGCTTAAACAGCAGAATCGCAATAAAAAAATTTCACCACAATGGGAGGGCAGGTACACGGTAATTTCCGCTATTGGGCCTGTAAATATCAATCTTTTGAAAAAAATAAAGGAAATACCTACCATAACAAGCTTTTGAAACCATACCACAAGTAATAACAAGAATAATCCTTAAGATAATATTCTATTTCTTTCTCTAACTAACTTTAAACCAATTAGGATAATATTTCAGCAGCTAAGATGGTGGCATTGCGCTTTATACTAAATATAAGACCTTTATCCCTCTTATTTTCCTTACTCAGATCCACATTCAGTAAAGAGGAATATTGGAATTCCTCAGCAACACAGAAGTTGAGAGAGAGACTGATAGCAGACAATAATAACACATTGGTTTCCAAAAACCTAAATAAGACTGCCCAGCAAAGACGAGGCAACATCATTATTTGTTTTGCTTTTTGCGGAACGAAGAAGCAACGCCGAAGACTGTAGTGTATATTAATAGTTCTTAGTTTCGTTGATTTATTTGGTTTTATAACATGGACAGGATAACACTTAGATTTTTAACGCTGGAAGATTTGCGAAAAACCTGTATGAATTTAGGATAAACTCCAAGAGGGGAGAAATCAGAAGTTCAACGTCGAATATTATTGCATGAAGAATACCTGAAAAAAGAAAATAACTACCAACCTACCAGTTTAGTACCTACGATGAATTGGTTTGACGTCTGAAGTTACGTTTGGCATATTGATGTTAAAAGCAAAAAGAACAACTTAAGTGAAAAACCAGATAAAGCATCTATTAAGAACCTAAAGCTTCTATTAAGACCATAAAGCGAAAGAAAATAATGCAGACAGACGGCGAATTTTAAAGGATATAAGGATTTGGGACTCGAAAGGTAAGCACCGTGCTATAAGAGCAATCTTGAACACAGGCAGTGACTTAACTATAATTTCAACATTCAAGTATTTTGAGCTTTTTGGTGAAGGAGATCTCGTAGGAAAAGGTACAAACGTCAACGGTGTAGGGGGAGGTCAAGCAAAGACGAAAGGGATAATTAACGTTAGGATAGAGGTCGATAACATACCACTTGTACTGAAAATGCACATTATGCATAAAGCTGATGCTCAATTAGAAATTACAATCGGCAATGACATCGTCAGGTCTTAAATATTCTTGGTTTCCGAAGTGAGCCACCTTTTTCCGGAAGATACGAGGCGCTGCACTCATGACCGCCGGTTTACTCGCACCCTCTAAAACAGTTTTCGAAGAAGAAGTCTAAATCTTCAATGTCATAGGTTTGACGAAGAGTACACTGTACGATGAACTCAATAAAGCGAATTTAGACCATAACACTAGAGAAGAAATAGAAAGGTTAGTCAGGAACTATCGTTCGATCAGAAATCCCGATTTGCCAGTAAATTTGAGATTGCAATTAACCCACAGCATTCTATTTTTGTATGTTCTCGCCAAGCTTCCCGCCTGCGACCGAGAAAAAGTCAATGCCCAGGTACAAGAGTAATTGAACAATGGAATAATTAGACTGAGTTCATCCGAATACTCCACACCAATCAAAAAATTGTCAAGAAGAAATATAAGTGAGCCGTTCTTGGTAAAATACCATTAATTGAATAAAAAAAATTTCCGGAGAAACTTCTTTTTGTTCCTTTCGACGAAGTTGGGGAAAGGTGGCTACCTTGGTCCGGATTTCACTATTTTCAATGCAATAAATTTTACAAAAGATGATCTTTAGTTTTTCTTTTGTATTATTTTTGCCAAATACTTCGGCATTAAATGACGAGACAATTACAGTTTAACTCCTGAACAATAAAATGAAAAACTACTTTTTCCATACCAATCTCGAACGAGCCAAGGTACACCATGCAAGTTTACCTCGGCCCGAATAAGTTAAATGGAGTAAATTCTTAATAAATATATAAGACATTAAAAATATTTGTTTATTTCTATATGTCATGTTGTTTAAAACGGAAAGTATCTAAGTGTTCCTTTTTTGCTCGGCGAAAAAAGCATGGATGAATGAACAACTGTTTACGCTAAAATAAGGCTCTATAATTCATCTTGAGTTTGAATCTTTTCTTTAGAAACTCTTTTCCGTATGGTTCTTTGTTATCTGATAAAGAGCAGAAAGGCATTTTTCTAAATTCGTTCAAAATATGAAACACATGCCAATACTCATCGTAAATTTTTACCTCGGATCGGTTTAAGGTACACTTGTAAGCATATATCCGAGGTACACCTTCGGCTTGTTTTATATATCAACAAAAAATTCATATTTTGGAATCTTAACAGAAGAAGGACTCATGCTATGTTTTGACAATAAGTAAAATGATATTGCTTGATTTGTAGAACTAGAAAATTGGGATTCAGTTTTACACCAAAGCTTTGGCATTCATCTTAAAATAAAAACCTTTTTGCACAAAAAAAATATATCTCTCATTTTCCACTTTTCTGTATAGCTAAACAATCTGAAGCAAACATAAGTCAAACAGTAGCTTGAGTGTTACATTCCATAGCAGAACATATGCCTGTTTGTGTAGTAGTTGAGCGGGAATCTACACTTTGACCGGGGTGCAATCGGACCAAAGTACACACCTCTCCCCTTTTATTACGGCTCAGAAGTGCAAAACTTTTCACCACCTTGGTGGTATAAACGAAATCCGTGCTCATACCAATGGCAGACGACTCTAAACCGTTTACCTCCTTCGTCACATAAGATGGTCAATATGAATTCAATTACGTCCCACTTGGTTTAGCTAACAGGCAAACGATGGTCTGCCACTTCAATAATAGTATTTTCCAGAACTTGGTTGAAATTAATTCCGCAGTCGTTTGCAAGGTGAAAATATTAAAATCGGGCATTTCTTAACTGGAAGGGATGCAGAGACTGACCCAGGTGTTAAATGTTGCAAAGGACTATGGGCTAGAAATAGACAGGACAAATTGTAAGTATCAGTCGAGAATGTCTCTTTGGGTGTAGCTAATAGAAGATTTTAAGATTAGAACAGCCCCAGAAGTTCTCCGAAGGATATGTAGGTCTCCATTTCCACGCGACATAAGCTCAGTTACGAAATTGTTGGAGTTTACATCGCATTTAAGAAGGTTCGTTCCACAGTGTGCGGTAGTGGTAAACCGTTATCAGACCTACTCCGCAAGAATTCACGATTTTCTATTTACATCTAATGTGCACTATCATTTCAACAGCTTAAAGGATGCCTAATCAATGCCCCGGTTTTGACATCATTCAATCCGAGCGCACTTACCAAAATCCCTCCGAGTGCATACCAACGTGGCTACAGTGCAACTCTTTTCCAAAAATTTCCCATTTAGAAGTCATGGTATGCGATAGAATTGATCAGTAGAAGAACCACGGATTCAGAAGCTCGGTATATCTAGTAAGAATTGGAAGTTCTGGCAACCATTTCTTCATTGAAGAAATATACAACATATTTGCTTAACAGAAGAGTACCAATCGTAACTGATTGCAGGGCGTTTTCAATGACCATGAACAAATCCAGTGAACAACCCTGAGTTTCGAAATTGAGGAGTTACTGGCAGGAATTTGACTAGTATTTCGAATGCCGTCGTTGGCAAGGATCGAAAGAGTTCAGCATTTTGAGCAGCGCCTATCAATTATTAACACAAACGCCACTAGAAGAAAAATTAAAAGACTCACAACAACAAGACAACTGGACCACAATAGTTATTTAATTTGTCAAGCACACCAAGTACGAAGATTTCTACCTGCGGCACGAAGTATTGCACTCGGATTCCAACAAGGACCTTTTGGTAATGCCTGTGATTTTAGAACGAGAAATTATTAACCTCTCACATAGACAAGAACATTTATCGGCATTGGAGGCTAAGATTTTACTGAACGATTCTGTCTTTTTCCTTGATATGCAAACAAAAGTAGAACTAATAGTAAGAGATTGTTTGGAGTGCAGGATATCCCAAAAAGGGTCAAAGGAAACTTCCAAGTTGCTGATTCCGATCAATAAAGGAGACTAGAACTTTTTACCTAGGTTGCGTGGGACCACTTACTTCAACGATCAAACAATATACCTATGTTATGATAATAATAGGTTCCTTTTCCAGATACAATTGGCTCAACCCAACGAGAGAGAAAGACAGCGAGCAGATTGTAGCAAAACTTAATGCTCATTCAGTAATTTCGACAAACGCAAATACCTTTGCAACGACAAAGAAAACGTTACAGTAGTTGAAGTTAAGTCAATTAAATGGTAACAATTTCACGGAACGGGTCAACACTAATATAAGCAATTCATTTGACCAACTAAGCTCCAAACGCCCCGAAAACTGGAACAAATATATAAAGAAAATATACGAAATATTGAACTTCATCCAACCTGAATCCTTTCCAACTGAGTTCCATCCAACTGAAATTCCCGACGATCTCGAGACACAAGCGATATCAAATGCTTGTTTCGGGATGGTGGGTGAAAATATCTGAAAGGAGATAGATGAAGAATTTTGCCAAAAAAGAGAATCTAGCCGGAGAGACATCCATAAGAAAACAGAAAAGAACTAAACGAAATCATAAACCACTTATCCATAGAAAAATTTAGATGGACCATTTCAGATAACATACAAATTGCATCCTTGGTAAACCATTCATTATCCATTAGAGAGTAGAAATATATATGATGGTAGTAAAATCTTTTAGTGCCTAATCAGTAGCCTTTCTTGCTTTTTATTTCAATTCAAAAGCCTATTTCATTTTTTGTTTTTAGTTCATCGCCTGAAATAAGTCTTGATTCCATAACATTGCATGATTAATAATTGTTTCACTGCATACTTGTTTTAGTTTCGCCACTTACGACACTTACCAGCAAGTAGTTAACAATCAAATAGTATTATCTAACTATGGTAGCCCTAAATACAATTGAAGAGTAAAACTAACACGCTTATGATTACGATACAAAATAAAATAGAAAAATAAATATAAGAGAGAAGAAGAACTATTAAAAAATAGTGCTCTGGCAATTCTATACTTTGAACATACCTTAAGCCTCAGGCTGCTAACCACCCAGCCCCATACTGTTCTATCGGTGCATCGAAGAAATGAGCTCGAGAAATCGGGAAGAAGCAGGAGGGGCTTAAGTCCAAGTCGGTCTCCTTAAGAGCCTGCGTGTGGGCTATTATTCTTTTTCCCTAACCCCAACTCTGCGATGTACCACAACAACCGTTGAGTATTTCCTGCTAATGGAACTTAATTACCAACAATTTTTTCTTGACATAACTTTTACCCACTGGGGTAGAAATTTGTAGTTCTAGGTGTACTAACTCTACCGGGTAGCAACAGGTTGGAGTTATCGATTTCTCGCATTGAAGCCGAAGAAGGCTATGCCGAGATTAACCTGGGAACCAAAGAAGTGGTTTGTTAATACAATTACATCGTACACTCGTTGAAACTCGACGATGTAATCAACTAAAAGCACTCCGCAAATCGACAGAACACATTGAAAATAACGAATACTCTTTCCTCATTAAATGGTTGTTCGGCACCTTAGACGATAGCGATAGGGAGAACATCGAAGGTCATTTTGAAACAATATGGAAAAATGAACGCGAACTCATAAATAACATAAACAAACAGATTCACATTAACCAAGAATTTCACAAAAATTTGGAGATTATACCAACAGTGATAGAGAAAGACAAAGAGGAGATAGCAATCCTACTACAAGCTCTGAGAAGTGTGAAATCTAAGTTTCTGAAACAAAATCTAGCTGTTATTTGTTAATTAAGATTAAAATTACAAGAGAATTAGATCCAGCAAACTCAGCAAAACATAGCCTCGGCCAGATGAGACAACCTCACATCCTGATACCGACCGAAATAACAAATTTTTACATTGAGTTCAACAAGTTAAAAAACATTAAGATAGGGACTGCTACTTTTCAACAAGATACAATCATTCTTATCATCAAGGTCCCTTCCGAGAATATTGTAGTACCGAAGCGCCTAGTTATACCTATGACAAACAGTAAGGGCTTTCGTATCAGCTTATCCAAGGAAGTGGTGGTGGAAGTACGAAGTAAAGTTTATGATTCCTCGGAGGAAGCCTCCATGTTACAGGTTAATCCATCAACTTACTGTTATATTAAGAAAAGATGGGAGTGGATGAAGAATTAATGGAGTGAAATAATGGAAATCAGCAGCGACATGTAAGTGTAAGTTGTTAGTTTCAAGCACATGCGACAATAGAAAACTCAATTTAAATGGAAACTCTCTTATACCTTTTTTTAACTGCTCACTGCAATTCAATAAAAATAATTATGCAAACAGAATATTGCAACACCGACATTATTTGTACTACCATCTCTTTTTACAAATATCACAACCGAAAGGGTGTTGTCTTTTCCCGAACTAATTGTAAAACAATAACAGAACTTAGACAAAATTAAGGAGCTGCAATTCCACAAAATCACAACGACCTCTTGTGCAGTCTCATCCTCGGGCATCATCTTTTACTTGCAGTTACCATATTTATAATACGCAGACTACAAAGAGCTGTAAATTGAGGACTCCAACAAAGCAGCGAGTGCCACGAGCCTTTAAACATTTTTATGGATAGTCAAGTTCACTAAAACTTAACTACACCATTTCAACCGAAGCAACACGCTTAAACATTTTTGACGCGTCTTATATATACAAAAAAAATACACAAAATAAAAAAAAAAAACACTAAAGTCTCTTGAACTCTTAGTTACTTTTTTTCTCTCCTGAAAAAGTAGCAAAAATTTTAGCGTTTGTAGACAAACGTTGTTGTAACGTTCACTTTTACGTTTGGCGTGTTAGCTCTATTGAATGTTGTCCTAAACGTTGATTTAACGAATCAATAACACAACGATATTCTTTTTCAGTCCTTCTCAGAGGATGTTTTAATAAAAATTATTATATATGAAAATTAAAAAAAAAAATTTGATTTACTAGCCACTGGTCCCCTAATGAGGACTGTTTTAATAATTCCAATATTTTGTAAATGAAAATCATTAAACCTAGCCCTTGCAGTCTTCTGGCCGGCATTGCCGCGGTTCTTTCCATCACCTCTCGTGGTACATCTACCATTCGCTTTTATTAAAACTTTTCTCTTGCTAACCAGCCACTTAAAACTTAATTCAAAGTTATTTGACTGTGATTGATGAGTTATAAAATTAAGTTATTTGTACGACAGTACTGAATTGCGGCCAAGCCAGAAAGGCAATGCGCGGTTTGCACCTTTTAATTAAATATTAGAAATTCGTTTAAAATTCTTAACTAGTATTAGAAAAATTCAACATATAATAGAAAAGGAATTCCCTTTTTATCCAACGTACGATGGATGAAGATTTTTTTCTTGCCTTATTCATATTGCAACTTTGAACAGGTGAATAGTCGGCCAAACAAGAAACCAAATTAACCTCCCTTTTCGCTTCTTACGAAATGGAGAATAAAACGAGGAGATGGATGCATACACTTATTCTATATATTATATATTATCTATTAATAAGTTAGAAATAATTTCACCTATCATCGTATGAGGACCCTACATTGGCCCGATCATCGGTACCATCTTCTACAAGTAAATCCGCGGAAGCCATGTTTAATACATCAAATCAAGTTTTCGACGATATCCAAAATAGATGCTACTTCAATGTTGCTTAAAATTGTAGTAATATTTGAGTTCAACATGAAATGAGCTTTCGATTGGCGATTGATATTTGGAGGTTTAATAGATGAGTTCCAAATTCGTATAATACGTTCACGGCACTCGACTCTTCTGGACAGTCTCGATCTCAACACTGTCCCGTTTTGACAGATTTCTGGTCAACAAAATGGTTGGCACGGCATTGGAACTGACAGGGACCGCACTTTTTCAATGTGCCGCCAAATCTCTATTACGTTACGTTTACATTACGCACAACAAATCTTACAATTTAGTTCAACCAATACATCATCTTCATCATAATCGACGAACGAAAGCGTTAAACAAGCTGCGGATGTAATAATGATGGCTGAGTGACTCGTTCGAGATTTTTCGAAAGGAACTAGTTCTAGGCCAACGATTTCCGGATATAATTCAGTTTCAATCTGATTTCCATGGCGCAGCCGTTGTATACAGCACGTGGTTGAACACGATGTTTTTTTAGCCGGTACCGCGAATGCTCCTAATTTTGCACATAAAAAGAATAAGATATTTAAAGGAATAAAGCTGGACAGCGAGCATCAAAATAAATCTAATGCTTTCAAGGTTGAAATAACTAACACACCGAAAAGGGGTCTGTTAACAAAAAAAAAAAACAAATGGTGCAGCAAAAATCAAATGGCATCCAATTAAGTGAACCTTCTTCGCAGAAAGTCTGTGTCGAAGGCGTTTCAGCCCTGAAAATTTATCCTCCGGTCTCAAGGAGTTCATCAGAAAGCGAATGGCCTCAAGGAAGTTTGAAATACAGAAGAATAAAAATTAACAAAAAAAATCAGTCTCTACGGGAGGGTGACACCTTTCGCAATGCTGAGGGACGAGTTATGACAAAAAAAACTGCTTAAAGGGGGAGGATCTTGGGGTCCTTACTCTCATTTTTCAGAACAACGCCGAGCCACCACCTTCGGAAGTTGAGCTTGCATCTAGAGCCTCTTGCAAGCGATGCATTTCAATTGTCTTCCACTCCAGAGCCTTGGACTCTCTCCAAGGAAGATCAATGACATTTGTTCGAACTACCAATCCACGGGCGCCGCAGCTCCGGAGGGTCACGCAATCCAAAACCACATGAAGCAGGTTCAGCTGTTTGCATTTATTCGAATAACGCTGACAACCTGACGAACGTGGGAGCCCGCCATTTGACACGGTGAACACTCCAAAAGGGAAGGATCCGACTTCAACCTCACGTCTTGTTCTTTGATGTTAAATTTGGTTCAAAAATAAATCCGCCCGAGTTTTCATAAACAATGGCATGGTCTTCTGCCTGCCAGTTGCGAAAATAATTGCAGTCAGATGGGATCATCAGTGCCCATCACCCACGAACGATTATGGAATCGGGGACAGCAGTCATCAAAGATTTCTAGAAGTAATATATGAAACGTAATAATAACCTAAATCTCTGCCTGACATGTTCATAAGAACCGTAGTCTTTCCGTAATAGTTTATCATTTTCGATAGTAATAACTTTTTTAACATTTTGTATAGCCTGTTTGGCACGACCTAAAGCTCTCGATTGACGTTTTGGGAACTTCTCATAGCTCACTCCATCTATAAATGATAACTGTCATTCCTATTGGTAGTTTTTTTTCGCGCGAGTACCAGTGCTAAGAAGCGACAGGGGCGAACGAATTAGTTATGTTAGTTAAAGTAATTGTCGACCAATTTTACATCAGAACGAATTAGTTATGTAAGTTAAAGTTTTTTTTTTCGACCAATTTAGAATGAGATCTAATTAATTCTGTAAGTTAAAAATTTTGTCGACCAAGTTAACATAACAACGAATTCATTATGTAGGTTTAAGTTTGTTTTCTTCTTTCCTTAACTTAACATCGATTTAATTGATTTATTTTTAATTTCTCCAAACATATTTATAATGCCTTTTTTTCGTTTTCTGAAGTTTAGTAAACAAATATTTTATCAAAACAGATAACGAACTAAAAAGTGGTGCCTACGTATACTTTTAGAAAGTTCATTCAACGCAACTACAAACGAGAATATCCAAAGAATCGATGAGCACGATTGACCTAATGTAAGAGCAGTCAATCAATTATTCAGGTCTTTTGCACTGTAGAAGTTGCAGATCGGAGGAGGAAGAAGAATCAGTGAGCCACCTCATGTATCACTGCCCGGGTCTGGCCAGGAAAAGATCCAGGCTGCTTGGCTCCTTTTTCTTCTCCTGCCTCACCGGGCTATCATCTGTTTGAGTAAAGGACATGGACCGTTTCATAAATGAGTCCAATTGGCTCCACCAAACGGGTTACTAGGGAGGCATGCCTTCGCTCGTGGTATCACAACGGGCCAATATGTGGCCTTAGTGTGTCCCCTTAACTTTAGGTCTCGACATGCGATGGTTCATACCATGTGATCGAAAGTATGCGATAGATCCCAAGTGGAGACCGCCTATGGCAGATGGTATGCTATATCTCGCATACCATATCGCATGCCATCTATCGCTTGCGATGGGCTGTCACTTCTGAGTTTTTTTATGTTGTTCTCTTTTCTGCCAGAACGGATTAACCCAGAATGTCGGGTTTTTTTTTATTTTTTACTCTTTATTTAACAAATTTCAATGTTTTAGCGCTTCTATGCAGTGAATTTTCTGGCTTAACGCCATATTAAAATGCTCATCGCATACCGAAATTTGCCCACTCAAAATAATCTTTTTACCTGCTGCCATCGCATACCATAAAATTTGACAGATGGTATGGGATGAACCATCGCATGTCGAGTCGCACTGTAAAGGGAGCAGCCACCCTTACCTTACCTAACCTAACTTAGCACTAGTCAATTAATGATATTCAATTATAGTTCTTTTCTCTTTTGGAGATGCATTTAGAAGAATTGACCGTCAATTTCTGTTTTTTTTCCCAATTTTGCAGATGGTTTTGCTTATATTTTAAAGAGTTTCCAGAGAGTTTCCAAAAAACTAACATCGAAAGAAAAAATCGATTTTATTTAAAATCTAAAAAAAACATAATCGATGCTAATAAATCGACCCTAAGCCAAAAAAAATCGATTAAATCGAAAATTTGAATGCTTTTTTTTACAACCCTAGTATCAACTTCGTCAACTGGAACAACAGCAGCAGCAGCAACATCTCCCGATTCGTCCATCGCCACCATAATCCCAGGTACGTGATTGATTAGTACTCCTTCATCTGACTTCCATACGATATCCCTTTGCCCCATTTGGGCCACAAGACCATTCAATGCTCGCGGGCACATACAGTAATCTTTGGAATACTTGTTGAATGTTTGAAATATGCTCAGATATTCTTTTGCCAAAAACTATAATGTCGTCTCCATATACAAAGCATATATTGTTTTAACCTGAGAGTGATATTGTCAACATTCTTTGAAAACTGTTTTGGGCTAATTTTAATCCAAATGGAACGGTTCTAAAATTATAATGTCCGTTGTTTGTTGAAAAAGTTGTTAAAGGTCTTGATTGTTTACTGAGCAGAATTTGATGGAATGAATTGGTCATGTATAATTTAGAGAAATATTTAGCGCGTTCTTATTTATCGAGAACACCTTCTACTTTTGAAATGGGGAATTTGTCATCGACTAATTTTTTGTTAAGCTGGCGAAAATCAACTACTAATCGCCATTTCTTTTCTTGTTCTGAGTCTTTGCCTGGTACTATTAATAAAGGTGAATTATAAGGGCTAGTAGAATTTTCAATAATGCCTTTGCTTTGCAGATCTTGAACCTGTTAATTGATTTCATTTAATTGGCTATGGGGAAGGCGATAATTTTTATTATAAATAGGACTGTTGTCTGTAAGTTTTAGCTTTTCTTCATAAAAGTTGTTTACGGATAATTCTTTATTGCTTAAATAAAATATATTTTGAAATTTATTGCAAAGTGCCGTTATTGATTTGCCAATAGAATACTCTAAATTTTTTAAATTCAAAAGTTTTTCCAACTTTAACCATCGCTATTTTAAATCGTTGGTGGACAAAAATTTTTTTCTTTATATAAGTGAGAAGACTTTGCACAAGTATCTATCAAAAATGAAGGAATCTTTTTATAACATTTAATATATATATATAATAACTTTGATCAAAATTTACAGTGAAATGTAAAATTTTCATATAATTCCCCGAGTGACATGTTCTGCTACCTGTTCGGTATCGGGGGTGCTCAAGCTCCCTTGTTGCTCTGTGCCATTTACAAAAAATGCATTATGCCTTAAGTTATTTTGGCTTTGGGAGTTGTTCGAATTGAAATTCGCGAGAGCATAGTTGCTGTGTCTTTGATTTTGGAAATTGTTGTTGTTGTATTGTGCACTTTGCTGATATGCGAGACAATTGCGCGTGCCTTGTCGGTTTCCGTTGCTGTTGTTAGTGTTGTAGCTATTCGTGTAGCGATTGTTGAAGCGGTTGTTGTAATTGTTGTTGTTGTTCCCTCTGCGATTGTATTGCTGATGTCTGCTGTGTGATTGGTTGTTTTGACGATTTGAGTTTTGCGAATGATGTTATTGTGTCTGTCTGTTGTAAGCATGGCTCCTATTACCATTTTGCCTCTGCTGACTACCTCTAGGCTGGTTTCTACCGTTGCGTTGTCTGTACATCACTATACCAGCTGCTTCCGTATGATCTGATTCTTGCGCTATTTGGAGAGCCACATTAAGAGCGGTGACTCTAGTCCATAAGATGCTGCTGGATGTCCGCGGCTGCCTGCTGAACCGGAAAAGATAAGCAGGAAACGTTTATTGCCTTTATTTTTCTACAGCGCTAGCTCCTCAGAAAGCTCCTTCCCGCTGAGAAGGAGAAAGAGTGAGTTAAACAGTTTTTGATCGATGGAAGAACAGCGCGCCGTCGTCCGCAGCATTAAAAAATTATATCGTAAAAATCTTAAAATCATAAAATCGTAAAAAATCATAAAATCGTAACAAAAAAAAAGGAATATATGGGGCATTCCATGTAAAAACAGAATCTTTTAGAAATGTCATGTCTCCGATTTTGATGAAATTTGGTGGTAAGGGAGAGTACCACAACACAAAATTTTGCCCAGAATTTCAGATTTTTTTGAGTTTAGTTTAAGCTTTTATGGAGCAAAAACCACGTTTTTGAGATATTTTTCGTTTATTAATATCTCGAGAATGGCTTAACTTACAATGTTGAAATTTTAAAGGCTTATTCAGAACATAATTGACCTTAGAACAAAAATTCGAAAAATATTCATTTCAAAAACTTTCTGAAAAATACCGTTTTTTTCTCCTAAAACTAAGCGTAGCAAAAAAGACCCATCCTTCGAAAAATTCGAAAAAAAATTTTATAAGAGCTGCGTCTTTTACTAACATTTGCCTGTATTCCACATGTCGAAAGAGCAGAAGCCGACAAATTTATAAGTCTTTTTGAAGGACAACTTCAGTAATATCTCTATGAAAAAATCGTTATAAATCGTAAACACATAAATTTTTCTGACTGTGCTGACGCTAGTCGCAGGGCCGGATTAACGTAATAGGGGAGGCCGTAGTCCATTGAGGTTTTGGGGCCTTTTATATTTATACCAATGGGTGAAGTGAGGTTTTTTTGGTTGTGTTTTATTATTTTTATTTTTGAAGTGAAAACTTCTATAGGCGCGTTGAGCAGGGAGCAAATCTTTAAGTTCAAAATGCATTTGTATATGTTGTAACCGTCACGGTCGTCGTGTGCGTATATCTCGGCTATATTAGTGTGCGTAGCTTTCAGTGAGAAGCATTCCTAAAAAGTTTTATGTGATTCGTCGACGTAACACCCCAGTCGGCAATTTGATATTCCATGAATATCTTCTTTTGGAAATTCATTGATGACAAAGGAAAAATATTACGTATTAAAAATTCGTGAGTGGTTAAAAACAAATTCTACGATAGCTATCATTCATTTTTATGACATCGCAATTATAATTTTGAACGACAAATTCCGCATAGAAACTATTGCAAAAATACTAATAGCTAAACATTGCATATTCCGACTGGGATTTGATTCAACTCGCTCTTGGTTTCTCACTTTGACTTCGGTTCTCTCAGTTCATTCGATCTTCTTTCTCACTACAGCGCAAAGAGAGTATGCAAACGGTTGCCATTTAAAAAGATATAAAAGTGCCACAGCGATTCAAAAAGAGCCAATGGGAATTAAAAGGGTCCAACACTTATATTACATGTATATATGTATGTATATTGTAAAACAAAAATTTTGTGATGTGGATTAGGTCCGCTAAATCGAAATTATTTTGAGTGATTGCACCGAAAATTTTTTGCTTTGAATTGGTCACTGAGTAATTTTTGTCGTGGCGTAATAAAGCCAAAAAAGAGCCAAATACAATGAAAACGAGCCACACCGCCGACTGTAAAATATAGTGTCAGTTTTGCGTTAAAACGCCAACTGTGGCAGCCATGAGTCATATCTGCTCAATAATGCGTGTATGTATGTTCCCAGCAGAATATAGTGTCGGCGGTGAACAAGTCCAAGCGTCTTTCATTGCGGACGCCTCGGTGATATGCTCAGCATGAGAGTGTCTGCGAGGTGGAGCGACATAGTCATGCCAATGTGTTTACATATAATTTTTAAATGCTCAGGATATCTCAATGCGCTATGCACTTTTCCTATGAACGTTTTTAGGGAACGTGTCCAAACTACGTGACCCTTTTAGGGGGGGAGGGGGTCCTGAAAGTACTACACTTGGACAAATTGGTCACTTAAATTATTCTACGGATTGTCACCGAGGGGGGGAGGGGGGTAAAAAGTAGTAAAAAATGGTTCACGTAGTTTGGACACGTTTTTATGTACACATCGAATCATAGCACCGAAATTGAACATGTGGTAGGCGGTTGTAGGCGGTAGGCATTGTTGGCCGCTGGGACGGTTCATCGCTTCTGTAAGCAGCACTTTGGCCGCTGGGTACTAATAGAAAACGAAAGCTCGACGTTGTGATTCTTAGTATTGTCACTGGGCATGCAACATATTGTATTGTACATATTGTATCTCCGGTGTCCTCGGATAATGATAGAGACGACGATGAAAAATCAAATGAAACTAAAATATATAAAATATTGTCTGGCGAAAAAAACTCGTCTCATTTTTTCTAAAAACCCAATTCAAATATGAACAACTCATCGGATTTTCTTTTTCTGGGTCTTGAAATGCCCTTAGAAATCCACTCATTTACTTAAGATAGCCTAAACCTGAATACCGAATCTTCTTCGGAAATTATATGGGCTTGAAATCAAGTTTTTGTACAAAGTTGTTAAAAATTTCTTAAAAGTTTTGCCTTTATCGCCCTATAGCTCCTAAGCTGTTGAACCGATTTCATCCATATGTATGAGGGATATGCTGTATATTTACTCTTCTTTTATATGAATTAAATTTTTTGAAACGGTCGAACGATAAAACTACGACTAAAAAATATTGACAAAAAATCGCAAAACCTTTCTTAGCGAATATTTAAAAAACGCGAGCTAACTTTCAAACTTAAAGCATATATTTTGCTTCAGCGAAACAAATACGACAAAAAAAAGTTGGTTTCAAGTCAAAGGAAAATTTAGTGTTGAGCAGTGTAATTAATTGTTAAAACTTTGTGCAGCCAGCAATATATTTCAATAATAAAATACTTTACATATAACATGCCTATAATTGTTTCTCTGAGTCTCATTAAATGTAAAAATCCAGATTGATTTTAATAATTTTAAATCAAATATTATGCATTTCAAACTTCAATACACATTCTATGTTTTCACTTCCAACGGCAGTTCCATAACTGCCAACTTTTTTTTTGTTTGTTTAGTATTTAAATACTTGGTGTACTAATGCGTTTGATGTTGTTTTTAACTGAAGTGCATTGCTGCTAAAAGGCAAAATCTGGTGAAATCCAAGAGTGCCTTTGATTGTTTTGCACAGCTCGAACCTATGACTTAAAAACGAAGCAACTGATTCGTTTTCATTTTTTGAGCAAAATAATACATTATAATTTACTAAATGTTCATTTGCCCATTTGAACAATTACTCTGCAGTGTCGTCTGGCTTCTCGTTTCAACGCGCCTCCCACACCATCACAAGCACCTTTTCCATGGGCTGTAGCAAAGAAGTTCCGCTCAGCAGACATCCCGCAATCTTGGTAGTGATTAGGTATATTAATAAAAAAATTTTTTTTTATATTGTTGCTGTGCAGCGTCCAAAAAGTATTTAGTTCTGTTGACAATAAGAAATTGTTGCTTTAAGTACTGTAAATTGCTGTTGGAACATAAAAATAGCAACAGTATCATGCACAAGACAATCTGAAACCCCGACGTAGGATATGGACTACGGACCCCCTGTTGGGTTAATCCGGCCCTGCGACTTGCGTCAGCACAGTCAGAAATATTGATGTGTTTACGATTTATAACGATTTTTCCATGTAGAAATTACTGAAGTTGCCCTACAAAAAGGCCTATAACTTTTTCGGATTCTGCTCCTTCGACATGTGGAGTACGGGCAAATGTTCGTAATAGACGCAGCTGTTCTTAAAACTTTTTTTGAATTTTTCGAAGGGTGGGTTTTTTTTGCTACGCTAAGTTTTAGGAGAAAAAACGGTTTTTTTCAAAAAGTTTTTGAAATTAAATTTTTTCGAATTTTTCGTTTTAAGGTCAATTATGTTCTGAATATGCCTGCAAAATTTTAACATTAAAAGTTAAGCCGTTCTCGAGATATACATAAAAAAAAATATCTCGAAAACGTGGGTTTTGGTCCAGAAAAGCTAAAAATAAACTCCAAAAAGCTGATATTCTGGGCAAAATTTTCTCTTGTAGTACTCTCCGTTCAGCAAAATGGGAGACATGTCATTTATAAAAGATCCTGTTTTTACATGGAAAGCCCCATATACAAGACCGAAGTGAACTACAAAGTGAATTGAACATTTAATCCAAATGGAACGGTTTTAAAATGATAATGTCCGTTGTTTGTTAAAAAAGCTGTTAAAGGTCTTGATTGTTTACTGAGTGGAATTTTATGGAATGAATTTGTCAGGTTTAGTGTGGAGTAATACACTCCTTTTCAAAAGTATAACACCACTTGAAAAATAGCGTTTTTATTTTCAGTGTAATTTTTTCCCACTTTTTTTCATTTCCTTTTGAACGAGTTTCGTAAAATACGTTGCTATGCAAAGAAAAAATAAACGTTCATGTAAAATACCGTTTGTTTTGTATAGAAACGCTAAATGTTGCTTTTTCATAAGTATAACACCACTTCTGAAAATCATTAGTAACGTTCTTTATTGATGATGTAATGCATGTTTAACAATTTTCTAATATTGTGTCATACCACCGTCATTTTTTATGAGCTGATAGATTCGGTTATTCATGCTCTCATATAGTTTTTTTAAAGTTTCGTGACTGAGACTTGACCATTTCTTCAAAATACAATCTTTAAGCTCTTGGACACAACTAAATTGCCGGTTATCCTTATAAACTTCACGAACCATGATTCCCCAGACATTTTTTATTATATTTAAGTCAGGACTACACGCAGGCCGACTCATCACGTCGATTGAACGCTCCTGAAACCACTCGCGCGTTTGACGACTAACGTGGATGCTTGCATTGTCATGCTGAAAGATAAAGCCGTACTCGGAATTTTGGCGCAAGAACGGCAACAAACTGCACTGCAACACTTGACAATAATTAGTGCTGTTCATTTTCGAAGAGGTGAACTGAATTTCCAGACAGCCGCTGATCGAAATGGCACCCCATACCATGACGCTACCACCACCAAAATTTTCTTTTCGAAAAATACTTAGGGTCTTTTCGCAAATCTTGCCAGTAACCATCAAAACCATCAGGTCCGTCTAAGTTCCCTTTTTTATTCGTCCGAAAATATAACCTTTTAACGTTTTTCGAAAGTAATTAAGGTAAATTGGTACCGATTTTTTTATGTCTTACCTGGTTCCAAGTAGTATTTTTCGAAAAGAAAATTTTGGTGGTGGTAGCGTCATGGTATGGGGTGCCATTTCGATCAGCGGCTGTCTGGAAATTCAGTTCACCTCTTCGAAAATGAACAGCACTAATTATTGTCAAGTGCTGCAGTGCAGTTTGTTGCCGTTCTTGCGCCAAAATTCCGAGTACGGGTTTATCTTTCAGCATGACAATGCAAGCATCCACGTTAGTCGTCAAACGCGCGAGTGGTTTCAGGAGCGTTCAATCGACGTGATGAGTCGGCCTGCGTGTAGTCCTGACTTAAATATAATAAAAAATGTCTGGGGAATCATGGTTCGTGAAGTTTATAAGGATAACCGGCAATTTAGTTGTGTCCAAGAGCTTAAAGATTGTATTTTGAAGAAATGGTCAAGTCTCAGTCACGAAACTTTAAAAAAACTATATGAGAGCATGAATAACCGAATCTATCAGCTCATAAAAAATGACGGTGGTATGACACAATATTAGAAAATTGTTAAACATGCATTACATCATCAATAAAGAACGTTACTAATGATTTTCAGAAGTGGTGTTATACTTATGAAAAAGCAACATTTAGCGTTTCTATACAAAACAAACGGTATTTTGCATGAACGTTTGTTTTTTCTTTGCATAGCAACGTATTTTACGAAACTCGTTCAAAAGGAAATGAAAAAAAAATGGAAAAAATTACACTGAAAATAAAAACGCAAATTTTCAAGTGGTGTTATACTTTTGCAAAGGAGTGTATTAAGCACCTTATAATTGATCGAACATATTCCAATCTTGAAATGGGAAATTTGTCATCGACTAGTGTTTTGTTTAGTTGGCGAAAATCAACTACTATTCTTGTCTTGAGTCTTTTTTTGGTACTATAAATAAAGGTGAATTAAAAGGGCTAGTAGAATGTTCAATAATGTTCATAAGAGTTGTTAACGGCTAATTCTTCATTATTTAAATAAAAGATATTTTGAAATTTATTCCAAAGTGCCGTTATTGATTTGCTAGTAGAATGCTCTAAGTTTTGTAAATTCTAAAGTTTTTCCAACTTTAGCCATCGCAATTTTAAATTGTTGGTGGACAAAGATTACTGTTGCTTTAAATAAGTGAAAAGTACTTCTTTCAGAATTAAATACAAAATGTGATCGATGCCTCTGTGTGTAAAAAAAAGGTAAAATTTTCATAGCTGGACTTTGCTCTGAACTTTGCACAAAAATCTGTTCCTAAAATTCTACTTGACATTATAGGAAATGAACCATCTACAACACTGAATTTGTGTGTTAAAACACTTTCCCCTATATTTATAGGCAGAACACATGTCCCTTTAGTCACAATGTCTTTCTTTGAGATTCCTTAAATTGCACATGCGTCGCTACTGCCAATACATACATATATTACACAAATGTTCATATTTAATAAACCATATACTTATCTACCCCTGTATCTATTAAAAATGAAAGAAAGTTATTATAACATTGAATATAAGCATCGTTACTATGAAAAAAATTTACAGTGAAATAGGGGGTTTCTAGCTCAAGGGAAAATGGAACAAAAAGTGGAGGAAAAAGTGGAGTAAGAAAAGGTGGAGCAAAAAGTGGCACAAGAAAAGGTGGAGCAAAAAGTGTCGTAAGAAAAGGTGGAGCAAAAAGTGTCGGAAGAAAAAGTTGAGGAAACAGCTCAGGGTGAAATGGAGGAAAAAGTGGAGCAAGAAAAGTGGAGGGAAAAGTGGCGCAAGAAAAAGTGGTGGAGCAAAAAGTGGTTCAAAAAAAGTGGCGCAAGAAAAAGTGGAGCAAAAAGTGTCGTAAGAAAAAGTGGAGCAAAAAGTGGTTCAAAAAAACAGTGGTGCAAGAAGATGAAAAAATGTTGAACAGGCAAAAATTTGTGACAAAAAATCAAAATGTGTGTGTGTGTGTGAGGAGGTTGAAAAAATTAGTTGTCAAGATCGATAGGAGAACAGGTGATAAGAGAATATGTGTTTTAAGATGAATAGGATCCCTTGTTCTACAATAGATATCTTTTGATGCATTTCAAATACAATGCAGGAGAATGTGATAAAGTGACTTTAAGAAATTTAAGGCAATAGCACACCGCTATCATTGCGAGAGATCTGGGATCTTTTGATGCATTTCAAATACAATGCAGGAGAATGTGATAAAGTGACGGTAAGAAATTTAAGGCAATAGCACATCGCTATCATTGCGAGAGATCTGGGATCTTTTGATGCATTTCAAATACAATGCAGGAGAATGTGATAAAGTGAAGTTTAGAAATTTAAGGCAATAGCACATCGCTATCATTGCGAGAGAACTGGAATCTTTTGATTCATTTCAAATACAATGCAGGAGAATGTGATAAAGTGACGTTTAGAAATTTAAGGCAATAGCACATCCCTATCATTGCGAGAGATCTGGGATCTTTTGATGCATTTCAAATACAATGCAGGAGAATGTAATAAAGTGAAGTTTAAAAAATTAAGGCAATAGCACATCGCTATCATTGCGAGAAATCTTTTATAATAGTTTCCCACGCTTACCGGACGGGTTCCTTTTGTTTTTTAAACGACTGTGGTTGGAAATTGTGGTCAAATAATTAGATAACCAAATGTTCTTATCAGGTCAAACGGATATGTGTGAGTCATAGCTAAGTATAAAACGGAGCCCACTCAGAGGATCAATTTAGAAAAATTTTTGTCGCTGAGCAGAACAGAGCTCTTCTTCTCAAGCTAATAAAAAATAAATAATTTTTTGCAAATTTTTTTAAGAATATGAAGGGACGGAAAATTATGGCAACAGTTCCAACAGAATCAGCAGCACCCACAAGACCGGTACCAGCAGCAGAATCAACAGCATCAACAGGACCTGCACCATCAGTCAACCAAGACATTGGATCTATTGCCTTTAACGCTATAACGAAATATGGACCAAAGGTAGTTTTTGAGCTGGCTGAAGCACAATTGGTGCTTCGACCTCGATATATTGATCTGAAGGACATAGATATAGCAAATATAAATAGCTATCCATATATTATAAGGAAGTGCGGTGATGAGAGCAGCCCAATGCTGGAGCTGATTAAAGAGGACGAAATTGTAGAAGAAGAAGAAGAACAAGGAAGTATTCCACTTTCCCAACCGTTTACAATTCCAGATGATTTGAGACAATTATTAGATTTTCATTAAAATATAAATTTTTATTAAATATATCTTTAAATTTTTTTATTAAATATAATTTTTAGTTTCTTCAAATTAATTGTCTAAAAAGAAAAGGAAAAAGAAAAATTAAATAAATACAAGAAGAAAAACAAAAAATTGTGTCTACTTACTTTAATGTACAAGATAAATATCACAATCGTGATCACCCAAACATATCTGCAGCAATTCATTACTGCATGACACAAAAAATAAACTACTTTGAAGTGCCTGCAGTCCCGGTATCCTGATGTACTCGACATTCAGCTCCAGTGTGCTCTCATCCTCTAAATGCAGGACAAGTTTTATACTTGATTTCAAAATAAATTGAACATTCTTATAATCCATCTTTCGCTATGATTTCAGAAAACGAAAACCTTTTCCTTTTATACTCGTTTGAACTGAGAAAAAACCTCAAAAAATTTTTAAATCACCATGCCCCCCGTGGGAACAAAGTTTGACCACAATCAATACACACACACACACACACACACACACACACACACACACACACACACACTATAGAATATTCTAGAATAGCAAGCATTTTCAAACAAGCTCTTAAAACCTAATTTCGACTAACTGAGAGTCTGTATCCAACCAACCATCCTACTTACCTTGAAAAACAAACAATTTGGTTGACGCACTGAGACCTTTTAAGAGTTTACTACGCAACTGATAAGGACACACCACAACTGACCTTGAAGAAAGCGTGGGAATTTTAGATTACCGCATAAAAACAATTGGTTTGCCTACATAGACCTACCACAAGATTTATTACGAAACTGAAAAGGGAGCACTACAACTGACCTTGAAGAAACCGCGAGGAATTTTTAGACTGCCGAAGACCACCGATTAAAAAATTTTATTTTCTTATCATAAGAAAAGTATATAATAAAACAAAAACCATAACAAAAGTGAAATGTGTGCATGTAAGTTTTATTTTTAAACATTTTTTTTGTAGAGGGTGTTTAATTGTTCGAGACTGTTATTTTTTATGTTTATTTTTTGTTTAGTTTGCAGTAAACAATAATACTTCTTGAATCGAAATAAGTTCATAACAGCGTTGAAAATTGTATCGCGTCTTTAATGTTGACATTGCATTTCTTCATTACGTTTGATTTTCAATTTTTATTTTTTTTTTTTTTTTGTGTTTGAATTCGATATTGTAGTAAATGCCCTGCGACGAAGTTCATGGTCATAATAATGCAAAATTTGCAATAAATTGTTATTTTTGTTATGCTAAGTGAAATAAGAATGTAACATTTTATGATATATAAGCACCACAAGGTGCAAATAAAACTGACTCTTAATTTGACTTCAAAACAGAGCATTTCATTTTGAGAGCAAGTAACTCGGTTCAAGTGCCGTTGTTACACAGAACAAAACGTAAAGGCCCAATTCAGTTTATGTGCTGCAATTGGAATCTTTTAAGACACAACATTAACAAGGAGACAGATAGTTTTCCTTAACATTTTGGTGACCCTCAACGACAGAATAAGGTGTATCCTTATTTTGAAACGCAACCAACCTACGGAAGGACGGAGGTACAAGAACAATCAGCAACTAACGGAGGTAAAACAACAACAACAAAATGGGACTATTTGAGGACTTGGTCGAGAAGCAGAAGCAAACTGGAGCGAACATAGAGGCAATAATTAAAAACTTCAAAAAGGATTCAGCAACAAGGAAGACTACTACAACGTATTTTCAAGAGCGACTACAAAAACTGAATGACGAATGGTCCACATTTGATACTACAGACAACCAGATTCGTCTACTGGAAAATCGACCAATAGACCACGAGTATTTCAAAAACGATTACTTCAGTGCAATACTGAATATCGTCCAAGAATATCAGGAGATATTTAAATCAGCAATGCTTAAGGTCAATCAAGCAAACAATACTAAGCAGCCTCCGGAAGCAACTCAACGCACAAGTAACATGAACGATGGCCAGCAAGCAAATATGGCAGGACAACAGGCAGAAGATGCAGAACTTATCAAATAAGTTCGCCGACAAAATTCAATGATGGATTCCCTTCAACGATTGATAGAAGACAATTTCTCCGAACAAGACCTTCAAGTCGCAACAAAATTATGGGAAAACATTCAAAATCTTCATTTCCAAGTTAGTGAACTGCATGCTAACCCAGAGGAAAAAGGATACAACCTGAATAGGTTCATTGCTCTCGAAAAAATCATCAGAAACATTTGCAACACTGTGACAAGAAATTCATCAACTCAACCAACCTCGATACGGACTAGTAATCAATCGGACTCAATTCCAATGCCAAAAATCATGATACCAAAATTTGACGGTAATCACCTAAAGTGGCAAGAATTTTACGACTTATTTTCGTCACTTGTAATAAATCAGCCGATATCAAAAGTTCAAAAAATTTGGTATCTAAAAACACTTTTGGTGGGGGAAGCTGCAAACCTTATAAAGCATTTTTCTGCCACAGGAGAAAATTTCGAAGCTGCGTGGGAAATGGTGACCGATCGATACAATAACAAAAGGAACAAAAGGTTGGGAAATTAATTCATGAGCTGGTTGACACGCCAAGTAGTCCTGCAAAGGATAACTTCAAGGCATTACACGATAGAACTCTAGAATGCTTATTAGCTCTGCAAAATCTTCAAATAAACACGTCAACTTGGGACCCGCTGCTAATACATATACTACTGAAACGATAAGATCAAGCGACACGCCTCCGATATGAACAATCTTTGTTGAAACCACAAAAAATTCCAACAATTAAGGATTTTCTGACATTTTTGGAAATAAATTTCCAATCCATGGAGGCAATAGGTTCGAAGGAGAAATCATCAAACCCGAAGGCAAACGTATGTACTTCAGTCACGTCAAACAGTCAACCTGATGGATCCTGCGCTATGTGCAAAAACGGAAAGCACCCATTGTTTGCCTGCAAAAATTTCCTTCAGGCACCCCCTGCAACACGACTTCAGTTTGTGCAACAGCAAAAATACTGTTTCAACTGCTTAAAACCAAGACATGGCTCGAAAAAATGCACGTCAAGAAGCTGTAAAAAATGCAACAAGAAACACAATACACTGTTACATCTTCAGGAGCAAACTACAAGCACTTCATCATCAACAACAACCAAGTCCTCGGAAAGCACGTCATCAGTAATTACGGAGACATCCCAAGACGACAAAGAGGCGGCATCTCTAACCGCAGCTAAGCAATCAAAGTCAAGTAGCTACGTAATTCTTGGAACGGCGATGATAAAGGTCCAGGCAAATGGAAAGGAAATTCAGTGCAGAGCAGTTCTAGATTCGGGCTCTCAACTCAATTTCGTCACCGAACGTTTGGTTGAACGCATGGGTATTTCAACAAAACCAGCTTCGATATCTATCAACGGAATCAGCTCAAGCAACACAAAAGTAAGGCATCGAGTCAACGTTGCATTACACTCCCGTATCAACAATTTCACAACTCGTCTTGAAGCAGCAGTGTTGCCACATATCATATCCACGCAACCATCTAGGCTAATCAACATCGATAGTTGGCCGATTCCTAAAAACATAACACTGGCAGACCCAGAATTTCACCAGCCGAACAACATTGACGTTCTATTAGGAGCAGAGTTTTATCACCAGCTGTTGGTAGTTGGGCAAATACAATTACCGGATGAGTTGCCCACATTACAAAACACGCGGCTCGGTTGGGTCATATCAGGGAAGATTAATGCGACCCAGTTGTCAACCGCCACATGTAGTATATGCACGGATGATGAAACCAGTCTAGAAGAAAATATTGCTCGATTATGCGAACAAGACGACATTAAAACAGCAGATAAACTCCTATCGCTGTCCGACAGACAATGTGAAACTTATTTTGCACAAACCTGCAACATCGATAAAAGTGGGAGATTCGTCGTAAGGATTCCATTTTGTGACAGCCCGGAGGTGCTAGGAGAATCTCATGGGATAGCACTCAACAGGTTTCTCTCTCTTGAACGCCGTCTAGAAAAGACACCAAAAATTAAAACTCAGTACGAGAAATTCATGGAAGAATATGAAGCATTGGGGCACATGACCCAAATACCTCTTGACTCAATCACCAAGCCAAATTATTTTATTCCTCACCACTGCATTCTAAGGCCACAAAGCGAAACAAAAAAAATTACGAGTTGTTTTTGATGCCTCTGCAAAAACTTCATCGGGAGTCTCCTTAAACGACATAATGCATACAGGCCCTACAGTCCAAAGTGAGCTTTTTTCTATTCTACTTCGATTTCGATTACCCCGATTCGTGTTTACGACCGACGTAACGAAGATGTATCGCCAAATGTTCATCCACCCAGAAGATCGAAAATTTCACGTTATTATATGGAGGGAAAGTTCAACCACCCCAATCAAATATTACCAGCTCAACGCGATAACTTATGGAACTCGAGCAGCACCATATTTAGCAACTAAGTGCTTGGAGAAGATAGCTAAGGAGAACATGACACGATATCCTCTTGGGGCCAAGTTTCGTCTTGAGAACTTCTACGTGGACGATGGAATTGGTGGAGCTGATAGCTTAAATATTGCGCTGACAATTCAACGGGAGCTCACACACATCCTGAAACAGCACGGGCTCAATCTACAAAAATGGCATGGAAATCACACCAAGTTACTCCAAAACGTAGCAGGAGAAAATCAAGAGGTCAACATTAATTTCAATGACTGTCAAGAAACGAAAACCTTGGGTTTGACCTGGATTCCCAGAAGTGATAAATTCTCTGTAAAGGTATGCCTGAGCCAAAGCAAACGTGTAACAAAACGAACAGTGAGCTCAGATTTAGCAGGACTGTTCGATCCTTTAGGGATTTTAGCACCTGTTACTGTCCTCGCAAAGATTTTCATTCAAGAACTATGGCAAATCAAACTTTCATGGGACGAAGCCTTGCCAGAAGAGCTGTATACAAGATGGATGACATTTCGCAATAACTTGGAAAACATTAACAATATGCAGTTCCCTCGACACATATTTGAGGACCACGTCACATCCACGGCACAGATTCACGCCTTTGCCGATGCCTCCGAAAGAACGTTCGGAGCAGCTATTTATATAAGATCAGTAATAAAAAATGGAACTGTGATTGTGAGGTTACTTTGTGCAAAATCGCGAGTGGCTCCTTTGAAGCGGCAGACTCTTCCTCGGCTCGAGCTTTGCGCTGCTTTGGTGAGTGCTCAACTAATGACAAGGGTAAAAAAGGACTTGAAGTTTGAAAATGCACCTGCCTTCCTTTGGACAGACTCAGAAATCGTTTTGGCGTGGATCAATTCCAGCTCATCTTCCTATCACACATTCGTGGCCAACCGAGTGTCCCAAATCCAGGACTTAACAATAGCTGAACAATGGAGACATGTACCTTCAAAGGAAAACCCTGCGGACATCCTATCCCGTGGCCTTGATCCAAAGAATTTGTTAACAAGCAATATGTGGCTGTATGGGCCAATGTTTTAACATGGTCGAGAAGAGTTTTGGCCACAAAGAAAGATATCATGCGACGAAACCATCATGGAGCGCAAAAGGGAAACCACAGTCGTAGCCGCCACTACTGATTCAGCAATGATGATCTATAACATCGACCACAAGGGATCTTTCTTAACCCTTCAACGCGTTATAGGTTATGTGCTAAGGTTCATCAGCAATGCAAGAAAAGGACAACGGAAGTTCAAGCTGGCGTTAACAGTAGAAGAACTTGAGAGTGCTATCGTGATCATCGTTAGATCTATGCCAGAATCAGATTTTCAGGAAGACTTGAAACATTTGGCAAAACATAACGAAGTAAGCAGAAGCAGCCCAATCAGTAATCTTTGTCCGTTCTTGGATAAAAATGGAATCATCCGAGTTGGAGGTCGATTGGAATCATCCACACTGTCATACGAGGCTAAGCATCCAATGTTGATTCCATACAACGACCCTATATCAAGGCTTTTAATGCAGGGAATCCATGAACAAAATCGTCATTGTGGGCCTCAAGCACTACTAGCCTACACGAGACAGAGATATTGGCCTGTAAAGGGAAAATCAGCTGCACGCTCAATTGTGCAACATTGCGTACGATGTACTAAAGCTAAACCAAAATTACTCAGTCAACAGATGGGTAATTTGCCTCCAACACGCATCACACCTACTCGACCTTTCATCAATGCTAGTGTTGACTTCTGTGGGCCATTTTGGGTCCACTATAAAGTTCGAGGAAAGAAACCCCAAAAATGCTACATAGAAGTTTTTTGCTGCTTCGCGACTAAGGCTGTCCATTTGGAACTTGTCAGTGATCTTACTACTGATGCCTTTATAGGAGCGCTGAAACGGTTCATAAGCAGGAGAGGATTTTGTCAACATCTATATTGTGACAACGCCACAAATTTCGTTGGTGCTAAAAATCATCTGAAGGAACTATCAGAAACCATATTTACCAGCTTTGCAAGCGAAGTCATCAGCCGAGAATGTACAACGAAGGGAATAACATTCCATTTTATACCCCCAAGGGCACCTCATTTTGGAGGTTTATGGGAGGCCGCAGTGAAGTCGGCCAAACATCTGCTGATAAGAAGTGTATCTACTGCTTCCTTGACGTATGAAGAGCTCGACACCGTTGTGATAGAAATTGAGGCGATTATGAACTCACGACCCATCAGTCCGATGTCAGAAGATCCAAATGATCTAACGGCTCTGACTCCTGGCCACTTTCTGATAGGAGAGCCATTGAACGCACGAATTGATCCAGAGTCCACACCAGCGAAGATAAGCCTTCTAACAAGATGGAAATTAGTGACGCATCTAAAAAGAGAATTTGGGAAACGGTGGATGAGGGAATACTTTTGCGAGCTGCAATATCGACACAAGTGGAAAACTCAAGGTGTTAATATTAAACCAGGAGACATGGTCATTCTAAAGGAAGATAATGTGGCCCCTTTACAATGGCCAATGGGAAGAATTCTAAAAGGTCATCCAGGAGATGATGGCATCGTCCAGGTAGCAGACGTGAAAAAAGCTTCCGGCACCTGCAGAAGACCGATCGACCGACTAGCACCGTTACCGATCAAATCGGAAGCACCGATTGAAGAAAATAGTCAACTAGGCGAAGAAGAACCCGAAATACCTACGAAGAAGAAACGTCTAGCAAAAAATCCCAGTCTTTTTATGGCACTCGTAGTTCTCATGGCTTTACCACTAGTATTCGGAGCTCAATTTCAAAACACGCAGTTTGGAACGAGGCTAGGAATACACTTCGAAGGAATTGGTTCGGTTGCTATTTCATCAACTGATTGGCAGCTTTTGATTTATTACGATCTCAAGGGATTTTGGAAGGACCTACAAGCATTTTCTAACGGCACTAAGGCCTTAAATCAATTGTGTCAGCAAATTCAGCAAAAGAGCACCTGTACAAACTTGGCCACACACTTTGAGCATACGGAGTCTGAATTGATGTCAGAAAGCACGCTCTTGTCAGGGAGAGGACATAAAAGAGGGGCGGTAGACTTAGTTGGCAATATCGCACATTCACTATTTGGAGTTTTAGATTCCGAATATGCCGAACAAATGGCGCACACAATAACAAAAGTTAAGGACAATGAAGCCCATCTTTTGAATCTGCTTAAAAACCAAACATCAATTATTGATTCCACGAGAAACATCTTAAAAACGGATCAAAAGGCGGTAACGTCGGAAATACGGATGATAAATACCAAGAACAAATACAACGAACTTTTTTGTCACTCTGCATACAACTCAACATAATTGCAGCAAACTTACAGCAGACACAATCCTCAATTCTTGATATACTGACAAACACTCACCATGGCATTATTAGTCCATTGCTGCTTACACCAAGTCAATTGCAACAGGAAATTCAAAAAATAAAACTTCACTTGCCGGAGTCGCTTTCCCTGCCTGTAAGACAAGAAAATTCATTTAAACTTTATAAATTAATGAAGATTACAGGAGGACTCACGCAAAACACCGTCATTTTCAGCCTTACCATACCATTAATCGAGCATGAACAATTTCAAATATTCAATCTCGTGCCAATACCCAATTGGATCAACAAAACGATGATATCCATAAAGCCGTGCTCCTCTCTTCTGGCGATAGGCATGGACAACCAATATTTCACCATCAGGGATTCGGAATTACAAGAATGTCCGATCATAAAAGACGAAACGTACACTTCTTTAAAAGGTCAAGTCCGATATGACCGTGGCTCAACAATTTGTTCATGTGAAATAAACTTATTTCACAACAAAAGTCATTCCGATTGCACACGGCAACGATTATCCGATAGCACTGCTTGGATCCCTCTCAGGCATACAAACAAGTGGATATACGCACTACCAACAGCTACTCGTGCAATAGCAGTATGCAAAAGAGAGATCACACAACTAACTCTCACGGGATCGGGATTGCTCAGTCTAGAACCGCAATGCATACTCAAACATGACTTTATATCTATCCGAGGGCAACGAGTAATATCCAACACTCTCAAATCATCATACACCAGCCTTTGGGAATTCACAAAACAAAACTACACAGAAAAATTAAAACCTCTGCTTCAAGAAATCCAAAAAACTGATTGGATTGCACAAATAGAAAATCTAACGGCGCTACAGTCCTCACTGGCGAAACAGGAAATATTTCAACTTCCCAATAAAATTCAAAGCCAAAATTATCATCATATGACGGTCAGTTATATAGCACTAATCATCACTGTATGCATTTTGATCTACTTGGGAATTAAACGAAAAGCTAAGGGCTCGCCAACTCCAGCACCACGAAATCAATTCACAACAACAGACTTCACAGTGCATGTATAAGCAAACCATATCAACAGAAGAAACACTGAAAAGGCAACACCTCAACATCGTAAATTTCGAGCAGAGCTCAAGGCGGGCAGAATGTTTAATTGTTCGAGACTGTTATTTTTTATGTTTATTTTTTGTTTAGTTTGCAGTAAACAATAATACTTCTTGAATCGAAATAAGTTCATAACAGCGTTGAAAATTGTATCGCGTCTTTAATGTTGACATTGCATTTCTTCATTACGTTTGATTTTCAATTTTTATTATTTTTTTTTTTTTTGTTTGAATTCGATATTGTAGTAAATGCCCTGCGACGAAGTTCATGGTCATAATAATGCAAAATTTGCAATAAATTGTTATTTTTGTTATGCTAAGTGAAATAAGAATGTAACATTTTATGATATATAAGCACCACAAGGTGCTTATATATGACTCTTAATTTGACTTCAAAACAGAGCATTTCATTTTGAGAGCAAGTAACTCGGTTCAAGTGCCGTTGTTACACAGAACAAAACTTAAAGGCCCAATTCAGTTTATGTGCTGCAATTGGAATCTTTTAAGACACAACATTAACAAGGAGACAGACAGTTTTCCTTATCAGAGGGTGTACAGAATATTAAATTTATACACTAGTCCACGATATCGATGATGGCCATGTGGACATTGTTGATTGATCATTAATATATTTTGTTAAGGCATTAGAGTTTTTTAGTGCACAAGCATATTTCTTATTTTCTCCTTAAAATGATAATAACATTTTACTTCTGCATCAAAATTGTATGAACGATTTATTTCTTTCAACGAATGAGTACAATCAATTTTTTTTTATTCCAGAAATAAGACAATCCTGTAGCAGTTCCTTCGCACACAAAGCTTTTTCCTCGCCTTTAACATAGATTTGATAGTCCTTGAGAAGAAATTTGAGATATTTTTTAACTTCACCTAAAGTGAAGACACCAGAGTCCCAATCCAGCATATGGTAATAGTTTTGTAGCCAAAAAAACATATTTTTTTCATTATCATTTAATAACCGAAAACTAAATGGTGATTTTATAAGCAAATGAACATATTTCTTTTCGCTGAAACAAAAAGCTACTTCCTTGAAACTAAACTGGTTATTTATGCTTTGAAATCCTTGACAATCGAAAACAACAAATTTTGACATTGCTTAAAATATCTCTGATTGATGTTTTCCACGACGATGACGACCATCCTTTTCATTCAAAGTCTAAGAATGAACTAAATAATCATCTATGTAAATTTATGATTTATATAACATATGCTTTACAATGTCACCAATCGTTGGTTTATACGAAAAAAATCGACCGTGTATTAGAACACAGTATGCAGAAGTGTTTGCTTTAACGTTGACACTTGGTTTAAACATTATTCGAATATCAATAGCACCAGTCTTAATACGCTCATTTTGATGTGATGTATCAATGACAATTATGGGATTATTCTTAAAGCTCTCTCGCGATAAAAGTGGCTGCGGATCAATTATATAGTAGCTCTGTTGAAATCTTGTATACATATCATATAGGAGAGCATATCGATCGCGAGACAAATTTAAGTTCAAATCATCATAAGGATATGTCTCAGAGTTAAGTTGTACCTTTAAGTCAGTCAAATTGCAAGCAGTAAATTTTTCATTATTCTCAAATGCAACAAAAATAAAGCGAGAGCGCTCAATTTGTGTTCCAACTTTTATATTCCATGTATGATTTTGACCTTGTAGAAGCTCTGGATAAAGATGCGATTCCCATGTTCGAAATGCAATGGGTAGAGGATTATCATTTTTGATAGTGGTATAGATTTTTAGTTTTGTTTCATCGGATAACTGAATGTGTGGAACTTTCAATGATACATTCTGCAACTGTAAGTTGATTGCCTGAGTTTTTTCATTCGCATCTGTGGTAAAGAAACTTTCCGATCTAGAGCGCAATGAGATAAGCTCATGTTTAGAATTTATTTTTATTTTATTAAAGTCTTCGGCAAAACCCATAAGCATTTTAAGTGGGACACAAAAATTTAAATGTCCACTAGCTGGTTGAATTTTTTCCTCTAGCGTCCAACCAGCGTTTTCCAACATTGTGCTGGCATTAGGGTTAAGAGACAAAAGATTTTTAATTTTAGTGGTTCGACCTAAGCATCGTGTTCGATCAATTTCAATGCCATTCAACTCATAACGTATTTCCTCGAATAAATGTGCAACAGCATGATTTCGAAATAGAACTCCTTTTGGCACTGATTTCGCTTCTCCAATTGTAATAAAGCCTTCAATGTACAAAAAGCTTTCATGGGGCAGAATGTAAGCATCTTGATTTTGAACTGCAATACGTATATCATCATTGTTACCAAAAGATTGAAAATATGGTTGATATGTATGACATTCCTTCTTTGTAATGGCATCATAGAAGACAGGCTGATCTTTAATTTTCAATATATCAATCATTTTGAATTGTTTTAAAAGTCTTCAATATATATCCTAATGATTGTAAAAAGTTTTTATTTTCAGCACTGAGAGATTTTTTTTGTTGAGATGATTGTCTTATTTTTCGTTTAGTAGCAGCAACAGTAACAGACGATGTGTTACGTTTAAGAGCTGTAATCAAACTGGTAGAAGGATCATCCTTTACAATATATTTATTACATAACAGGTTGGCTGATAAGTCCCCGGTCTAACAAAGAAAAACACATTTTTTTGTCAAAATTCGTTTTTATTATTCAACATAGTTCCCTTCAAGAGCGATACAACGATTATAACGACCTTAAAATTTTTTGATACCATTTTGTTAGTACTCCTTCGGTTTTGCCTCAAAATAGGCCTGTTTCAGCGATCACCTCTTCATTGCAGCCAAATTTTTTCCCTGCGAGCATCCTTTTGAGGTCTGAGAACAAGAAAAAGTCGCTGGGGGCCAGATCTGGAGAATACGGTGGGTGGGGAAGCAATTCGAAGCCTAATTCATGAATTTTTGCCATCGTTCTCAATGACTTGTGGCGCGGTGCGTTGTCTTGGTGGAACAACACTTTTTTCTTCTTTATATGGGGCCGTTTTGCCGCGATTTCGACCTTCAAACGCTCCAATAACGACATATAATAGTCACTGTTGTTGGTTTTTCCCTTCTCAAGATAATCGATAAAAATTATTCCATGCCCATCCCAAAAAACAGAGGCCATTACTTTGCCAGCGGACTTTTGAGTCTTTCCACGCTTCGGAGACGGTTCACCGATCGCTGTCCACTCAGCCGACTGTCGATTGGACTCAAGAGTGTAGTGATAGAGCCATGTTTCATCCATTGTCACATATCGACGCAAAAACTCGGGTGTATTGCGAGTTACCAGCTGCAAACACCGCTCAGAATCATCAACACGTTGTTGTTTTTGGTCAAATGTGAGCTCGCGCGGCACCCATTTTGCACAGAGCTTTTTCATATCCAAATATTGATGAATGATATGACCAACACGTTCCTTTGATATCTTTAAGGCCTCTGCTACCTCGATCAACTTCATTTTACGGTCATTCAAAATCATTTTGTGAATGTTTTTGATGTTCTCGTCGGTAACCACCTCTTTCGGGCGTCCACTGCGTTCACCGTCCTCCTCGCTCATTTCACCACGCTTGAATTTTGCATACCAATCAATTATTGTTGATTTTCCTGGGGCAGAGTCCGGAAACTCATTATCAAGCCAAGTTTTTGCTTCCATTGTATTTTTTCCCTTTAGAAAACAGTATTTTATCAAAACACGAAATTCATTTTTTTCCATTTTTTTCACAATAACAAAAGTTGCTTCACAAAAGACGCTCTATCTCACAAACTAATTGACTTACAGACGTCAAATTTTGACACGAATCATTTGAAGGTTGCCACTATATAAAAATAATATGCATTTAATACTAGCGACGCCATCTATGTGTCAGACCGGGGACTTATCAGCCAACCGGTTATAATCAAAGTTTTATTCAAAAGGTTTCAAGTGCAGACGTAATGTTATCTTCTCTCCTCGAAAATTTATTAATGTACCGTTTTCGTTGACAGTTATGTCTGTCAGTTTGGAGTTATGTCTATTTTATATCCAGGTTCAACATTTATAGAAAACTCGTATAAAGTTTGTGCCGGTACACTATTTAGATACGAGCCACCCACAATATTGCACTCAATACGAACAACATTGTTTTGTGTTATCATAAGACTTTTGTCTGAAGTATGAGGTTTATTAGGTTCAAGTTTTCGTTTCGATAATCCTAATAACGACCCGATGCTTTGCTCTTTATCAAAGGAAATTGTATCGTGTGAAGAATAGATTTCAGCTTTTAATGTATTATTATTTGCATATATATCTAGTGTAGCACCAGAAGTTCGGTTTACAAGAATTTCATAGTCTTCGATAATATATTTTGCTATGTCATCAAATTCATATGAACCAATAGGAAGCACAATTTTTTCATCACCAATATGAAAAATATTATTGGTTTCATCAACATTTGGCACTGAGTAATAGGTATGGAAATCAATCAGCCCACAAACATAATCCCAGTTAAGCTCTATGGGAGGAAAATAATTCGCCGTGAGAATTGATAAATTTCCAGTCAAAGTTAATGTTCTTGACATCTTGAATAAGAAAATTAAACTGAACCAATTAAGAAAATTAAGCTTCTCTTTATAGTTTATCGTCTTTATTAATCCATGAGTTGTGATGAGACGAAAATCCCAACCATTTTAAATACACTTTATTATCTCGTTTCTTAATAACTTTTTCTACTAAATATTTATGAGGATAACTTGATTTTTACAGCTCTTCCTTATAGAAAGCACCTTTGACAATATTACCCTGATAGTATTTTAGTGTGTAGGTGCATGGATTGGCATTTTGAATTTTGTTTATTTGAAAGATTTCCGTTGTCCAATTGGGAGTGTAACCCTTCTCAAAAATATGTTTATATTTGCTTATTTGTACATGATCGTTCACATGAAATTTTGGTTTATCGTAGATTTTAAGACGATTGTAAGCTGTTTGTAAAATTAAAGCTTCATTTGAAGAATCAACATCATTTGGTGCAATTTTTATAGTTCTGTGCACTGTTTTATTGTATTTCTCAATTAAGTTATCATATTCATCAATCCATTTGTATGATCCACGAGTGCTAAGCTCCTTCCACATCATATTTTTTAGAGTTCTATTAAATCGTTCGACAATCGACGCTTTCAATGTACTATAGGTCGAATAATGATTAATTTTATTTTGTTTCATTAAATTTTGAAAGTCCTTGTTAAAGAATTCTTTTCCATCATCTGTTTGTAAATTTTTAGGCTTTCGTTCACGTTCCAAAATATTTTTCATTGCCTTGGTGACATCTGCAGCCGTTTTAGATTTCAGTGCAACTGTCCATGCATATTTTGAGAATGTGTCAATGATTTTAAGAAGATAGCGGTAGCCTTTATTGTGAGCAGCATAGCTACCCATTTCAACCAAATCAGCTTGCCAAAGATCATCGATACCTTTGATAATGACTGCTCTACGTCTAAAGTTTCGGCGTGCTTGTCTATGTAGCTCCTGAACTATTTGGCTGCGACTCATACTGTTGGCGATTGTGCTCCTTCCGTACTATTTATTTTTTTTTTTAAATTTGCATTATTAGCATTTGAAATCATTGAAAACAAAACACTATCCATACCTTCTAGACGTTTTTCAATGTATTCCATATATGCCTTAAAGTTCTCGTCAATAATGTTTTCAATAGATTTAATTTTATTGTAAATGGCTTCAACTTCTTTATTACTACGCTTTTCATGAGCTTCAATCGAACTCTGAAATTCAGTTCGAAACACATTAAGATTGAAAAGAATGAAATTCTTGGTTGCAGCGGCTTGATTTTCTATAGGATCTTTTAGATTTTTAATGCGATGGAAATGGGCATTAAAGCAAGTATCCTTACCAACAGTCAATTGGGTACTAAAGTTATTTGAATTTTTAATTGTATTATTATAGCGACCAAATTTGTCAACGCCCATTATACGATTATATTAGATTCTTTGAGCTCTTCAATAATTGAAATAATTTCGCTTTTATGATTATTATGACAAGCTGACTGTGATGACAAGAGCAGTCTCAGACGATTGACTAATTCCAGGGATCGGCAGAAAAAAAATTTTTATTTTGATTTTCAGATTATAGTACAAAGATTTTCATTTTATGATTATGGATTAATGAAAATTCCAAAATTTCATATTTAATATTTTCGATTTGAGTGATATTATTAAATTCAAATTCAAAAAATATGAATTGACATATAGTTAATAATAATAAAATTTAAAATTTGGACTACTAAAAAAACCCAAAATTTAGATGTGAGAGTTATTGAATATTGGACAATCAAAAATTTTTATTTCGAAATTTTGGAATATTCAGGCACTCAAAAATTAGATCTTTGAAATTTTGGATTATTTGAAAAATCAGCAATCATTTTTTTTTAAAATTTTTTATTGTTTTAATAATAAAGAATTTCAGATCAAAAATTCGTGGAACAAATTTATAAATATAGCATTTCTGGTTTCAAATTAACATGCTTATGACAAATAACAAAACCAAATGCGCCGAAGTCAACCAATAATTATTTTGAAAACAGGCAAATTGGAATTGATAGTTATGTAAAGTCGAAAAGATCTAAGTATATCAATGAGATCTACCTCATGGGAAGGATCATTTGAACTATTTTTAATTTCGGATGAGCCTCCAGCTGCTAAATTCATTTCGTTAGAAATTTCAGAAACGCCTTTTCGGAATTTTCATAAATACGAAATGCTATATTTATAAATGTATTCCACGAATTTTTTATCTGAAATTCTTGATTATTAAAACAATAAAAAAATTTAGAAAAATGATTGCTGATTTTTCAAATAATCCAAAATTTCAAAGATCTGATTTTTGAGTGCCTGAATATTCCAAAATTTCGAAATAAAAATTTTTGATTGTCCAATATTCAATAACTCTCACAATTAAATTTTGGGTTTTTTTTAGTAGTCCAAATTTTAAATGTTATTATTATTGACTATATATCAATTCATATTTTCAGAATTTGAATTTAACAATATCACACAAATCGAAAATGTTAAATTTGAAATTTTTGCATTTTCATAATTCCATAATTATATGTGAAAAGAAATGGAAATATTCATATATTCGGCAATAATTCATAAAAATAATGCTGAAAATAGGATTATTGCCGATCCCTGGTTTGGCATGTATGCTTCTGGAGGTAAGACCTATGTCGTTCGTCTTCGCTAAATGAAGAGCGAATTTGTATTTTATGAAGTTGTTGCACCACTACATGTTTATCAGGTTATATTTGCTTCTGTATTGCGCCCAGCCCTGATCTAGATTCATCATATGCAGGAGGAACGCATTGGGTAGCATATATTAAAAATGATGGTTTTAGAGAATACTTTGACAGTTTTGGTAATCTACCTCCACCAAAAGAAGTTGTGAAATACCTTGGAAAGAAAAACTTGAGCTATAACTATAAACAACATCAACCATACAATTCATATAACTGCGGTCATTTATGTTTACAATTTCCTTATTCATATTCATAATAAACATAAATACAATAAAAAATCAAAATTTGCTTTTTTTTTCTTATTAAATTTGAATAATGGTTCATTAGTTTGTGTGCTTTGCAGATAATAAATTTGTTGTTGAAACAAGTGCAATCATTGTATCCTTGAGAAAAGTTGTAACAAAAATTATAGTCTTCACTAGAAATATGGAGCTTTAAGTTTCTTAGAAAAAGACGAATTATTCCGCTTTCCGATGCCATGTTGTTATTAAATTGACAATTAATAACGTAATAAATCAACCACCAACATTCATAACATTGCTAGCTGATGCTGATTGTTTGTGTGTGCCTCGTCAACTGAATTTGTTTCTGTAACACCAATGTCATATGCATTTTTAAGAGGTTTTACCAATGACATACCCTCTATTTCACTGAAGACGCATCCTATTTTGAACCCTCCAAAATCACGTCTTGTTTGATGCATTCCGTCATATGCCACTCCAGTCAAACAAATAGATCCACCGTCCACTTCAATTTTAACATGATCCGTCTCATTAAATGTGAAGTTTTTTCTCAGAATATGATCAAGTTTTGGACAATTTCTATACATTCTAAAGAGCAAAGTTCTAGCTCCATTATCTGGTGTCATATGCACACTCAACTCTCCATGTGTGACATTAATATCTGTAATAGTAAATGCCAGTCGGCAATCGGCTCAGGCATGAATTTGTTCTTCAATGAATTCATCGATGAAATAACTGAAAAATGTAATGTCGAAAAAATTCATGCATAGTAAGGCAAACATTCAGCTATAGCGGACCGAGAAGTTTTAAGGCAGCCGGTCTATTTTCTTAAGAACCATAAAACCATAAAAGAAGAGAAAAAAAATATATCCTTAAAAAACTTCTCGGTCCGCTTTCGGTGAATTTTTGCCTTACTGTACCTGATTTTTTTCTTATGAACAGAAACTATTGAAAAAACGCACAAGCCGACTAGATCATTGAAAAATTTTCGCTCCGCTATAGCTGAATTTTCCGCTTACTAAACATGAATTTTTTCAGAATAGTAGCGATCGTGAATTTCCGTGGAAAAACAAAGCGTTTAGTGTTTTAATTTTTTTTTTTACTAAAAACTGTCAATTGAAGTGTGACATCCGATAAAGCAACACGGATCGGGTTAATCAAATAAAAAGTAAAAAATATTAATTAAAAATATAAAATATTTAAGTGAAATACTCACTCGCAAACCTTCTCAGCGAAAACCCGGTAAATTACAATTTCAATCACTTGAAAATTACATTGCAATACGTTTTTTTTTTACTTTAGAAACCTGTAAAAAGAACGGCTATACGCCGAAAGCTTATGCAGATAGCATGAGGAAAGCTTTCAGGCAGGGAAAAGGGAGATTCTACAAGCGCGAAAGACTGAAAAGAAAAACAACATAACAAGCCGACTAATATAATATTTAAGCTTTTATTTTATAAGAATTAATTTTGTTTAAGAAAAATATATATTATGAACTGTTTTATTTTTTATTAATAAGCCAGCAGTGGAAACCGTCACAACTCTGATCACTTTTTTATACTAATATGTTAATACTTTTGTTTAAGAATTACCTTTTTTGTTTTTTATTTAATAAAATGAACTGATTTTGAATATAAAACAAATTTTTTACCGATTTATAAATCCTCCAAACAGGAATATTTTCTACAATGAATTCAACAATCTTTTTTTCATTGTAGAATTTATATATGAATTTGTTGTGAATTTTCAAAAGAAGAGGTTCACTATGCCTTACCATATGTAAGCTATGTAAGCTATCACTTCCGCGATAGCGGACCGAAAACACGCTGGCTATTCATGACTAATTCGACCATTTTCAAACGAAGCTTTCCGCGATAGCGGACCGAAAATACACGAGCGCTTCCAAGAATTCATTTCGTGTCATTTCTCTCGCGCCGCTATCCATGACTATTTCGACCATTTTCAAATTAAGTTTTCAGCGATAGCGGACCGAAAAATAAATGAAAACTATACCTTACATTTCCTAGGACATCGCAATGTTAATTTTCAACGATGAATTCAGCAATACTCCATAGAGGCTATTGCAGAAAAAGTTGCTGATAAACCTTACACTTGCCGACTGGGATGATTTCCAAAAAGTATGACAAATGCAATATTTCTCAGGACCGCTTATATGTTGAATCCAAAACATTTTTCTCTTACAATCTTCAACAGATATTTAATTCCTACCTTTCTCGGTGGCGATTAAAACTCAACTAAATTCAAAGTTCATTTGCAAAAAGTATTTATTTATAAAACATTTTTTAGTTTTTATACAATATTCATACTAAATTTTCCGCGACTTTTATATGATGAGATGACTCACCTTTCTTGTGAAATTCATAAAAAAAAAATTATTCATTTTAATTTTTTTGTTTTATTTTTATTTTTTTTATTTGTATTAATTCTTATACTAAATAAATACACATATACATAAAATTTAGTCTATATCCATATGTTCACTAGTAACAATACTAAAGTGTCCCCATGCAAAAGTATTAATACCGTCTGATTGAATGCACCTCTTGTCATCTGTATTACTTAATACTACTTTTTTCCACAATTCGGTATAAATGGCATGAAACTTACTTCTAAACATATACATACTATGAAAATACATCTTATTTTCTAACAAACATAATCGATAATTATCAATAGTTAATTTCATTAATGCAGCCTTTTTGACTCCTTTAGACTTTTTGATTTCAAAATTGTCTAAAGTTTTTAATGAATACATTTTCGATCTGAGTCCAATAAACTCTTTAATTATTCTTCCACTAAGCTCATCCTTCATCATTCCCAAACTTTTTTTATTTCTAAGAGGAATTTTAAAGTGATTATCTGGAGAATAGTCTGATGTATCAAAATTGAAATCGATAATAATTTAAAGACAGATGTTTTCCAAATTTCGGTAGCATATAATCATAGTGGAAACTGTACATTTTATGTTTTGACAACTCTAATACTGCGAAACCCAAATACATGGGCTTGTCATATAAAATTTTTTCTTTTTGCAGTTCTATGGATATTAAATTGTCTATGAAAATTTTAATATTATGAAAATTTGGTTTAGATATGAGAGCTTTAGCACCAAGACGTTTACCCTTACTCTCCCACTCTTCTACTAATTTTATATTTCTTCTCTTTTCAATATTTTCCATTGTTTTACCGTACAAGTCAAGTCTGCTAAAAGCTTTGCAATTTTTCCGCATGGTGGCTTCTTATTTGCTGGACAAAATGAAAGATCATTATGTAAGTCATGAATTTCTTGTGGACATTCCAAATCAACTTCTAATATGTAGCCAAATAGTGAATCGGCTGGTATTGAGAAGACATTGAAATTTTCAATATTTTCTAATCACTTGAAACCACCATATGGTAGATATTCGGACATTGCATATCCATACAAATTATTTGCGTCTAAATACACAATTGTATATGAAGGCCTACTTACATCATAATCTTCCATCATGTATATATTGTTTGCAGTAGAATGTCTTTTGCTACATTGAACCAAACCACCGCGTATACCATTTCTGATTAAATAGAGCATTTCAATGTCAGTTAAAAGCTCTAGTTCTATTTTTGTGTACTTAAGCATTGCATCCCATGGTAGCGCTGGTAATGTTAAATATTGGCATGGGTCTAATTTATAAATATTTTGGGAAACTTTTCTAAAGTTTTCCATAACATCAGCTAGTAACAAAACATCTGTCTTTAAACATATAGACATATAATCGCAAATCGTTGTACAATTGAAAAAATGCCAAACATTTTGAGCATGTTGATAATCCTCAATGGTGCGCGCTTTGTTTGTTAGTTTATTGAAAAAAGCTTCGCGTGGTGGTAAGCTTGTTTCTTTTAGATTTTCAATTGATTTAATGTAATCGTATGGAAATATACCTTTGCGTGTTAATAAATTTTTTTCATCCTCATCGTGAAATTCTGTACGCAAAATATTAAAACTGTCTTTCTCCAGATTTCGAGATAAGGTGTCTAGGCTGGCTGGTAGAAATCTAAATGAGTCCAGAAAACGTATTTCCGCATGTTGTTTATCTTGAGATGTAAAGTGTTTTGCCAATGAAATATACTTTTCCTTATTGAGTGCGACTACACTAATAGATAAGATAGTTTTTTAACAAATAAATGGCAACAATATGCCGAAAATTTATGGGAAAAAATCGGTATAAAACGACCAATTTGAAATTCTAGATTGCATTTAACTTTTTTATCGTTATCGTCTAGTGGTAGCTCACAAATATGACAGTTCATTGCATTATGAAAGGAAATCTGTTGGCTTCTGGAAAGCGGATTCATTTCTTTGATTTGAAAAACATTGTTTTCCAACAATGGTACACAATCCTCATAAATTCTTTTGCCGAATACCTCGGCTGCATCTTCATCATCTTCATTCGCTTCGACATATATTGGAAATCTATCTAGACTGGAGTCAAAACTGCATTTAATAAAATAACAAAAGGCAATCGGTTTGTGTGTCTGATCTTTTATTACATTTTCTGATTCTTGTTCATTTGTTGGAAGTAGCATGCATTCAAAGTCTGCATATACTTCAAAAGGAACATTTAATTCCTTTTTATAATTCTTAAACTTAAGAATATCATTTTCACTTTTTACTGGTAGCTCTGTCACCGTCCGATTGCAATGCTTCAAATGCTTCTCCAGGGTTTCACTCTTTTGGAAGAACTGTAAGCAAAAGTTACAAATATATATCGCCGCTTTGTGCTTTGTGATCTGGCTCTTGAGTAATTTTAAAATAGAACAGAGAGAAAAATTTGTATGTGATAATGGTTCCCACATTGATTTATCATAATGAGCATTTAATTACTAACCTTGATATATTCTTTATCCATACGTAGTGGAAATTTTCTTCTCTTTCCAAAAGGAGGAGGTTTATGTGTATAGGCTTCAAAGTGTTTGTCTTATAGTATGGTCCAATAATGTGTCCTTTTTCCTCTTGAAACCCAAAAACATTTACACTGATAAGAGGGTTATTGGCTTCGAAAATTGCTACATCCTCACAGAAAGAGGAAAACGTAGCCCTTCAAAGTTTAATATGATGTTCTCCTTGTTGAGACCAATCAAGTTTTCCTCAATGTTGACTTCATATGCGGAGCATCTTGTTGAGTTGACAGTTAAATTTTAAAAAGCTGATACAATTGCCCATTTGAAGCAGTATGGATCGTTGTTTTGCACATTTAATACAGTTTTTTTTGAGGCTAGAACTGTAGGATTTTGTATATATGATGATCCTCGGATCGGTCTATATTGATTGACGTTAAGTTTTAGCCACAACATTTTTGAGTGCCCAGCCGCTGTCCTTCTCCTGGAACTCTTCCATCCGTTTACATATTTCAACTATGTCTTGTAACGGTTTTTTCTCAGCCGGAGTATTACTCAGTCTTACCAGGGTCCGTTACAAGACAAGAAATTTCTCCAATGTGTTGAAATTGTATTCTATGTAATTTTATTGCTCGTTTTTTTTTCTACTCTGTCATTTAATATTTCTTACAAGGGTTTCTTACGTCTGACTTGCGGTAAAATATGTCGGCGTCACTCAATCGGGGTCCCTGGATCAATCTATGCGTTCCTCTCGTAGTTAATTCTGGCCGAGTGGTTGCGTCCCATCGGGGTCCTTGGTAGTCACTGCCGTACCGTAGTGAACTCGACGCTCTTGAATTGGCGTTTGTGGTTCGTTTCTAGTCCTACGTCAACAGGTCAGGGGAACTAGGGGAACTCATTGAGATTAAGAGCGCAGAGGCAGTCTGGTATCCAGGTATTTATCACTGAACCCCAACTGTGAAAACGTAGTAAGGACAAGGTTAAAGTTATTGTATTTCAAGTATCAATCATTGAAATCAATAAGTCCAGAGGCAGTCTGGTATTCAGGTATTTTATCATTGAAGCCAACTGTGAAAGCGTGGTGGTGACAGGGTTAAAGCTGTTTCATTTCAAGTATAAATCATTGAAATTAAAAGCGCAGAGACAATCTGGTATTCAGGTATTTATCACTGAATTCAATTGTGAAAAACGTGGTGGTGACAGGGTTAAAACTGCTTAATTTCAAGTATAAATCATTGAAATTAAAAGCGCAGAGACAATCTGGTATTCAGGTATTTATCACTGAATCCAATTGTGAAAAACGTGGAGGTGACAGGGTTAAAGCTGGTTAATTTCAAGTATAAATCATTGAAATTAAAAGCGCAGAGACAATCTGGCATTCAGGTATTTATCACTGAATCCAATTGTGGAAATAAAGGACAATTCAAAAGACTTACTTGAATTTAATTCGCTATTACTGAGTCCACTCCGATGTACTTGGCGATGCTGGCACGGCGCGAGTTGAACACAAACTGCCTTTTCCTTCGCGATGCAGCGCCTTTTATAGTCAGTCGGCGGCGCTTGTGTTAGTAAATTTTGCATAGTCAAAAGCGGTTCAAACTGGTTCCTTGCTTGTGTTGGTGCCTTTCGCATAGTCGAAAGCAGTTCGAACTGGTTTATTGCTGCGTGTGATTGGTGCCGTGCGCAAAACGGCTCGGGAATCATATTGCTTGGGTGTGTTTGGTACCGTGTGCAAAACGGCGCGGGTATCATGTATGTTTGGATGGTGTGTATCCTTGAAGCCATTGAAGCTGGTTTCTCGGCGATTGCCGGTATGTATGTTTTGATGCGGTGGATACGTAAAGCAGCTGAAATTGGTTTCTTTGTACGTATGTTTTGATGCTGAACGTCCATCGACTTATAATTAGGGTGGAGATATTTTGTCCCCTAAATTTAATGCATATATATTTTCCTTTTGTTCATTTATTATATATATATATATTTTTTTTGTTTTGTTTGTTTGTTTTTTTTTTCGAATTCAAAAACAACAATAATACCAATTTGGCTTTCTGCTCTTGGTGATAATAATACAAATAATAATAATAATATTCTTCTTTTCTTTTCTTTGTTTTTTTTCTTGATTAATAAAAATACAAGAATATAATAATAATAATAATAATATAAAAATAATAATGAGAAATGTTCGTTTGGGTGCAAAAAATCCGGCTAAGGGTGAAAAGGTTTTATTAAATGGTATGGTACAGTTGAATTAAATGTACGAGGATAATATTTTTGTGGTTACTCAAAATGTTACCTCGTTACATCCCCTCCTTTCCTCGGGGAACCTTTTCGAAGGTGCCCTTTCCTTGTTTTGACACCCCGAATTTGTAGGTGGTGACTTCAAGGACTCTGAGACAGCGCATTCGTCGCCCGTGCTGTTTCCACTTCCGGATCATATCGTCCAGGACAGTCTGGGCAGTGCTTCTGGGCTCCTGGGGTGACTCCATTTCCGACTCGTCGGTGTCGCGCGCTAGGATGTCTTCCGGATGGTGGCCGCTTGTGGTGTTGGCTGGTATTTCGGGGCGGTTTTGATCAGCCTTGGTCGAGTTGCTTCCCTTTGGCAACCGGGGGTGTGTTGATTTTCGGAGATCCTCGGTGCTGAAGGGCTGTGTTTAGGTAGAGGAGTTTTGGTTGGTGTTTCGGTTTCTTCTTCGTCTGCACTCGACTTGGAGTCCCCGAACAATACCCGGCACCGCTCTCGGTAGGTGAAACGGTCGTAGTCGTCGGGGCTTTTTTTCGAAACGAGGATGGTGGGGAATTACCTTTCCCTTACGTCTAGTAGCAGCTTCTCTTTTAAGATTTTCCAGGTATTGTAGTCTGGTCCGGGCAAATTTTTCCATCTTCGTAGGTTACTGTTAGGATTAAAAGCAATATGGCTTAAACGATTTGGTCGGTCAACTATCTAGGATAGGTTAATAAGTCGTGTTGATCCTAGTCGTCGTTGCTGGGTCCGTGGTGGGCGTAAGGTTTGAGTTGGCTTATGTGAGCCGTCTTTGCCTGGACGTTGACTCTATATCGGATTATGACTGGTGAATCAAAACCCAGTACCGTATATGGCCCCTCGTACTTTGGAGCTAGCTATGCGGCAAAGCTATTTTCTGCCTTGGACAAAAAGTGCGTCTTCACCACGATCAGGTCTCCCAAGTGTGGCCTCCATTCTCTGCGTCGTACATTATAATGCCCGCATTGTTCTTGACTGGCGCGGACTTGATTTTGGCGTACCAAGTTGAATATTTCCTGGAGCCGAATGGTTTTCTGCGCGACGGTCATCTGTTCTCGAATAGGTCCGGATTCTTTTCGTCATATAATTGTTTGGGGAGTCGTGGTTCACGGACTTGGGTCAGTAATGTGGGACTATACCCTGTGCTCTCACTTATGCTGGTATTGATTGCTAGTGTTAGTTCTGGAATGAGCTCGTCCCAGTGTTTGTGGTTGTTTTCTGTGTATTGGGCCAGCATTGTCTTTTTGGTGCGATTTGCCCGCTACGTGGGATTTTTCTGCGGCGTGTAGGGTGTCCTCTGGTGTGTTACTCCTAGTTGTGCGAGGAAATTTGTGAATTTCTTGCTCGTGAACTGCGTGCCGTTGTCCGTTACTAGCGTCGTAGGGACATACATGGCGATGATTCTTTCTCGTAGCACCTTTATGGCGGAGTCAGTTGTTGCTGTGCGGAGTGGGGCTATTCCTACCCATTTAGAAAATTTATCAAACAGGACTAGCAGGTACACATTTCCATGTGATGACCGAGGGAGAGGTCCCATAAAGTCTGCACATAACACTGCCCATGGTTCTTCGGCAACTTGTGTCCTCATGTGACCTGCTTGTTGCTGTTGTTGGTTTTTATACTTTTGACATCTCAAGCATTTCTTGACGTAATTTCTAATGTCTCGGTGGAAACCTGGCCAAAAGTATCGTCGGGAGATGCGACTGGTGGTCTTCTTAACCCCGAGATGGCCGGCTGTGGGGTCGTCATGGTTCTCTTGCAAGACTCTCGCTCGATCGTCTTTTGGTACGCATAATTTCCATACAAAATGGTCCGTGTCTCCTCCTATGTCCGGTAAATATCTGTAGAGATTCCCATTAATAACCTAGTAGTCTGTATGCTTCTGAGGTTGTTTGAAGACCATCCTTATTCGTTTGCTGGTCCAATACGTTGGTTCAGGGGCAGCTGATTCTTCAGTGGATATTTGGCATACTTTGTCTAGGGGTTGTCTGGATAAAGCGTCGGCGCTGATGTTGTACTTGCCCCATCGGTACTTGATGTCGAACGTGTATTGTTGCAGCTCAAGGGCCCAGCGAGCTATTCTTCCCGTAAAATTGTCTATGGAGTTTAACCATTTGAGTGCTAGGTGATCCGTAATGACGGTGAATTTATAGCCTTCGAGGTAGTGCCTCATCTTCCGGATGCCCCACACGATTGCCAGACATTCCTTCTCGGTCGTGGAATAGTTGAGTTCTGCCTGGCCTTCAATCACTTGGGTTAGCACGGCCCCCAAGCCATAGTGACTCGCGTCTGTTTGGAGAGTAAATGGTTTTGAGAAGTCTGGGCATTGTTGTGAGTCAACATTCGACTCACGAGCATTTAATTATTATGCACGATGGTCACCTTTGTATATACCGAAATATAAAAAAAACGACTTCAGCACAAACGAAAGAACAACAACAACAACAACAACTCCAAGCTTAAATACGAAATATTATCAACGTTGGCACACGACCAGAGCGGCGAGCAGTAATACTTGACAAGCGAATTTCCGAACGCAATGGAATTCATACAACACCTGGCGAAAGTGCTTATGCGGCAAGTGTGACATCTGGTGAGCTCGAAAATCAATTGAGCAAAAGCAAATCGACAAGCACAGGTCAACTGTTGCGACAGGTAGCGATTGGGAAATCGCTAAAGCGCTCAACATTGAACCTATGCAGCAATTTCGGGAAAAATCGTCTGACAGCAATTGCGAAATCAACAATGCGGCATCAGCGGTTTCATTCTATATAAACGGAAGATCGAATTGGAGAAGAGGACTCTTTGCGGAAGACCAGTTTGAGACAGTCTCAGCTCAACTCGTATGTACTCACCAGTGGCAACAGCGACTAGAGCGTGGACTTGGAGTTTAGGGAAATAGGGTAGTTTAGAGATTATGGCAGGAGCTAGTATAAACGATTTTGTGAATTAAAACGGATTAAATAAAAGATATTATAACGTATAAATCTTGTGTCCTTTCTATTTTCACAAAGGATTTTAGGCATTATGTTCATAGGGAACATATAATTTGCTATAGAATCACAACAGCATGTTAACACCGGGGCTTCAGTCAGCTTTTGTTTTAAAATGTCAAATGCGTCCTGTTGCTCCGGTGTCCACTTCCACCGTTGGCCCTTTTTAAGAAATCGGGTACAAATCTTCGATACCAGCTGGCGATGCCCAGGACTCGGCGGAGCTCTCTAACGTTAGTTGGGGGTGTCAATTCTTGGATTGCAGCGATCTTGTCTGGGTCCGTGTGTATCCCTTGTGTGGTCACCAGGTGTCCTAGGTATTTGATTTCCTGTTGAAATAACTCCCACTTATCGGGGTTAATGCGGAGTTTGGCCGCTTTTAGTCACTTAACGACCTCCTGTAGGTTTTCCATATATTTTTCCAGTGAGTTTCCAGTTACTATTATGCCGTCTAGATATGCAAACGCGTGCGGTTCCAACTGTGGGCCAATACCGCTGTCCAGGGCTCGTTGGAACGTGGCCGGGGTGGAATGCAGACCAAAGGGCACCACCATCTATTGATATAGACCCCTTTCTGGTGCCGTGAAGGCGGTGAACTGAACTAGCCATTTTTAAAATCTAAACTGCTGATGTATTTTGCCTCTTTTAGGCGTCCAAGTATGTAGCTAATGCGAGGTAATGGGTAAGCATCCTGCACTGACTTCTCGTTGAGCTGTCGAAAGTCCAAGCATAATCTCCATTTGCCGTTTTTCTTATGAACCACGACCACTGACGAACTGTATGGACTATGAGATGGCTCAATACAGTCTAATCGGATTAATTCGTTGATTTCTTTATTTATGGCTTCTTGCATCACAGGGTTCTTTGGGAAATACCGTTGCTTAAACGGTCGAGGGTCTTTCATGATGATTTGGTGTTTCGCGATGTTGGATGGACCTTGAATCTTTTCAAGTTCTCGAATCTCACGTGCAAGGAACTGTTCTGGTGTCTCTCTCTTTTATGCGTTTCGGTTCTGGTGGGCTGCCTTCGTGATCAGTTACCTGTAGATGCAGGGCAGCGTTGACGCTCGTTTCTTCCCTCGTTTGCGGACTCGTTTGTGTTGGGGATTGTTCCTTGGCTTCTCGGTGGATTTCTTTGATCGCTGGCTCTGATGTAGTGCGCTTGGTAATTTCTGTCTGTAGATGTCGGGTGTTGTTGGAGCCTTCCATCTCTTCGTCGTTGGTTTCGGCTATCCAAACCGTATTACCTCCAATGTCCATTAAGGTGCCTACCCTGCTGAGGAAATCCATTCCTAGGAGCATGCCCTCTTGCATGTCTGGCAGCACGATGAGTGGGATGACCTGCACACTCGGCCCTAGGCGTATTTTAATGGTCAGGATATGCGTCCCGGCTTGCTTGCTTCCATCTGCTAGTGTTATTTTGGTGGCTTTCTCCTGTACGTCCCCATGTACACTTAGTTTGTTAAACATTTTTTCATTGATGACACTCCTCAATGGCCCCAGTGTCTACTACTGCTCGGATGACGTGTGGCCCGATGAGAAGTTGCGCTCTCAGATGGAGATTCTGGTAGCTTAAATATTTTGATGCAGGCAAGGCGAGTCCGTCGGTGTCCCCACCAGCTCTTGCTCCTGATGGTTCCCCTGTTCGTTTCCCGACTGCCGGCGACAACAGTCGATTGTGCGTATGGCCTCTTTGCCACATGTCCAGCAGAAAATTTTTCGAGGGTTCCGACATTCTCGCTGTCTGTGCCCCAATTGTTCACAGTGACGGCATACGATTCTGGGGGAGTCGGCCCCTTGGGTTTGGAGAACGCGTGTTTTTGCTTCTGTGGGACTTGGGTTCACGTTGAGTCGATTTTCCGCTTGTTGAGGAATCTTCACTTGTTCCAGCTCACATGCTAAACTAATGAGGTCTTCTAAAGTTTCGAATTCCCTTCGTTTTATATACAGCTGGAACTCGTGTCGGCTATTTCGGAAAATTATCTCCAGCTTCTTGTCGTCCTTTAAGCCGGTATGGCGAGCCAATTCTTGCACACTGGTAGCGTACTCTTTGAAGGCTTCCTGTGGCCCTTGATGGCGTGATTTAACGGTGTCTTCCAAGTCTTCTAGATAGCGATATGGCAAGAAAACCTGCGAAAATTCTTTTTTGAACTGCTGCTATGTATTCCACCCTCGTCGGCTATTTCGGTACCACGATAGCGCATATTCTTTCAGCATCTCTGGCATGGTTTTTGGAATGGAGTGTATTGGTATGTCATAGGCCTCTGCTAGCTCTTCCACCCGCTCGATGAAGCCTAGAGCGTTCTTCTTACCGTCGAAACGTAGTGACCATTTTACCACGAGATCGATGACCTGAGCATAACTCATGACTGGGGTGGTTGGTGTTGAATACGATGGCCTAGCGGGGTGGAGTGTAGCTAACTGGGTGCCTGCTACTCCATAATCTCTCAGGGGTGCGGGTGGCAGTCCTCCTTCTGCTCCTGTCCATTTTCCATTTTCATTGCACTTGTTAGTTGGAAGAGGCCCTTTGAAAAAAAAAAAAGACATGAACCGCCTCTTCAAATCGTCCACCATGCCTTGTGACTCGAGCTCGAATGCAATTAAGCAGTCTATGACTTCATCTTTGCGAAGCTTTGATATCCACTTGGTCTGGATCATGGTTGATGACTTTTCTTCTTTGTGTCTCGTGTGGAGTTTTGTTGCTCTGTTGGTTTTTTTTATGGTTTTGTCCTTGACTAAATCAAGGTTCCTGCTCGGGCGCCACTTTTAACGGTTTTATTTTTCAGCCGGAGTTGTACTCAGTCTTACCAGGGTCCATTACAAGACAAGAAATTTCTCCAATGTGTTGAGTTTGCATTCTATGTAATTTTATTACTGGTTTTTTTTTCTACTCTTTCATTTAATATTTCTTACAAGGGTTTCTTACGTCTGACTTGCGGTGAAATATGTCGGCGGCACTCAATCGGGGTCCCTGGATCGATGTATGCGTTCCTCTCGTAGTTAATTCTGGCCGAGTGATTGCGTCCAATCGGGCTCCTTGGTAGTCGCTGCCGTACCGTAGTGAACTCGACGCTCTTGAATTGGCGTTTGTGGTTCGTTTCTAGTCCTACGTCAACAGGTCAGGGTAACTAGGGATATAAGTTTTGGGATATACTACTGACAATTCTACAGTACTACTGACAATGCTACAGTAATTTAATTTCAATAATAACTCATTGAGTTTAAGAGCGCAGAGGCAGTCTGGTATCCAGATATTTATCACTGAACCCCAACTGTGAAAACGTAGTAGGGACAAGGTTAAAGTTATTGTATTTCAAGTATCAATCATTGAAATCAATAAGTCCAGAGGCAGTCTGGTATTCAGGTATTTTATCACTGAACCCAACTGTGAAAGCGTGGTGGTGACAGGGTTAAAGCGGTTTAGTTTCAAGTATAACTCATTGAGATTAAGAGCGCAGAGGCAGTCTGGTATCCAGGTATTTATCACTGAACCCAACTGTGAAAACGTAGTAATGACAAGGTTAAAGTTATTGTAGTTCAAGTATCAATCATTGAAATCAATAAGTCCAGAGGCAGTCTTGTAATCAGGTATTTTATCACTGAACCCAACTGTGAAAGCGTGGTGGTGACAGGGTTAAAGCTGTTTAATTTCAAGTATAAATCATTGAAATTAAAAGCGCAGAGACAATCTGGTATCCAGGTATTTATCACTGAATTCAATTGTGAAAAACGTGGTGGTGACAGGGTTAAAGCTGTTTAATTTCAAGTATAAATCATTGAAATTAAAAGCGCAGAGACAATCTGGTACTCAGGTATTTATCACTGAATCCAATTGTGAAAAACGTGGTGGTGATAGGGTTAACGCTGTTTAATTTCAAGTATGAATCATTGAAATTAGAAGCGCAGAGACAATCTGGCATTCAGGTATTTATCACTGAATCCAATTGTGGGAATAAAGGAGAATTCAAAAGACTTACTTGAATTAAATTCGCTATTACTGAGTCCACTCCGATGTACTTGGCGATGCTGGCACGGCGCGAGTTGAACACAAACTGCCTTTTCCTTCGCGATGCAGCGCCTTTTATAGTCAGTCGGCAGCGCCTGTGTTAGTGGATTTTGCATAGTTAAAACCGGTTCAAACTGGTTCCTTGCTTGTGTTGGTGCCTTTCGCATAGTCGAAAGCAGTTCGAACTGGTTTATTGCTGCGTGTGATTGGTGCCGTGTGCAAAACGGCGCGGGGATCATGTATGTTTGGATGGTGTGTATCCTTGAAGCCATTGAAGCTGGTTTCTCGCCGATTGCCGGTATGTATATTTTGATGCGGTGGATACGTAAAGCTGCTGAAATTGGTTTCTTTGTACGTATGTTTTGATGCTGAACGTCCATCGACTTATAATAAGGGTGGAGATATTTTCTCCCCTAAATTTAATGCATATATATTTTCCTTTTGTTCATTTATTATATATATATATACTTTTTGTTTTGTTTTTTTGTTTTTTATTTTCGAATTCAAAAACAACAATAATACTGATTTGGCCTTCTGCTCTTGGTGATAATAATACAAATAATAATAATAATATTTTTCTTTTCTTTTCTTTGTTTTTTTCTTTTCTTGATTAATAAAAATACAAAAATATAATATAAATATTAATATAAAAATAATAATGAGAAATGTTTGGGTGCAAAAAATCAGGCTAAGGGTGAAAAGGTTTTATTAAATGGTATGGTACAGTTGAATTTAATTTAATTGCCATTTTTGTTTGAAACGACTTTTGGCTAATATCAAGTGTTTCTTCCCCGTCAATGATTTTAAATTTGATATACTCGCAAAAGAGCTCCATATTTAATTAAAATAGCTCATGTTTAAGAAGAGTTTGCTGTAAAAACCTCTTGACGTGCTGTTGGGGTACGGGGATTAAAAGGTATGACGCCGTGGCACTTTGATAGGTACGCACGTCATACAATCCTGTATTCCTTTAAATAAAAGATGAGATTGTCAGTTTGCAATCCTTTTATTTAATAAATAGCAATTCTTATGTCTAACAAGGTTTCTTATATAATATATCCTAGCTTCTTTTAAATACTCGAAAACTTCCCTATTCTTACTATTTAACTCCAATCGTCGTGGCTTCTTGGTAAGTACGTGCGATAGAGCTGAGATGTCTTCGTAAATAACGTTAAGATCAATCTGCCTTTCCATGGATTCAAGCTCCGCTTTTATAGGAACATAATGCTGATCTGGTGCTTTCTCAGCGACCCTTTGACTTCATGCTCTTTCTTCGGTCGCTTGAATGTTGTCGTAGGTCCGTTTCCAATACTACCTCAGAACATTCAACCGACATAATAATGTTGAGTTGCATATTACCGCGACTGGTGCTGTTGACTTTAGTATTCGCTCGTGGCTGCAATTCTGCTTACTCGATCATTTCTCGGTTATTGCGTTACTGCTTGTTCTTTGTTGTTGTTATTTACTTGCATAATTTCACTGTTGGTTTTCAATGTACAGTGGCGGAGGAAAGAGGGGGCAGGTATTGGGAAATGTTTGAGCATAACTCAAAACAGTGCGGTTCGACATTTGTGAAAAAAATTCAACTGTATCAAATCGTCAACGTTTTTGTTTTCAGTTTGAAAACATTCTATGCGCTTCTTAAACAATGTTGTCACCTTATTAACATTATCGTTTAGAAGCGTTGACGTTTTCGTTTTATGGCTTGATTTCCGCAAATGTTTGGACCAGTTGCATACTTTTATCCACTCCTGGCAATCTACACATTTTCTTAGCTTCAAAAATATTTTTGGTTTGTTCGTTGCGATTGTTGATGTTGTTGTTGTTGTTGGTATTGAGGTATGTTTTGTAGCTTTATGCTGAATCAAACTAGTTTTTCGCACAAACTCCTTATCACAAACGTTACACTTCACTTTTACTCCTTCATGATTCAACAAAATATGTCGCTTTAAGTTGCGGTTTACTTAAAAATGTTACTACAAATATTTCACGTAAATGCACTCATTTTAAAAACTTTTTAGAAGCTTGAGAAGAGCTCTGTTCTGCTTAGTGATACTAAGATATACTTATCTTTGACTCACACATATCCGTTTGACCTGATAAAAACATTTGGTTATCTAATTATTTGACCACAATTTCCAACCACAGTCGTTTAAAAACTAAAAGGAACCCGTTCGGTCGAGCGTGGGAAACTATTATAAAAGATCTCTCACAATGATAGCGATGTGCTATTGCCTTAAATTTCTAAACTTCACTTTATTACATTCTCCTGCATTGTATTTGAAATGCATCAAAAGATCCCAGATCTCTCGCAATGATAGCGGTGTGCTATTGCCTAAAATTTCTTAACGTCACTTAATCAGATTCTCCTGCATTGTATTTGAAATGCATCAAAAGATATCTATTGTAGAACAAGGGATCCTATTCATCTTATATCACCTGTTCTCTTATCACCTGTTCTCCTATCGATCTTGACAACTAGTTTTTTCAACCTCCTCACACACACACATTTTGATTTCTTGTCACACATTTTTTCCTGCTCAACATTTTCTTCTCATCTTCTTGCACCACTGTTTTTGAACCACTTTTTGCTCCACTTTTTCTTACGACACTTTTTGCTTCACTTTTTGTTGTGCCACTTTTTTTGAACCACTTTTTGCTCCACCACTTTTTCTTGCGCCACTTTTTCCTCCACTTTTCTTGCTCCACTTTTTCCTCCATTTCTCCTTGAGCTATTTCCTCCACTTTTTCTTCTGACACTTTTTGCTCCACCTTTTCTTCCACCACTTGTTGCTCCACCTTTTCTTGCGCCACTTTTTGCTCCACCTTTTCTTGCTCCACTTTTTGCACACTTTTTGCTCCATTTTCCCTTGAGCTAGAAACCCCCTATCACACCTACTCGAGTGACCTAATCTGATACCTGCTCGGTATCGGTACTCAAGTTTCCCTGTTGCTCTGTGCCATATACAAAAACTTAAATATGCCTTAAATTATTTTTGCTTTGGGAATTGTGCAAATTTGAGCTCGTGCGAGCATTGTTGTTGTTGTGTCTTTGATTTTGGAAATTGTTGTTGTTTTATTGTGCACTTTTCTGATATGCGAGACGACCGCGCGTGCCTTGTCGGTTTGTGTTGCTGTTGTTTTTGTTGAAGCAATTGTTTAAGCGGTTGTGCTAATTGTTTTTGTTGTTTCCTCGGCGATCGTACTGCTGCTGTCTGCTGTGCGTTTGGTTGTTTTGACGATTTGAGGTTTGCGAATCATGTTGTCTCTATGTGTTGTTATCGTTTCTTCCATTACAATTGTGCCTCTGTTGACTACCTCTATGCTGGTTTCAAACGTTGCGCTGTCTGTACATCATGAAACGAGATTCTTCCGTATGATCTGATTCTTGCGCTATTTGAAGAGCCTCATTAAAAGTGGTGACTCTACTTGCTGAAATTTTTTGTGTTATGCTAGCATTTTTTATGCCTCACTTTAGCACATTAAGGGCTATAACATCATTTGATTTGATTAGTGCTGCCTTTTCTGCAGGTATTTGCAGTGTTGAAGTTTTTATTTAATTAAATATATGATATATATTTGAGCATCTTTTAATTTTTATGAAAATTCTGGTACGGCTTTATTGTAGTGTATCACGTTTAACTTAAATTCTGTTGGTTGGTTGGTTGTTCTTCAGTTGTATATGACATAGAGCAATTACAGTATATTGGGAAAAATAAATATAATATATATATTTTTTTGGTTTTAAATATTTCAATATTTTTTTTTAAAACTTAAATGAAAATTGATGTACATGATTATCATCTCAAATTTGCTGAGCGCATTAAAAAAAAATTATATTTTGTTTTGTGAAATTGTTTATAGCTTTAAAATTTGATTGGAGATAAACAAGATAAAATTTTAATTTATGGCAGAGCTACTATAGCATACGTAAATTTTTTTTTTTTTTGTTGTCAAAGGAAAGGATCATCCAAATTTGGTTGGCACGATCGCCATGTTGTATATACTTCACGTAGAAGGATTTTTTTTGATTTTATAGGATTAATTTCTGTACAATTCACCCTCGTCGAGGGAGGTTAAGAGCAGAAAAGTGGAACGTATCTTGATCTCGCCGGATGGTGTTGAAACGTCGATTTCTTCTCCGGCTTAGGGGTTGACGGGAGCACGAGGATAGCGAGGTTGCTGGAACGGGCGTTTACGCGTCGCGTATTCACGTTAATAGGTTATTGAGAAAGAAAAAAAAAAGATTCCGGCTTCTTGCCGTTAAATGGAAAAAAAAATACGATACACTTTGAAACTTATATATATATATATATATAATACACCACTTCACTAGGGCTTCGTGCCCAACTTAGTTTCTAATAAAAAAATTTTTCCACCATTCGAGTGGGAGTATATTCAATTTTGAAAAATTTATTGTTTTTCGTGAAAATTCGGTTGGTTTTTTATATTTTTTTTGTTCGAGTTTTTTGTTTCAGGAGCCGGTTTTCACACGCCTGTCACGAACCGTTGCTGCTTTTCTAGTTAGTAGTCCTCGCTGTCGCTAAAATCGCGGAAGAGCCGAGTTCGTTCTTTCTGTCTGTGAAGTAATGAGTAATTAATTGTCGCCGTGCATTAGTCGGCATTTACGCGGCGCGACAGCAACTTTGAACATACTGCCCGCCTTGCGCTACGCAACAATTTTTCCTGCTTACCTCTCGCGGCTGAGCAGAAACTCCCGAACTTCGCTGATCACCTCCCTTATAACAGCCTGCTCTGCCTCGGGGGGTTCATATCGGTCTCGGCTCGCCGGTGACGATAAGGCGGTGGATCCCCGGGAGGATGGCGCGAAGCAAACCCGGCAACTCCGACGGGACATGCTGAGCGGACGGTGGCGATCTCGTGGCGGCGGCGGGCTGTTTCTGCCGGTGGCCCGTGAAGCCCCTGCTGGGATGACCGATCGCGTCGGCGGCTGGGCTGGGCGTCGGGTTCGCTGGGGACAGGATGCACGGCGACGTGGTCGGGACTGGTGGCGGCGGGCCGATGGGCTGCGCTGGAGTGGCGGAGAGCGCCGATGTCGAGGCGAGGGATCGCGTTGAGATGGCCGTCCCTGACGCCCGCTGGGCCGTCTTCGGCGTGCGGGCAGTGGAAGGAGCTCCGGCGGCTCCGTTGGGGGGTGCCACGGACCGGCACTCAGCGCTCGGGGACGATATTGCGGTTGATGGAGCAGCGGGTGGTGGTCCTCTCCGCAATGCTTGCACCGTCGCGGCCACCAACAATCCTTCCGAAGGTGCGTCGGCGCCATACAGGACAAGCAGCACTTATGGACCTGCACCGTCCGCAAGCGCAGCTCGGCCGGTAAACCTTGAAAGCGGCCGCAGTCCTCAAGATGCTGCCGGCGGGCGCCGACCGGGCATATCGGGCAGATCGGAAGCTGATTCATGTTGTCCGGCTGAAAGGTACAGAAGGTGTAAATGAAAAGATAGATTTTGGGCATGGAAGAAGGGGGGAGGGGGAGGTGTTGCGAATGGGGAGGAGCGAGTCATAATTCTTCAGGTAATTCGACTGGCAACAGACAAAGTTTGGTAACTGGCCGTGTCATGGTGCCAAATTGTGTTTTCACGTCAACAATGCGTACGAGACCATCGTCTCCGGGATGGATTTCGACAATTCTTCCCTTTCGCCACTCGAATGGAGGTAACTGATTATCCATTATGACAACGAAATCCCCGATTTTGAGATTGGGTTGTGGTATTTTCCACTTATCTCGTTTATGCAGGTTAAGGAGATATTCCATTTTCCATCGTTGTGTGAAGCGGTGATATAGAATCTTCGCCCGTTCCCATCGTGTGGTGAGTGGCAATTCGGCTTGCGATTCCTCGGGCCATGCTGTCAGCGGGGCTCCTCGCAGAAAATGCCCCGGTGTCAATGCTAACAAATCGTCCGGATCTTCTGACATCGGGGTGAGCGGACGTGAGTTGAGGACTCCCTCGATGCGCGCCAATAGCGTGGTGAACTCTTCAAACGAGAATTTATGGGGGCCGGCTACCTTCACAAAATGCGTTTTAAAGCTCTTAACGGCGGCCTCCCACAATCCACCCATGTGAGGTGCGTGAGGGGGAATCAAATGCCACTCGAAGCCTTGGATGGAGTATTTTTGCTGAAGATCATCCGCGGCTGTGGAGAGAAATTGTGTGAACTCAGCATCCAAATTATTTTTCGCACCGATGAAATTGCGACCGTTGTCCGAGAAAATTCGTCTGGGTAATCCACGTCGTCCGACAAAGCGGTCGAAAGCGGCTCGAAAAGCCGCGGTTGAGATTTCTGAACAAAGTTCCAAGTGAATAGCTTTGGTGGCGAAGCACACAAAAACGCAGACGTATCCCTAAAGGAATGGAGCTGTACGGACGGCGGAGCTTTTAATGTCGAACGGACCAGCGAAGTCCACTCCAGTGTGTGTAAATGGAAGCGATAAACTGGCTCTTTCTGCTGGCAATGCGGCCATCATCTGGGTTCTCAAGCGTTGCTTGTGGATCGCGCATGTGTGACAGCGGCTGATGCAGCTCTTAATCTTCCGTTTCAGACGCGGGACGTAAAACTGGTGGCGTACCATGCGATACATGAGTTGAGCACCTCCATGCAGCAGCATTTTATGCATGAAGTCCAGATACAAACGACAGAATCGTGACGCGGCCGGCAAATTGATGGGATATTTTTCATCTGTAGTCAGATCGGCGTTGATCAGGCGACCGTTCACTCGCAAGAGTCCATCGTCATCCAGCATGGGGTTCAGCGTCAATAATTCGCTCTTCTTTCCGATCGGTTTACCTTCACTTAGCTCCAGATATTCGAGTGGATAGTGCATCGTTTGCGACATTAAGATGAGCCGGTTGCGTGCGATATGTATTTCGTCTTGTGAGAGGATGAGTGTCGTTGGACTTGGCGCCAGCTCTTTGCGGGCTTGCTTGCAGAATCGCAACATGTACGCGGTGACTCGTAACGCTCTATCGTATGAGGAAAATTGCGCTAGCAGCTCATCATTCTCGACGGTGATCGTAAACACAGTCGTTTTGCGTTCTTCGATGATTGGGGCCGTTGGTGCTTCACTTTGCGGCCTTTCATCTGCCACTCTCGATAGCCATGGTGGTCCCTTCCACCAAAGCAGATTCCCGTGTAAGTCCTGAGCCAAGGCTCCTCGTGTCCCCAAGTCGGCCGGATTATCCTTTGATCGTACGTGGCGCCATGGTGAATTGCCTACATTGGTCAAAATTTGCGAGATTCGGTTGGCTACGTACGTTTTCCACGCGTTGGCCGGCCGTTTCAGCCATGCGATCACGATGGAACTGTCCGTCCATAGAAAGGTTTCATGTTGATGGATGCGCAGTTGACCAGTGATATTTTTTATCAATTTAGAAAGTAGCACGGCGGCGCACAATTCGAGCCGGGGTAGACTGACTGTTTGAAGCGGAGCCACCTTCGACTTGGAAGTAAGCAAGTGAACATAGATGTAGCCGCGATGTTCCACTCGCACGTAGATGGCAGCACAGTATGCTCGTTCGGACGCGTCACAAAATCCGTGGAGTTGGACCTCCGATTCTGGTTCATATTGCAGCCATCGCGGGATCTGAATCTGCTCAATAAATGGCAGATCCGACACAAATGCATGCCAACGTTCTAGCGCTTCATTGGTGACTCGTTCATCCCACGCGGTGCCCTCCAACCACAATTGCTGCATCAGGACCTTAGCTCGAATGATGATCGGAGTGAGCCATCCTGCCGGATCAAAAAGTTTCGCGATATCGGATAGAATTTGCCTCTTGGTGGTGGAGGCGGTGGCGGATTGAGCACTTAGCTTGTAAGAAAAGCAATCAGTTATTGCGTTCCAGCGGATGCCTAACATTTTTGCGTCGCTTGCCGATTTAAATTTCAGGAACTCTGCGTCCAAGAGATGTGAAGGCTCGGCATCTTCCAGCAATTTCGAATGATTGGCTGTCAGTTTCCGCAGCGGAAATCCTGCGGAACTGAGCGTGCGGATAAGTTGCGATTTTGCCCGGCAGGCGTCTTCCAGTGAGTGTCCTCCAGCCAATACGTCGTCGACGTAGGTTTCTTGCCGTTGTATCGCGGCAGCTCGCGGGGCCTCCTGTTCAGCGTCACTGGCTAGCTGATGGAGCGTCCGTATTGCTAAAAAAGGCGCACAATTCACGCCGAAAGTTACCGTTTTCAACTCGTAGTCGCGAACGGGAGCATCGACAGTTTCTCGAAAGACGATGCGCTGGAACGGTCGATCGTCGTCGTGGACCATGATCTGACGGTACATCTTCTCAATATCGCCATTGAAAACGAATCGATAGGTGCGCCAATTCAACAATAAGATGACCAAATCCGTTTGCAGCCCCGGTCCGGTATGGAGGACGTCATTGAAGGATAACGTGGATGTTGTTCTCTGCGACGCGTTGAAAACGACCCGCACCTTGGTTGTCGTGCTCTCAGGCTTCAGCACTGCATGATGGGGAAGGTAGAATGAGAAGAAATTATTATCCTTAGAAATTTCGGAGGCGGAGCATCTCTCCATGTGTCCGCACTTGAGATACTCGAGCAACACGGCGTTGTATGTGTCACGCATGAGTGGCTGCCGTGCGAGCCGTTGCTCTAAATTCCGGTATTGGTTAAGCGCTCCAAATCGAGAGGCACCTAGACGTACAGTGGATTTGGAAAATTCGCTTTTAAACGGCAGACGCACGACATAGCGGCCAGTTTCGTGGCGATAGGTCGTTTGAGCATATAGCTCCTCACAATAAGCATCCTCCGGCGGAGGCTGCGGATGGTTGGGAACTTCTTCCTGTTCCCAAAAGGATTTTAACAGCTCGTGGAGCCGTTCATGGTGATCTCCGGCGGAGACGGTGGTGGTGAAGGTGTGGACATTTTCATCGGCGATGGGTCCACTTAAGTACCAGCCGAAAACTGAGTTTTGTGCAAGCAGACTTCCACTAATATTTATGCGCATGCCGGCCAATACGATCTTTGGCAAAAGGTCAGATCCAATAATCATATCGATGCGATTGGGCGACAAGAAGTTTGGATCAGCTAAATCGAGGGACTCTACATCTTTCAGATTGAGATTCGAGATTTTCGATGACGGTAGCCAATTTGTCAGTTTCGGCAGTACGATGGCATTGATGTTTTCGGTGAAGTCAGAGCGGGGCGATGCAAACGTGAATGAGCACTCTCTTTTTGCGATTTGGGTTTGCTGCCCGCCCATGCCAGATATATCGTCGTCCCGGAGTTATTTCCTCGTATATCACAATCAACCTTTTGTTGGGAAATTGAAGTTTAAAGTTTAACATGGCATATAAAAAAAATGGCTCGTTGGAAATCGTTGATTCTGTTTTCCTTATATAAAATGATTTACTTTTTATTATTTCTGATCATTAATTTAAAGTTACTTGGAAAATTATTTAAGTTATAGGGTTTTTTCATTCCAAGAATTTTTGACAATTCATCGTATACGCCACTTTTTTGGCAACCTGTGTTGGAAAGTGGATATACGAGCAAATAAATTAATAAAAATTTGATAATGTTTTTTTGTTTTATTTGTTTTGACACGAAAATCGACTTAACAAAAATTTTTTTAATGAGTTCATATAGAAAATTTGTTATTTAAGTATCCGTTTTCCATTTAAAAATAGAAAAAGGAGTCCAAATCATTATCTTATTGTTGAAAAATGACTTAACTCCGCATTTCCTGAGAAAAACGACTTGCCACTGCATTAAATAGCGAAATTTTTTTTATACATTAAAGGTAGCATTCAAAAGTCATACCTGATACCTTAAAAATGTGCCTATTTAAATGATACACATTTCTCTTCTTATTCTTTTTCCGTGACCTAAACATTTCTAAAAAAAAAATTTCTAAAAAAAAATTCGAATTCTTATTTTTGTTGGGGAAATTAAATTATTATACGTTATGTAATCAACTAAGCTACAAAATAAAGAATTGATTTGGGTATTGTTGTTGGTACAACGAAACTGTACCTTCCACGTTTGTTTTAAGGAGCTGAACTACCTGCATTAGCTTTGTTGTGCTGTTTTGCACTCATTTCCATTTGACTTTGAACAAGTCTATTAAAAGGAGCAATAAGCGTGAGGACGTATTTACAGCGCTTGATCGAGCGGCGTGATCTGTAGTGCTACAAGATGACGTTAAACATTTTAAAGAAATACAATTTGTTATATTATAATAAGCATTCCACACTATTTTCAGAATTAAAATTTTTGTAGGAGTGTTACTATGAGAATTTTTTTTTTGTTTCTTTTGTTTTTTTTTTCACACGAATAAATCTTTTTTATTTAAAATTAACATAAAAAAATGTTTCTTAAAAAAAATTTTTTTTGTTACGATGAGATAACACAACAACTTTTAACTGCGCAAATTTCATATATAAATCATAGTATATCCACAAAATATGGATATACGATGTTATAACGCGTAGAAACTATCATTTTAAAGGATATAAAATTATTTAGCTCACAAATATCTCGTAAACTATATGGTATAGCAACCTGGAGACTCGACAGATGGATAGATCTTGAAAAAGTACGCGGGAAAACGTGCTTATCTCAAATTTTTTGATTTTGTGATATACGAGGAGATAACTCCGGGACGACGATATTACAAGTCATCGCGTATGCAGGCAAATCTAGTTGGAGTTTAATCCGTTCCGTTATGAATGTTCGTTGTGAGCCTTGATCCAAGAGTGCCCGCACCAGAAATCGTTCTCCTTGATGGACAATATGGGCTAAAGCCGTCGGCAATAGCACTTGATGTTGGCTGGTGGCCACATGCGCATGTGCATGAGAGGTAGCACCACTGTTAGCTGCCACAGTGGTCATCATCTTCGTCTGTTGTGCGGAAGCCTGCACGGATTGGTTCGTCGTCGACGGGCCGGACACCTGGTTAGACTGAAAAGATGAAACCGAATTATTCTGGGCTGAGCTTGAGTTAGGAAAATGGAGAAGGGTATGGTGTAGCTTCTTGCATTTCGCACAGCGGAATGTGCTGGGGCAATGGGCCTTCAGGTGATTGGCAGCAAGGCAGTTGAGACATCTGTTATGTTTCGAGATGAATTGGATTCGGTCGTCGACCGAGAGTCCCAGGAACGTGTCACATTGTCGCAGTCGATGATTGCCATTACATAATGCGCAAGAAACCTTATAATTTCCCTCGTTATGGAACACGTTGGCCGACGGAGTCACTGGGCTAGAAGAGAGAACGGGGGCTTTAACTTTGGTGAAGCTGGCGAGGCGTTCAACGACTTCGAAACGGTTGCTGAGAACCGTGTTCATTTGCTCCCATGTTGGCAACTCTCGATGCGTCGAAAGTGACTGCTCCCAATGGGCGATCGTGGTAGCTGGCAGTCGGCTGGAACAGAAATGGACTAACATCGCGCCCCAGAAATCGGTAACACCTTGACTCTTCATCATCGCAATGCAATCGTTGACGGTGTTTTGGATCTTCAGAATTCCTTCACTAGTTTCTTCCTCAATTGCTGGCAGATCAAACAGTGTTTTCAGCTGATGGTCGATTAGGATGCGCTTGTTTTCGTAGCGCGCTTTGAGAGCCCTCCACGCCGGCGTAAAATTGGTCCCAACGAGCGGGTATCCTTGCACAATGGCCCCGGCGGGGCCTGTTGTCTTATTTCGCAGATGGAACAATTTTTGTACGGGTGGACATCGATGATTGTTCACGTACACGGCCGTGAACATGTCGCGGAACGCAGGCCATTCGTTGTATCCACCGGAAAAGTTCATGACATCACACGGGGGCACCCTTATATAGTCCTCAGATTCCGGTTGATCGATTTGGTGCGGCGCATGGGTACTGGATACTGGCAGCGTCTCGATGCTCATTAGCTTTATAATTTCTTGTAGATGTGCCTTGGTCTGGAGGTACGTATTCCGACAGTGCGTTAGGGTGGATTGGAGCGTTGCATACGCTTCGGCATTCGCTTCGGCATTCGCTCCTTCAGCTAATCGAGCCACTTGGAAGGCATTCTTGGCAGTCCGCCAATAAGAGTCGATTTCTTCTATTTTGAAGTACAGTAGAGATTCAGTTTGATTCGCCGCATCACCGCTGGATAAATCCTTGCACACCTGCACTAAGTCTTCGGCAGCTTCTATAAAACTGGGGGGCGACATTATAACGGAATTGATTTAATGAAAGGGGGAGAAAATGTGGCTGGGAAATCGCCTGACCACACAGAATTGTTTATATTTATTTATTGAACAATATGCAACCGTGGCAGCGAATATTCAATATTCCTGCGTTGCAATATAAATTTCCTAAAATCCCGTAAAAGTGTATTTTCGATGTATAGTGGCGACCAATGCCGGTTGTAGCGCCTCCAATAATTTTTATAAGGCTCGATGAATATTGAAATATTTACAGTTTTGCTCGGCGTGAAGTAGGCGACCGCTGCTGTGTGTAGCGTATTAGCAGAAAAGGTTGGAGAAATATTTGTCGTCTTCAACTGAATTCTTTGAAAAATTATAAATATACATTAAAGCGCACAAACCATAATAAGAACGACCAATGCCGGTCGTAGCGTATCGGAATAAAACAAGACCTCCTTTATTCGCAACACCTCACCTACAACCCCAATTAAAATAAAACACAAGTAGCAAATGTTTATTAAATATGAAACGCAACACGAATAGCGAATCTTCGTCAACGGCAAAATAAACCACTAGAATCGACCAAAGCAAGCTGACTTCGAGCTTAGGTATGTATGTTTGTCTCGTCGCTTGTTTGTCTCTTCGATGCTCAACGCAATCAACTCTTTATTGCGTCCAGCGAACACGTAAGTATGTACGTCCGTGTGTGTATGAAATGATTATATACGACTTGTCTTAGTCAAAGCTCCGAATGCAACAGCCAACAACAACAACTACCGCTCACTGATCGAGTGACTCGCTGTCTACTAGACTCAGCGACGAAACGTCGCAATGACAACAGACGGTTTGGCGCCGGTCGCTTGTTGTTGTTGTTGCTCAATTTTCGCAGCCAAATTTGTTCTTTTTGGTTGCTCTTTTTGTTCTTCGAACTAGCATTCAGGTACGCGCGAATGCTAGCTTAGAGGAGGGAGGGGGAAAAAGGTCGGTCCACCAGCTTCGCGCGTGATTATGTACTTGTGGTTTTGTAGTGCGGGAATGACATCTGAAGGGCACTCGAATTCCCCTGCACGTGGCCGGCGTGATCTGATCTTTCCCAACCCTTCCTCTGAAAAATGGTCCACCAGAGTCTGATTCCAGACTCCTGGCAGGATCGCCAAATGAACAATTCACCCTCGTCGAGGGAGGTTAAGAGCAGAAAAGTGGAACGTACCTTGATCTCGCCGGATGGTGTTGAAACGTCGATTTCTTCTCCGGCTTAGGGGTTGACGGGAGCACGAGGATAGCGAGGTTGCTGGAACGGGCGTTTACGCGTCGCGTATTCACGTTTATAGGTTATTGAGAAAGAAAAAAAAAAGATTCCGGCTTCTTGCCGTTAAATGGAAAAAAAATACGACACACTTTGAAACTTATATATATATATATATATATAATACACCACTTCACTGGGGCTTCGTGCCCAACTTAGTTTCTAACAAAAAAATGGATCCACCATTCGAGTGGGAGTATATTCAATTTTGAAAAATTTATTGTTTTTCGTGAAAATTCGGTTGGTTTTTTATATTTTTTTTTTGTTCGAGTTTTTTGTTTCGGGAGCCGGTTTTCACACGCCTGTCACGAACCGTTGCTGCTTTTCTAGTTAGTAGTCCTCGCTGTCGCTAAAATCGCGGAAGAGCCGAGTTCGTTCTTTCTGTCTGTGAAGTAATGAGTAATTAATTGTCGCCGTGCATTAGTCGGCATTTACGCGGCGCGACAGCAACTTTGAACAATTTCTATATATTCTAGAGGTGTTATTGTGTTATGTCCCGTCATTGCTGAGCGGGAGGACCTGCAAACATATCTCGCGGCTAGCGCCCAATATCTCTATATTTATACCACGGAGATACGCCAATTATTGAGAATGGAGAAGCAAAAGGTTTCGCATGTTAATACAGTCTAAAGTTCTAATTAAACATTAAGCTTTATTTATATAAAAAAAAAATTAAGTAATCATAAATTAATTACAATTGGAAAATAAAGAATCTAACGAAGCTTGTGAGGTATGCTGCCAAAACACTTTCCCACGATTCGACGACGCTGCCTGCAAAATATGTTGCTCGTGCAATGAGTGCAGTTTCTAAAGAATTTGGTCATATGAAACCATTTTTGTCGTAAGAGATGTGGAAAAAATAGTTTGTGCGTTTGTGTGTATACATGCTACATTAAGAACGCAATGAACATTTTGAATTGGAATAAAACCCCACCGCCGATGTTCAAAGTAGAACTTAATCCGGACAACTGAAAACTAAAAAAAATAACACTCATCTAATCGACGGACTACAATATCTTATTCACCGTAGAAGAAAAGAACCTCAAAAGCGTACTGGCCCTGTCCAATGTATCAATTGCGAAGAATATCGCCTTACTAAGTCCTACTGCACCCTACGTATGCTCTGCGTCGTTTGCGGTGAATTTTACAGCTCTATAAACTGTAATAAAAATAAAACTGATAAAAGATGCAGCAGCTGTGGTGGAGATCACACAGCAAATGATAGGGGATGTCTTGTATATAAAGAACTAAAAAATCATGTGTTAGAAAAAAAGGCAAACCAGTCGCAAAAGGTCGAATCAAACTGCAATCCAAAACCCAATTTTCTCACAACCATATAATTCCAGCGTTCCGGTTACTAATATTATGTCCTAGGCAAATGTTGTTCGTTTAGCTATAAATGCCCACTCTGCCCCTCAGCAGCAGAACATTAGCTTGGAATCCATGTTATTTAGTCTGACACAGTGTGTGACACAATTCATGTCGCAAATGCAAAACACACTCCAGGAGTTACTAAGAGCACAAAACCAGTTGCTCCAAGTCTTATCTGCACAAAAATGAGTGTGCTTACAATATGACTATAGAACGCAAATGGTATAAATCAGCGTTAGCTAGAATTATCACATTGCCTCTCAAACTCATCAATTGGGTACGCTTATTTCGGAGAACAATCTTACAGACAAAAATAAGTTTCGTTATCAGGCTATAATTTGTGCAAAACAATGAACCCTGATAGGAAAGCACATGGAGGAACGGATACATTGATTCGTAATAACATTTAACTTTTTTTGTTGAACTTTCGCAAAAAATTACTTTCAAGCGACTTCAATTTCTATTGAAAGTTGTGGTGAAAATTTAATTTTGTCTGCAATATTATGCCCTCCACGATTCTCAGCTAGCGAAAATCACTTTAATGAATTTGTCAACACTCTTGGAAATATATTTTTGGCAGCAGGCGATTTTACTACTAAACACACCCATTGGGGCTCTCGTCTGATGTTTCCAAGGGGTACACAATTATGCAACACCCTGATAAATAGCTCCAGTACTCTGGGATATATGGACATCCCACGCATTGGCCAACAGATCTAATAAAAATACCACACGTCATAGACTTTGTCATTACAAAAGGCTTTGATAATTCGCGTTTTTCAACGTATATATGTTTCGAATTGTCTTCAAATCATTGTCTTCTGCTTTGCCAAATTTCAGAAAACATAAGGATAACACGCCCTCCTTTTAGACTGACCACTTCATAAACGAATTGGGTAAATTCTAAAAAGTGCGTTGCATCACACATACACTCTGAATATTCAATATGTAATGAAAATCAAATCGATGAAGCGGCTGCAACCCTGAATTCAATATTAACTTCAGCGGCGGAGCATTCTACCCCAAGGACCTTTGATCCTGCCGTTAGAAATTTTTATCATAGAAATAGTCATATTGAAAGATTATTGCGAGAAAAACGAAGATTGAGAATAGAATGGCAACAACATAGGTCCCCTATTAGTAAATCAAGACTCAATACAGCTTCAAAGCAACATAAAATCGCTTTTAAAAATGACCAAGACAGAAAAAGTTATAATTTTATTTGAAATCTCGCTCCTCGCTGGCGAGCCTTAAAAATAAAAAATTCAATAATAAATAATGAATCTCCCTTACTGGATTCAAAAGGAAAGTGGGCAAGAAGTGATTAGGAAAAAGCATCAACACTTGTGTTCAGTTTTTCTACCATACCCACCGGCAATCGGCCTCAGATTTCCGCTTTGCGAGGTAAAAAACCAAACTATCTCTATAACATTTAATGCCAATGAAACAAAATGTATAATGAAGTAAAATTTTTCCGGGAAACAATCTCCAGGCTACAACTATATAGCTTCACTAATGATCAAGGAATTGCCATTCATTGTTCTTACGTATGAAGCACGGATTTTTAATGCTATTATGAGCTTCTCTCACTTCCTTGAGATATGGAATGAATCGGTGACCATTATGATACTGAAGCCCGGGAAAGACCTGACGAGCGCTAGCTCATATCGCCCAATGCGTCTTCTCTCCTGCTTTACTAAGCTCTTTAAAAAGGCTCTTCTTATAAAGATAACGCCAAAAATTTGCAAGTTTAACTAAATCCCTGCTCAGCAACTTGGCTTTAGAAAAAAACATTGAACTATATAACAGGTAAATCGAACCACTCAAAAAATTCTCTTCGCAAATTCTTTCGCAAAAAAAAATTTTTTTCTGTCATATTCCTAGATATCGCTCAAGCATTCGATTAAGTGTGGCATAGGGGTCTTAGTGCTCAAGATCTTTACGAAATTCTTATATTATACCTCGAAAATAAATTCTTTAGAGTAAGAGATAACGAATATATTAGGTGTAGTAAAAAGAAATCCATTATTTTTGCATTAAATTAAGGGCTTTATTTAAGAAAGTTAGAATGACCCGATTTAGGTCAAATATGCGCCGTTTTGTTCGATAACTTGTTGCCATTTTAAAGGTAATTTCATTATGCCTCTCTCATAGAAGCCCTCGTTCCTATTAGCAAAAAATTGAGACAGTCGAATTTCAGAAGCCTCTCTTGAAGCGAATGTTTCACCAGCAAAATTGTTCGCCATGGACAGGAACAGATGGTAATCACTTGGTGCCAGGTCCGGAGTATAAGGTGGATGCAGAAGAATCTCCCAACTAAACTCGCGGAGCTTCTGGCGAGTCACTATCGATGTGTGTGGCCTGGCGTTGTCCTGATGGAACACAATTCCTCTCCTATTGGCCAAAGCTGGCCGCTTATGGGCGATTGCTTCCTTCAGACGGTCCAATTGTTGACAGTAGAGTTCCGAGTTAAGAGTTTTGCCGTATGGGAGCAGCTCATAGTAGATAATTCCCTGCCAATCCCACCAAACACACAGCAAAACCTTCCTGGCCGTCAATCCTAGCTTGGCCACCGTTTCCGCCGGTTCACCGTGTTTCGACCATGACCGTTTTCGCTTGACGTTTTCGTAAGTGACCCACTTTTCATCACCAGTCACCAACCGCTTCAGAAATGGGTCGATTTTGTTGCGGTTCAGCAGCGATTCGCAGATGGAAATTCGGTCTATGAGGTTTTTTTGCGTTAACTCGTGTCGCACCCATACTTCGAGCTTCTTTGTGTATCCAGCCTTATTCAAATGGTTCCAAACGGTTTTTTGTGCAATCTTTAGCTCTTTTGCAATCGAAACAGTGCTAACATGACGGTCGGACTCGATAATTTCCATGGTTTTATCGACATTTTCGACAATTGGCCTTCCAGTGCGTGGTGCATCCTTGACATCGAAGTTACCGGAACGGAATCGACGAAACCAAAATTGCGCATGATTGGCTGTTACAGTATCAGGTCCATAAACGCTATTCACATTTTCAGCCGCCTGGCTTGCGTTTTCTCCCTTATCAAAGAAAAACTGTAAAATGTAGCGAATTTTCTCTTTGCTGATGTCCATCTTTGACAAGCTCTCAAACAAAACTGAATCAATCAATCAAAAAAGTGTCAAAAAAGCTTTTTTAGTAGGAACTGTCATCTTTCTAATGCCCCCTAGCGGAACACGATCGGACTTATAGAACGCGAGATGCAGATAAATAACGCCATCTATTGGAAAAATAATGGATTTCTTTTTACTACACCTAATATTACGGATAAATTTTACATTAAAGCAGGAGTCGCGCAAAGCAGTGTAGTAGGCCCTTCTCTTTACGTTCTTTTAACAGCTGAAATCCCCACTTATGACAATATTGTAGTGTCGACTTTTGCCGATGACACTGCAATACTGATATGCCACCGCGATAATTTGCAAGCATCAAGAATCCTACAAGAGCATATGCAATTAATTCAAAATTGGCTATCTACCTGGAGAATAAATGAAATCGACCGTAAATGTAAACACATTACATTAACGCTTAGAAAAGGTATAAGCCCTACTATTCTCTATAAAGAAGTCTCCATTCCTCAAGCAGAATTCCACTTAGATAAACGATTGACGTAACAAAAGCACACCAAAGCAAAGAAGACCAGCTTAACAGTACTAAGTCCTCAGCACCCCACTTTCTCAAATTGGGGCCTGTTGGAATCAAAACTATTTATGTTTATCTCTGTACAAATAGTAAAATTATATTTAAAAAATCAGATTCGAATATTTACTGCTAGTTCCCACTCAAAGGAAGATCCAGTAAAAAGAAGCAAAGTTTAAGTGAAAAAATTAATTTAAAAACGTAGTTCAGAGAAGAGAGCAGGGACTTTCATCTCACCTATACGATTTATATTTCAATTAATATGATATTAAAGTCATTTATATGCATCATCGTGACCTTTCCCAAACAATTAATCTTTAGATTTGTTCTGACTACATATCAGTTAGAGTTATTCAGTATTATGCATGAGATTTCAAAAAAGTTAACTTACTAGCAAATCTTGGATCGTTCGCAGTAGATCCATACCATGTTGTTGAACTGCGCATGTCTGGATAGTGTCCTGCTAATGCCAGGTTTTCTGTTGGGCCACAGTAACTTTGAACGCCAGGGCTGTGATAAATCGACCCCATTGTGTAGTGATTTGCCATGTTTGTGGCTCCCAAAGCGCAAGGAGAATTTAAACTACTGCCGCTAGAGTTTGATCTAAAACGGAAATTATATGAAATGAAGTGCAGTAATCGAATTTTGTTTCTATCGGATATTTTATAAGTTCAATGTTATGATTAAGTTCCAATTAGTTTTAAAAGGCTCCGATTGAAGGTGCCTCTCATTGCCGCATCAAGTACCTATCAACGGCAAAGCAAATAAAAAAATCCCGCAATTCAAAATTGTGCTTTCGCGCTCTCAAGGCGCGTTTTCTTGGCCAGTCGATTAGCATCCGTCAACGCAACTACATTTCTTTGAACTTCGATCTTACCCGTCATACCACAACAAGCTCTGCTTGCACTTGAAATGCCTTTGATACAAATTCAAAAGAACAGTTCAGAACACAGACTGAAACTCAAATGCGCCACGTCTTAGTGTGTAAAGTTAACGAATATAACTCCTTCAATTCTTCCAAACTTAACCTTATATGTGCGTTCCAAACCAAAATCCCTTACAACACTTTTAACTTTTTTCCAAGCTGCAATTCAATGGCTTCCCGTTTATATCGACTGCACCGTCAAGCTCTTGATTGCCAAATTTTAGAGTACCAAGGAAAATTCAATTAAAATTTTTTATTTAATGGAAATGTTTAAATGTGTTGTGAATAATAGTTTTTATTCACATAAATAAAGTTAAATTCAATTTGATTTAAACAATTGTAAGAAAATAATAATACACGCACGAATTCGGCTGACTTATTTGCTTCACGCTCAAAATGAAACTGAAACTCGGTTTGATTTGACTGCTCGCTGTTAATGAGTGGAAGGCAAAACTAAAAAAGCGATCGTGACCGAACTATGAACGCGTTACGTATACAATAATAGGAATATCTCTTAACGTTATTCGTAAAGGAACACAATATTTACAATTCATTTGATATAACATACTTTTTACCTTCTTGGTATTTTAGCTTAAGATAAATTTATACAAGTCAATTAAATTCAATCAAACTGTGATTAGCAAGTGTTATTGTTCAAAGATCGAACATGCCGCGCGCGTTGAAGACCTGTCCATAGGTTTCAAGATTGTATAAGGGGAGGAGAGATAATTTGTGGATGGCGCGACGATAGGTTCCAGACTGGGTTTTTACATCAGCGACGCGAATGTTGCCGTCGGTGCCAGCGATTGTTGTGACTATTCGCCCCAATCGCCACTTCTGCGGTGGGAGATTGTCCTCGGCAATAATTACGATATCGGCAACCTTGATGTTGCGGTACGTGGTTGTCCATTTGCACTTGGCTTGAAGCTGCGAAACGTAGTCTTTGCGGAACGACGACCAGAGATTGGATATTAGCTGCCATCGCTTGGCGTAACACATCGTTTCCTCTGGTGGATCTGAATCGACGAGTGTTGTTCGTTTGGATCCCGTCAACAAGTGTTGCGGGGTAAGTGAATAACCATCGTTTGGATCTGCCGATTGCGAAATTGGGCGCGAGTTTAAAATCGCCTCGATTTTCGTAAGCAGCGTCGCTAGCTCTTCGAAAGTTAAATTGGCGTTGCTCATGGTTTTGTACAGAAGGCCCTTGAGAGATTTTACCGCGGCCTCCCATAATCCGCCGAAATGAGGTCCCTGGGTGGAATGAACTTGCACTGCATGCCTTTTTTGGCGGCAAAAGGTTGGGATTCTTGCTGATTGGCCACATTTCCTTTGAGAGCTTCAGAAAGCTTGGGCCTTCAAACCACATGGAGTTTACCAGAGCGCTTGGATTGCAACCTCTGGATGCAAGATCTGCTGGATTCTGCTTCGTTGGTATATGACGCCACACTGCCTTTGGTGCCCATGATTGTATGTCAGCAATTCTATTTGCAACGAAAGTGTTGAGAGAGGATGGATGTGACTGAGTCCAATGTAAGACGATCTCAGAATCAGACCAAAAATTAATATTGCCTACGTAAGGACTTACTATGTGCTCAATATGGTTCCACAGTTTTGCCAACAGATGTGATGCGCATAATTCTAATTGTGGAGCGATTTAGTTTTGATAGGGGCGACTTTTGATTTTGCTGTTATTAATCGTACAGTCGGTTTTCCATTTTTCTCGCTGCGCACAAAAATGCAGCAACCATTTGCGCGTATTGATGCGTCTGCGAAACCGTGTATTTCCACTTTTGAAGTTAAATCCGTGTTGACGTATCGTGGGACCTTTGTTTCGTTTATACGCGTCAACTCGCTGAAAAATGTTTCCCATTGGGTGTGCCATTGGGCTGGAATAGATTCATTCCAATTTATTTTAAGAATCCACAATTCTTGCAATATAATCTTAACCTTTGTTAGAATAGGGCAAATAAGCCCAAGTGGGTCAAAAAACCGAGCACAAGTTGACAATATGTTTCGTTTTGTTGGCTTTAGTCTACCGAATTCGTTCTGTAGCGCAAATGTAAATATATTAGCCTTAGGGCACCAAGAAACTCCTAAAGTCTTGGTAGGGTCGCTGTCATTTACTTTTAATAATTTTTGATCTTTATTTGGTGAAGAAATTTCAACATTGGAGCTCCATTTTGCCAGTGTAAAGCCTCCCTTTGTTAAGATTTCATCTGTTTGATTTTGAATTTCGTGCAATTCTTCCAAGCTGTCGGCTCCTGATAGCATATCGTCAACGTAAAAATCTTCACGCACGACTTTCGCTCCAATTGGAAAAGCATCTTTATTAATTTCACTCATTAGCTTAAGCAACGTATAGCTAAGAAAGGGGCTGGAGCAGTTCCATATGTCACCGTATTAAGCTGATATGTTTGAATAGGCTGATTTTTGTTTTTTCGCCACAATATAAGTTGGAATTTTCTATCTTCTTCAGCAACCTCAACTTGCCTATACATTTTCGTAATATCAGCACATATCGCAAACCTTCGGAATCTAAATTTTAACAACATTATGTAAAGCTCAGGCTGGATAGTTGGGCCGACCATTAAGGTATCGTTCAATGAGATATCAGATGAACTCTTGCTTGACGCATCGAACACTACTCGTAGTTTTGTACTCGAACTTTGAAGTTTCAAAACAATTTGGTGAGGTATAACATAATTTGGTGTATCAAACAATTTATCTCTAGCAAGCCACATGTGATTTAAACTTTTATATTCTTTCATGAAACCGTTGTACATTTTGCGAATTTCTGGCGATTTTGCCAGTCTGCGTTCCAACGATAAAAATCTGCGTTTTGCGGTGTCAAAGGATTTGTCCAACTTTGATGTTGATAATTTAAATGGTAATCGTACCTTAAATCGACCATTGTCTAATCTTTGCAGATTTTTATAAAAATGTTTTTCACATGACTGATGCTCGTCAGAATATGTGTTTGAAGCAGCCACCTCTTCGATTTCCCAGAAACTTCGGAGCGCCTTGTCAATTGATTCAAGACGTTCTTCACCTTCAACATTTAAAAGGTGACACGATCTTCTGGTGGTAGCAGGCTTATATTTACCGGCAACTATCCAACCGAACAACGTTTTTTGTATAACAGTCATAGAATCATGCACTTTTATATGTCCAATTGAGAGCAGTTCGAAAAATATATCTGCACCAATTAGCATATCGACCTTTTGCCTTTTATAAAACCATGGGACGGCTAACACTATTTTGGACGGGAGATCCCAATTTTGAATAGAAATGTCGACTTCTGGCTGAGGATTTGATACGGATTTTAAAACAAACAATTCAGTAGTAAATTGATGTGAGCTTATGCGAAACTTAACGGTTGCCTGAACCTTGTGGAACTCTGATGAGCTTACATCATTGATGCATGAAATGTTTAAGTGTGTGCTCTCACGTTTCAGCTTTAATTTGTTAACAAACTCTTCGCTTATTACATTGATCTGATAGCCAGAATCCAGAAGTGCACGCGCAAGATGGAAAACACCACACTTATCTTTGATTTGAAGAAGAGCTGTTGCCAAAACAACGATTTCTTCAGAGGAATTAATATGCATGACAGATTGACTAGGTCCTTGAGCCGAATTATTTGATTGTGTTGATGGCTCGTGTCGATTTGATACGTCTTTACGATGCAACAAGGTGTGCTGCGGACGTTTGCATATAGTGCAGTTTGAACTACGGCATCGTGAAACTTTATGCCCCTTGTTAAGACAGTTAATACACAGAGAATCTTTTTTTACAAATTCAAAACGTTCTTGAATATCCTTTTCATCTGCGAACTGTTAACGTTTTGAAATTTTACGCTCAGAGCTCTTACAGAATACGCACTTAGCGTCGATAGACGCATGATTGTCTTTTGTGCATGACTTTGTGTCAGGCCTTTTATCGGAAGACGGTTTGCCTTTGAACTTGTTTCCATCGGACTTTGATTGCTTGTCTTCATTGATCTCAAGTGATTGACAACGACGAATCATGACGTCAACGCAGTCGGACCACTTGGGAAGTTTAGAATAATCTAATTGATCATTCCAACGAGCTTTAGTTCCCGCGTCTACCTTCGACAAAATTAAATGAATCAGAATGGCGTTTGTAACATCTGAATCATTACCAATTGTTAACAATGAGTCATAAAAGGCTGAGACAGTATCAATCATTTTCCGAAGATCGGATGCACACGCTTTAGACATTTACAGAATATCAAACATTTGAGAAATATTGTCGCAAAATATTAAGCATTTTTTATTATATCTTTCGTCTAATCTTTTTAACGCATTTTGACAAATTTCCTCTGTGATTTGAAATGCCTTTACTGTCAATAAAGCTTCCCCTGACAAGCAGTTCAACAAGTGGTTAAATTTTTCAATATCGGATAATGAAACTTCGTCGTCGACTAAATTTTTAAATGTACTGATAAAATTTTTATAATCAGAATATTTGCCATCAAATTTAGGCAACTTCAAGCTGGCTAACCGATTAGGTGGAGGAATAGAAATAGTATGGTCAACTATTGACGCATCACGGTTTCTTGATGGACCAAGCAACATCAGAATTTCGGTCTTCGTCGAAATGCACAATTCCTCAATTTCGCTTCTTTTATCATCGGTAGGATCAAGCTTTTCAATTTCTGTTTGGTAAGCCATGATTTGCTTGCTATAAGACGTGACAATTTCTAACCTACATTCTAGGTCGATCGGATTATAGCCTGTTTTACCTACTTCAAATTGATTCTTTATTCGCGTTATGTTCCCTTTAGCTGTAGCTCTTTGTTGTTTGAATTGAGCTAGTAAAGTTGCATTTGGCTCCTCAATCATTATTGTGTGTTGAACGAAACGATTTTATGAATTTATATAATGCCTTGTATGGTACTCGAATCGACAATGCAGTATATAAAGTAAAAGTTGTTTGGTTAAAATAATCACCTTTCACTTCTGACGCTTGAAAGTTGTCACTGCACTCAAATGGTCTTAAAGCGAAAAACAGCAGTGTTGAGCAGCAACAACGACCGTAATCTGACGACAGCACCAAGGCGTGATTATTAAGAAAAAGTAAAAAAACGCGCGTAAGTGCTTCAACGTAGTCAAAAGCAACAACAATATATGTGCTACGTTTCAATGTCAAACAACAACAGCAAAGTATGTGATGCCACCAACTGACATACATACGCTCAACTACGAAACACTATAGCCGGTGAACAGAAATGACGAATAACTGCAAAATGTACAGTTGCGCTTATTTGCAGTTTCTCAAATCAATGTCAAAATCTTCAGCCTTTATCGCCAATACTACGATAATTGTCTGAAATAACTTACTATGTATTCCAACTGAGCGAAAATGTGGACGGAAAATAAGCAAACTACTAGTTTAACATGCACTTAAGAGTGTAGCATGCATGCGTTCGACTAACTGTTTCAGTATTCAAAAATGTATGTAATATGTGCATATGTAATTTTATTATAAAGGCAACTGTGCATATATATGTATGTATGTGTATATGAAACTTATTCCAGCTAGAGAACATGGACTTAAATTTGCGAATTTAAGTTAAGTTTGCGCATTTGGATCAACTCAAATGATTATAGGCTTATTAAAAAACTTTATGAAACGCACTTTCAATGTCCAAACTGATTATCGTACCTCTTGTTTCACCTTTTCGGTTTCAAAATACTTGCGCCCCATATGGTTTCCTTATGAAACGTCCACGATTCCAAGTGTATCCAAATAGCTTCCAAATCCAGTAAGGCGAATTAGCAACAACAACGAATAGTTTCGCACGTGGTAGGAGTCTGGAGCGGTATCAACACCAGAAGGAGACCACAAAGCAGCAGCAGCAACCACAATTTCCCTCGTGGCAAAAAAAAACGTGAAGCGGCAACAACAACGAATAAGCCAGCTCGAATGGTTACGATCGCGGAAATACTTAAAAAAAACTTTATAATTTTTTTTTATCAAATAAACTGGAACTATCTATTTAAAAGTCCGTGCTCGGGCGCCAAATCGTTGTGAATAATAGTTTTTAATCACATAAATAAAGTTAAATTCAATTTTATTTAAACAATTGTAGGAAAATAATAATACACGCACGAAATCGGCTGACTTAATTGCTTCACGCTCAAAATGAAACTGAAACTCGGTTTGATTTGACTGCTCGCTGTTAATGAGTGGAAGGCAAATCTAAAAGAGCGGTTGTGACCGAACTATGAACGCGTTACGTATACAATAAAAGGAATATCTCTTAACGTTATTCGTAGAGGAACACAATAATTACAATTCATTTGATATAACATAATTTTTACCTTCTTGGTATTTTAGCTTAAGATAAATTTATACAAGTCAATTAAATTCAATCAAACTGTGATTAGCAAGTGTTATTGTTCAAAGAACGAACAAAATGTTTGTAGGTTTGTGTTAAGTGCTTACTTTTGTAGCCCATGTATTTCACTTTGTGCTTATAGGTAAATCGTAAAAGTGGGTAGTCTAATACAGCCATTAATGCAAGCCAAGAGATTAATATTTAACGACTGCTTTAGTAAATTTTCTCTATATTGTTATGCACAATTAAGGCTTTCAAATCAACATACGTACCGCAAATTATTAAACTAATTATAGTCGACAAAAACAAAGGAATATGTAAAATTGGCCAATTAGTGTAAGTAATACAATTGTTTTTTTTTTAGGTTTTCAGAGCATTGACCGAAAACCAAAGTGTTATTATGCTTAGTTGACACTGTTCACTTTTCATAATTTTCCTTGTGCTTTGCTTGTACTTTTTTGTTTTTATTCTTTTGGTTGTGTGCACCTGCTTTAAGTTGCTCATGAAAACAAAAGCATCGTGAGGCAAAACATGTGCTCCAAATTTTTTATATTTGCTCACCTGGCATCGGCTCTGGAGGTGTGACTAAGGAAATCGAGGAATTGATTTGACTTATATGCTTGACTCGCCCGATTGTGAAGATTGTAATCGTAAATATTGTAAGATATAGAGTTTTGATGCTGATACTCCTATGCTGCATAGAATATGCTTGTCTGTTAGAAGGTTTTTAGCGTCATGGAGTTGTTTTTGGAATTTGTTGAGTTGTTCCAAACAAGACTAAAAACTGGATGCTGGCTATAAAATCTTATTTCTATCAATTGGTTGTGGATGTAATTCTTCTGAACATTGCGTACGAGTTTTGTATTACGCTTAAATTTACTTCTTGTCCCCGAATTGTAATGGTGTTGCCTTTTACGACACAATTAAGTGCAATTGCAAGTATTCCAGTGTGCGTAATTGATAGTTATCCAGCAGGACAAAAAGATATGTAGTTTCACTGGGTCATACAGGTGCCATTATCACGCAAGCCAAATTGTGGGACATGTTATCGTGGAGTGATGCTATTTATATTCTTGAATCGCATTGGCCTCTTAAATTTGAATAGGGTGAAAGCGTTAGTTGAGCGTTAGCATGAAAGTTAGCCATATCACGTTGTATGTCAACGTGATAGCTAAATTGTATAACGCTTATAATGCTCATCGAAGTCACTGAGCTCAGCACGCGCAGCCGATCTTAACGCAACTTCATGAGCGTAGCACTACTCAGCCCAACACGCGTGCGCGATCAGCATAACCGTGAGCGTACGATCGCTGACAAGTCGTTTTTAGGGATTTAAAATAAGTTTTCAATAAGGTTAATTGTAAATTGAAGTTCAGTTGGAATTTGGGACACAACCGACGCGTTAGAACCAATAAAAATTTATAACGTTAAATTATTGAATTTTCTATTGCGGCACGATACGCCGCTGATATTTTTTGCAAATTAGCTCATAAGGAGCTTAACTGGAGCCCGAGCAGATTAGTGAGTGTATTGTGGTCCTTAAATCCAAAAAAAGTTTTAGAATTAATTCAGTCTGTGGAAATTGTGATGAAAAAATAGTGCAATAACTCAATTACCTGCATTAACTCGTTAACGCATGATTAAAAATGTGATTATTCATACAAAAATGTCAAGTTAATCACCTCAATAATGCATGCATTAAAATTTAACGCAGATAAAAGAGCATGGTTGCATTTCGACTTGTTTGCAAAAAGTACGAAAAATTTCAACCCTCAATAGAAAAGTACGTAAAATAACAACCGTTCTGTCAAATTAAAAGAAATGCTGAAATAAAAATCAAATTGAAAATAGAAAGTCCAAGGCGTAAGTAAATTTATCTAAGCTTTTTCACACATTGAAATCAAATGAAGAATGTAAAAACATACATATATCGTTTATATCTAGCAAAATTTAAAAGAGGGAAATTTTTCACTTTTCTTACAGCAGCTTCCGACGAATTCAGCTGATAAGTTAATGCACAGTGCGCAAGTGCAAACGACAGTGATTAACTTTATGCGTTAACATTATTGTATATAGTTAATGCACTAGGTGGAAACGTGCTATAAGAAGAGACCTTTTCGGAGAAATTGAAAAATACTTGTTTTATTGACTTTGTCGTATTTTGCAATCATTTTCAATACACCCTTTCAATATTTAAATAAAGGAAATAAAAATTTCGCTTTAACAGTTTACAAGAGGGCTCAACGCCGTGCTCAAACAATGTTAAGGACTTAAGATAGCATCAGAAGGTAAGAAAGCACCCCCAGCGCACAAGATTCCCTTATTCAAAAAGTTTAGAATTTCGATGCACTTCTGGCATCCGTAGAGAGGTCAAACACGCCTCTTCAAGCCACAGACCTTCCGCGGGTGACGCCTCTAGTAGCACCTCAAACGAAAGAAGATTTGAAAGACATAGGACGGCTACCTGACTCGACAAAAGAAATTCAGTACGTTTTGTGGGTGCATTGCGTTGAGACCACTTTTAAAAATTATGAAATAGTTAGGGATCGAACAATCTACCGTGCCAAAATCCAACACATAAGACAGCGGGTTAGGGAAGCCGCCGGCGCGACTGTAGCATCTTATAACATCTATGAAGCAGATTGGCTTAAATATAAAAAGGTGCTGATCTGAATAATGCAGACAAAAGAGACCTTAACATGCTAGATCGCCAGCTCTACCGTCTTTACTAAGGGAAATTATCACTTGATCAATCTTATGCAAGGGTAAACCACCAACTTTATTTGTAAGTCAATTTAATTAAAACAGAGCCTTGTCCCCAAGACGAATGCTAGGGAAAACCCGAACCATTCCGCGAAAGAGCGGTAGATATCTTCAGTTGGGGTCTAAATGGCGACCTTCCTACGATCCTGGGGCTAGTGAAACCAAAATCTTCCCTGAACGTAATCATGTTGCCTTGACTTACAGAACAAGAGTCTAAGAACTTTCGCGATACTCGACCGAAATGTGAAAAAATAAAGTTACGGTACCAATAAACGCAATTCTGAGGGGGAAAACACCCCACTTTAATTCTCAAGGTTCTTTTCAACATTTTAACCCTCAGAGGTCTCTTTTAAGAGCTCCCCTTAAACGGCCGCATTACGCAGGCAATGGCCAGCATAACAGACAAGCGCCCTCAGGACCTACAGCACTTATTTAAGTCTTCTGAAAAAATGGACGTAGAAAGCTTAGTACAAAAAAGAAACGTGAACTACATGAATCGACCATCTCAGTGGACGAATTGAAATGGGGGAGCTAGTTCTGCACAAGCTAACATAACCTAGCAGCAACGCATGATTTACACTGTACCAAAATAATACCACAAGCGGATGGGCTGTGAAGAAAATCCTTGCGAGGACATGAGTAAGGTCCTTTCAGAGCTTTGTGAAGAATCTGAAGGTCACAATTTAGAAGGCGAGAGCGATTCGGTAGAAGACGAAACAAATTTTACAATGGGGGCCTGGTGTCAGGTGTACCATATTTAGAATATGATACGTAGGACCGGGGAAAGCTTCAATTTCTGGTCGACATGGAAACTAACAAAAATAACGTAAGTCCCCGAATAGAAGCAAACGTCATGCCTACAGACAAACTCTTTTTTGTTAACTCAGCAGCAGGTAAAATAGAGACTAAAGAAAAAATTTATAGGAAATTTGTCGAGTTCCCAGGTAGGTATACGTCTACAACGTTTTTCGCTCTTCCAGAGCTTTAATCCTTCGACTGCATTATAGGCGACGGTACGTTCAAGGAGCTCAGGACCGTGCTCGATAGGGGCTAAGACCTTTTGATCTTAAAACCCGACACGGTGATACTCCTGAAGCCCAAAGAAGCAGAAGAAGTGAACTCCCTTGGCCTGTTGTTTCCCCAACTGAGTGAACAAGTTATGTAAGAGTTGCGCCCGATTGTTTATAAGTTTGCAAAACTTATTGAGCCTCTGAGCGCGAATTAAGATACAAAAACGACTGTAAGAGCAGAAATAAAAACGAGTACCGACGAGCCGATCTACGCTTAAAGCTATCCTTACCCGGCGAATATGAGCAAGGAAGTTGATAGGTAGATTCAGGAATTATTGTCTGAAGGGATTATTCGCACTAACAATTCAACGACCTGGGTGGTGCCGCAAAAGCCCAAACCGTATGGTGAAAAACAGTACCAAATGGCCGTAGACTTCAACCGATTGAACCGGTTAACATCTCCGACACCTACCCTGGCTCCGATATAAATAGTACCCTTTCTAGTATAAAGATCGCTAGGTTTTTCACCACAAAAGATTTGACCTCCGGTTTCTACCAGATTGCGATGAAAGATAGCGATATTCCGAACCCCGCATGCTATACAATGAATGACATGTTTGAATTCTTACGGCTTTCCTTTGAATTAAAAAGTGCGCCGGCCATATTACAAACGATGATCGACGATGCATTGAAAGTATATATTAGACGCATCTGTTACGTGTATTAATATTATATTATCATCTGAAGTAGAGCTGGGCGCGTGAGTGATCTTTCACGCACGCTCACGCACGCTCTTATAGCAAGTCAAGCACAATCACATCACGTCCGTGAATGTGCGTGAGTTCAAATATCGTGATTTTCACCGTGAGTGAGTGAAAAATTACGCACGCACGGGCTACTCACGGAAATCCATTATGGGTATGCATTCAGACCTCGAACTTAGTAAACTTTCAGAACTTTTTAAACAGCCGTGAAAGCTTTTATGTGTTTTGACAGTTAACGCAAAGAAGTTCTCAGACTTCACTCGTTCGAGGGTTCGAATGAATTCCCAAATTAATTCATAAAACCAAAGTAGGCATTGAGTAGAAAATATCACCGAAGAAAAAATTTCAAACTAGTTGAGTTTGAAGCAAACTTATCTTAACGCAAAATGAATGTACCGAACATAAAACATAGGCAATTAAACAGGTGTACACACAAAATCTTCTTGCATTGGATGCATCGTGCGAAGTTTTCGATAGCACCCTCGAATTTGACTACTACAAATCCAGTCCAAACTTCACTTTTATGCTTCGGAGGCGTGAAAAATGAATACCGAGGATCTAATGGATCCTTTTTTAAATCATTTTCGATTACTTGTTTTCTGTTCGGTACATTCATTTTGCCTTTAGATCAGTTTGCTTCAAACTCAAATAGTTAAAAAATTTTTCTTTGGAGATATTTTCTACTCAATGCCTACTTTGGTTTAATGAATTAATGTTTTTCCGTGAGTAGCCCGTGCGTGCGTAATTTTTCACTCTAGCTCTAATCTGAAGTACATATTTGACCTCTCATGTGAGGCACATTGAACCGGTTTTTTCGCGGCTTCTTGAAGCTGGTATTTCGATAAATCTTGAGAAAACGCATTTTTGGGAAGAAAGTGTTGAATTCTTGGGTTCCGTCGACACTCCAAATGTTATTCTTCCTGAAAAAAAAATAGAAGCAATTAATTGAAAGATGCCGCCAGCCAAAGTGAAGGAATTAAAGCGATTCTTGGCAATGACTTCCTAATATAGAAAATTTGTAAGGGACTACGCAAAAATCGCGAAGCCTCTTACAAACCTACCTGTGGGGAACACGCAGAAATCAAAGCGAGGCGGTCCAAAACCATTCCTGTAGGGCTATATTCTGAAGCAATGGAGGCTTTTTAAACGCTTTAGAATTCGTTAACTTTCGTTGAGATTCTGGTCTTGACAGATTTTGACATACCTTTACGATTGACAACCGATGCTTTGGATTTCGCCCTAGGTTAAATAGATAAGGCAAAAGCCTTTATTTCAAGAAGCCTATCGCGTACAGATGAAAACTATGCTACGAACGAAAAATAAATTTTGGCCGATGTTTGGCACTCGACAATTTACGGAGCTATCTTTATGGCGCAAAGAATGTGCTGATTTACCCTGAACACCCGCCTTTATCATTTTCGCTCAGTATCCGAAACTATAACGCAAATCTAAAGCGATCGAAGGCAAGAATAGAAGTGTGTTAACGCGATTTATTTTGCATGCATTTTCCATTGCTCATTTGGCAACCCTAGTCAAGTGAAAAAGCAAAAAATTTAGCGCTCGAAGAAACTTATTTTAATTCAACTAAAAACAAATACGGAGAAAGTGAAGACGTTGTCAAACATATTCAGGAGCCCAAAGGGGCACGAGCGGTAAAGTTTCCCGAATTCGATGTCGCCAATTCAATTTGTGATTTGGCGGCGCTCTAAATAAAGATAAGTATCGTGACAAACATACAAACGTACGTGTTTCTGTTTTTACATCGTAATCTTATTACAGACACATACTAGACAGAGACAACTGGTCTCTGCAGCTGTTTACAGCTGTCAGCTGCTCTTAAAAGAAGTGATGGCAATTGATAGATCACAACCACCAAGCAGCAACCTCGACACGAACCATAAGTATGGAGTACTTAACCAAGTTCAGCAACTTCCCACTAGGAAAATTACATGAGATGATGTCAAACTAGACCAGTCCACCAGTTTACAATCAGGTACAAGTAAATTTTGAAACATAAAAAGTCAATTCGAGAGGCAAAGATCACACTCCGTTAGTGAAATATATTGTTATGCAATTAAAGAAAATAGCTAAAACATCACTCCCAATAGTATTGAATCTGTGTCACCTGCAGCCACTATTCCTAGTGCCAAAGCTACAAAAAATTTAGCCAAAACAATTTAATAGTTGATTCGGATAACAACCAAAATAAAATGGGTAATAAAGAAAACGAAAAGCGGGCGGTGCTGATCGGAATGCATCGATATGTTAACATAACTTAGAAAAAAAGAAGCTCTGCCGGAAAAAATTACACTAGGGCCAAACTCAACAAAACGGAAATTCTGTCTTCCCAAAAAACATTAACGGGTAATCGTTTCGCCGTTCTAGCTGAGAGCGTGAAAGAAAATTCCGATACACAGCCAGAAAAAAACTTAAATCGCCGCCAATTTACTTGCGCGAGCGGAGCTCTAGTGCACTTGTTGCAAAATAAGCTAGTTTGTTAGTAAATAACAACTTTTATGGTGTTCCCTTGACAAAGGGCAACATCCATGAAACAAAAATTCAAACTAATACCGAGGACAATTTCCGCACGGTTGTAAAAGAGTTTGAAGTGACAAAAAAAAAATTTTATACCTACCAGCTAAAGAGTAGTAAAGGTATTACAGTAGTGATCAGAGGTATTGAAGCAGACGTCGACATAAATGAAATAAAAGATGCGCTGAGAGAAAAAGGCTTCCACGCTAGCTCGGTTATAAAAATATTTGATAAATCAATAGTTCCTCAGCCTATGTTCAAAGTTCAATTGCTGCCTGACAACTTTAAGCTTCAAAACAATGAAGTCCATCCTATATATAATTTACAATATTTATTGAATCGCAAAATATCGGTCGAAGAGCCACATAAACGAAATGGACCTATTCAATAAACCAATTCTCAAGAGTTTGGACATTCAAAATCTTATTGCACATTGCGCACCGTGTGTATAATATGTGGCGAGCTTCATCATAGCTCAGTCTGTAATAAAAAACAATTGATGATCGCAAATTACTAAAATGCAGTAACTGTGAAGGAAACCATTATACGAATTACAGAGGATGTCTAGTTTATCAAGATCAGAAAACACGAATCAATATTAAAAAAGAATCAGCTCGTAATCCTACAAAAAATATCACTGTGTCGGTACCATTATCCTCTCACATCCTTAATTTGAACCCTGTAACTCCAGTAGTTTCTTATGCAAATGTACTAAACCTTCGCCCTCTGTTAGTCCTCCTACTAACAACAATAGAGTCTTGAGATAATGATATCAACTCTAACTCAAAGTTTGTCCCAATTTGTGCAAACAATGCAAAGCTTACTAGACAGAATTGTGCAAATGCAAACACAATTAATGACAGCACTTTTAGCAAAAATATGAGCGTCTTAAAAATTTGTGCGTGGAATTCGAACGGGCTAACTAAACATAAACTGGAAATTCAAAATTTTTTAAATCAAGAAGAAGTTGACGTAATGTTCCTTTCTTAAACTCATTTATTAAATAATAGTTTCTTTTCAATCCCTGGGTATATCTGCTATCAAACTAACCACCCAGACGGCGAGGCACATGGAGGCACTGGTATACTTATTGGTCGAAGAATCCAGCATTTTCCTCTAGATCCATATAGTTTTGATTTCATTCAGGCAACAACATTTTGCGTAAAAATGGGAGGTAAAAATCTCGTCTTATCGGCGATTTATGGCCCACCTCGGTTTTGTGTAACGGCAAAAATTTTCGTGGACTACTTTAAAACATAAGGTGAAAAGTTTTTAGCAGCAGGAGACTTTAATGCAAAGCATACTTTCTGGGGCTCCAGATCATGCAATCCTTAAGGTCAACAACTATACAAGGCAAATATTAATAAAAAAAAATTCTCTTGACCTTGTATCGCCGAGGCAGCCAACTTACTAGCTGACAGATCTTCAAAAAATTCCTGACTTCTTAGATTTCGGAATCTCTAAATGTGTTGCAAGAGAACTTATTTCAGCAAAAGCGACAACTGACCTCTCCTCGGATTATTCGCTTGTTGTTTTCGTCTTACACAAGTTTTTAAAAGAAGTTCAATGTCCCCTCAGCTTAACCAATCCAATGACTAACTGGCTAAAGTACCAAAAGTATATAAGTTCGCACATTCATACAAATTACAAAATTGAATGCAATGAGCATATTGATGACGCCATAATTGCATTTAATTCCATTCTAGAATCAGCAGCAGAAAATTCTACCCCATATTCCAAAAAAAGAATTAGAAAAACACTGACCAATATAGAAATTGAATATCTCGTCGCCTAAAAAAGAAGATTCAGGCGCGACTGGCACCGATTCCGCTCGCCAATTGCCAAAGATAGACTTAAAGAGGCTGCAAAAAAACTTAGCCTTGCTCTAGTTAGGGGCCAGGAAACTGAAAAACGACAAAGGCTTTAATCGAGAGTCCTTGTGGTTAGCGAGCCGTGGTTTTAAGACTCCTGCGTATAGTGAGTTACCTATCCGTGGGCCTTATAGTGGTTGGGCACACTCCGACGAAGAGAAAGCAACGGTTTTTGCATTGCATCTCAGAAAAGAACACAATCTCCCAATTCAAACTGAAAACACCCACAGAATTCACACTAAGATTAGACCAAGTGAAGTTAATAATTCCAAAAAAAAAAATAACTGGTCTGAAAAAAAGCCCCATGTCATAATCTAATTACTCCAAAAATGTAAAAAAAAAGCTAATTTACGTTGCAGTATCATTTTTAACAGTCCTATGTAATTCTATTATAAAGTATGGATACTTTTCATTGAAAACGGTTAATTATTAAAATGCTGTCAAAACCAGGAAAAGATACCACCGAATCTTCCTCTTATAGACCAATTAGCCTCCTCCCTTGCCTTTCAGAGGAATTTGAAAAAATAATGCTATCCAAATTAACACCATTTCTTTAAGAACAACATATTGTTCCATCCCATCAATTTGGATCCAGAAAACAACACGGCACAATTGAGCAAGTTAATCGAATTTCGAATGAAATTCGACTTGCGTATGAACAGCGCGAATACTGCTCAGCAGTATCCCTGGATATCCAGCAAGCTTTCGATAAAGTTTGGCATGAAGGATTTTTATATAAAATCAAAAGCTTACTTCCTGAAAATATTAACGCGATATTTGAGTCGAACTTAGAACATAGAACGTTTTAAGAAAAAAATAACATGTTTAAATTTAAAAAAATACAAATCCTAAGACTGTATTTTTTTTTGGAAAAACCACACGTATAAAATAAACGCTTGTGAAGAAAACGTGATAGCAACGAATAAAATCTATGGGTTAATATTGAAGTTATGACCATTTATGTGCAACTTTCAAAGTGCTTCTTTCTTTTACACCAACGAGCATGCTTTAACATTTTTAAAATTATGAAAGTCTCTTTATTATTTTTACTCAATAAAGTATGCTTTACATTTTTTAAGCTATCAAAATCAATGAAGCAAACGAAAATTAGAAATAGTTTGATGTTTTCTTTTGTCTTTTGTTCTCTTCGCTATTTGATTCGCGTATAAGAAACTAAATATAATCTCCCATCATTCTTTCGTTCCAAAATACCTGGTAGCGTCTTTCGATAGTCTTCATTTCTTGATGGAATCTTTCACCGTGCTCGTCACTGACATAACCAAGACTCTCAGGAAAAAAGTCCAAGTGAGAGTGTAAAATATGGATCATTTTTGCATAAGAGAAGATTAAACAGCACGCATCAGAGTGTACCATATGCAAATATAATAAGTACTACCGACACCCAACTGGTCCTGCACTGCAGGAAATGCCCGTATCCTCATAACCGCGTAAATACTCCACATTGATATTTAAAAGCTTCAAAACGAGAAATTATTCTTTTGTATCGACAAATTTTCAAAATTTTCTTAATTATTCCATCTCAAAACTCGCTCAACCTTGCACGTCCCGGAGAATCTTATAAAATTCTTATATTATTTTTCTGTTTCCGAAATGGCAGTTGTAGATAATGAAGGATGCTTCCTGAGCCCGATAATAAGAGCCTGTTTGAGGACTCAATTGTCCCACTTTAACTAACGCCAACACAAAGAAGCGAGGTAAATGGCCAAGTTGAGCGCTTCCATTCCACCATATTTTAAATTTTGAGGTGTCTGAAAAGTGATGTTGTATCGTCGGGATGAGCGTCTAAGCTGAGCACGAATTAAAAGTTATTTTGCTTAAGTTTGATTACAATTCTTTATTTAATTCCATTACAAATATAACAATGTCCTTTCCCAGCTCACTTAACTACCCTTATCCCTAGATTACACGGAGATCCACATCTTATCGTCCTGGCTCATGAGTAGGTGCGGTAAAGTTGAGATTCACTGATACTTTATGTGGTTCCAAGCCAAGTCCCCGTCCGTTGCTCGATGATCAGCTTTTACAATCTTAGTGTTCTTCTGCGTCTCCTCATCGTTCTATGTCTTCAGCTGGTTGTTGTTGTCGAGCTGACCTAATTATTCTTCCGCGTTGAAGCAATATTAAATAAAACCTGTTGAAGCAATACGGGTGCTTTGTCAATATCATCTATTGCCCCACATTCTTCTGGGCCAACTAAATTTTTGTTGTTGTTGTCTACCATTGCTTATTTTCTCACTTGTCAGCTGAACTTCGGTCTTAATCTGCGACTTGTTGTTGTTGTTATTGTTCTAAGCATAGGTCAGCTTATGCAATTATTTCTGGTGAGTCGCTGAATCATTGCCTTTCGTTCTACTGCTGGTTCGCCGACCCGATCGCTTGACTGGTGATCGCTGGCTTTGATTGTTAACGTTAGCATTTCCTCTTTGTGCTTTCTAATTCTGAGTGCTAATGGTTTTGTTGCTACGCCCTTTTGTTGATCGAGAAATGTATAGAAAAACTTTTGTGCTGTTGTGACGCACAACAGTGAACTAAAAAATTTTAAATTCAAGCAATTAGTGATCATAACAGTCGAGAGATATTAAACCACAATACACTCCGTAATTTAAAAAACAACCAAACGAAATTTTTTAACAGACTCTTAAGTTCCAACTTACGGGATCTTCGTGAAAAAACAGATCAAATTAATATCAAGCTTAAGGCTAATATAAAAAAAACCCTAAAGCATACGCCATAAAAGGCTAAATTCAAAAAGATCACCACCAAAATCGTATACGAGTGGCAATATCATTTATGTACAAAACAAACAAATAAAGGCAAAACATTAACCACTTTTTAACAAAGAAATCGTGGCTAAAGATAATACAGTTACGATGGTTACATGAGTGGCAAACGCATTCATACATAAAAATCGTATAAAAAATGTTTTAAATTAAGACTTAAGCTATGCAATAATATTTTTCTTCTTTGTCTCTATTTTTCATCGGCGGAAGTAAGGAAGTAATCGGAATAAGAGCGATCCTGTTCGTGGGACAAGCTGTGCCCTACTAGGGTTCGTCGACATCGAATGAGACAAATGTTAATATTGGATCTAAGCCGGAACAGCACAGCCTCCATGGAGCGTTCAAAATAAAGGTGCGACCCCCTCCTCTTCCAGCGCGATGTTCAAAAAAAAGGACGACAAAAAATTGTAATCGTATAAAGAATTTTGTTTTTAATCAAATATAAACGTTAAAACAAAAACTAGAAATTAAAAGTAATATAAGAGCTATCCCAGCGACAAATAAGAGTCGAGTCATCGATCCACAAAATTCCTGTTAAATTAATTTTTTCTCTTTCTAGAGTTAGATTGGTTTTCGTAGTGGCAGCTGCGAACGCTCTTCACATTTTCAATTATGATGACCCACTGGTGACAATAGGCGCATGAAATGGGTGGACGATAATGAGAAGCTTCAAACTGGTACATGTTATGGGCCTCAATCACTATGAAGATACTGGCATATTTCTGTTGGTAGCGGCGGCTGATATCACAAAGAGCTCTAGCAGGTGAGAAGTCATCGATTATAACCTTCATTAATAATAATATTAAGAGAAAAAGGTTTTCTGGCACCGAAACCGTAAAACCTTAAGGACTTAACATATTGCCACCTGTGATGGCACATGGGTCAAAGGAACGGACGGTGCCAAACCTCGAATTTGTTAATGATCTGGCAGAAAGAAATGTTAAGTATCTTTTCAAATAAACCCAAACAAAAGATTGCGCCATCTTTGCAGGAAGCCTCACATTTCTCGGTTTGGTGATCTTCACGATCTATCTGTGGAAGAATATGGTGACTTAGGTTGGCATTCTGCAATTTAGCCATTTCGAAGCAGAAAAATCATGCAGGCATGAGAGCATCCAGCCGGCCTAAACCGCCCAGTACCTTTGCAACCAAAGCCGTTACGACCAATTTAAGAAAAGGCTGCCCGATTCAACAGAAAAAGGCATTCACAGTTCAAATCGATTTTGTACTTTTGACGATCTGCGGGACACAGACATTTAAGCAGGGTGGAGTAAGCCACATCACGTTGTATGTCAACGTGATACCTAAATTGCATTACGCTTAGTATGCCCACTTAAACGCAATTTCATGAGCGCAGCAATGCTCAGCCCAAAACGCGAGATCGATTAGCAGAACCGTTAGCGTGGGATCGGTGACACGTCGTTTTTTGGGATTGAAAATGACTACGCAATAAGGTTAATTGTAAATTGAAGTTCAGTTGGAATTTGAGATTCAACCAACGCGTTAGAGCCATTAAAAGTTTATAACGTTTAATTATTCAATTTTTTATTGCGGCACGATACGCCGCCTATATTTTTTTGTGAATAAGCTCGTAAGGAGCATAGTGTAAAAGTGCTCGACTCACAATCGCCATCGCATCCCCAGGACAATGTACGCACTAGCGACTTTTTCTAATCCAACGAAGAAAAAGACACCGAAGAAGTCCCTGGGTCATCACATCAATAATTTTGTTAGGGGGACTTTTCCTTCTGCGTAAATGATGTCACTCCGACACGCAACTGTGATTTCTTTTGGTGCCAAAGTTGTGCTAATCCACTGATTTCGTTGATAAACTGGAATAAGAAGCATGTTGTTGTGAAAATGGTGAAATTTACAATTTGGAGAAGTTTTGTCATTGAAGAGTTACTGTTCATATTTCTACCCATTCGTATTTGTATGTTGGGATGTTGGAAACCGCCGCCATCGGGCAACGTCACGATTCGCTTTTTCTTCCCACAAAATGAACTAGTTATTTTGGTTTTGTTTTTTATATTGAGATATAGGGGTCGCTGCCATCAAATGAAAAGTTGGAGAACGTATTCTTTTAAAGATTCCTACTAACTAGAAAAAAGTATGTGGCGACAGCTCGCCATTTTATCCTTGAATCTAAGTAACATAATGAAGTGAATTGAATTTTTCTTAGCTAAGGTTTAGGATTCGCCACAATAGGTCAAAAATTTAGATAAGTAAAAACTTTAAAAAGCATCCCATAAAACATGCTATAAATTTTATTAAATTTATTTAAATTTTCTCAGTATATTTCGAATGCGTCTTGAATTTATTTGAAGGAATTTTTGTTTTTTGTTTTGTATTTTAAGTTAGCATACTTTCAGGCAGGAAAACCTTTCAAACTTTGATTCGTCGTAGCGACCACTAATAAAGATTGAGTTTTTAAGGTCGAAGAACCGAATAGCGAGGTAGCCCGGCAACTTTTAAATTTAGGAGCTGATTTTGATATATCGAAATTGAATGTACACAAATATTCAAATAACCTTAAAAGTGGTTTCTTGTAAAACTTTAATTAAAAACTTTTGAGTGTGTGAAAATATGTGTGTGTATAATATTCCCTTTTCAATTGTTTTCAGTATCAGTATGTAATTCAAATATTTTTTTCTTACTTTTTACTATTAATCTATCATATGCACACATATGTTGTGTGACTTCAAATATAAAAAATAAAATAAAAAATGTGTCTATGTTTTTCTTTATATCCTCGTTTTTTCTTAGCTACAATTAAGCGAACACACGTTCGTTCTTTCAAGTGCTTAGCTGTACTTGTTTCCGTTAAACTGATGTATCCCACTTCGTTAACCACCATCTGATATCGATTATAATTCATTACTTTCGAGCTTCGTAGGTACCTACCGGGTTCGCACTGGGCTCCAATTCCGATTATTCTACAACGAAGTACCCAAAGTGTCCCCTCGTAGTCTTCAGAACTCTCTTCGACGATCGTTTTCTAATGTTCCCTGGTTTTTGGCTTAAACCGTGAAAGGCTGAGAAAAACTCTGATAATTAAAAACGCCGTGAAGGATTTCTTTTAAGCTTTTTATTTTTTTACAACTATCTTAAAATAGTAACCACTCTTTTGCTTAACTAGTTTGCGAAGACCAGATGATAACTTGTAGAATCTCTTGACTGAAGCTCTGACTTCTCCTTATATAGTCTGCTTTGACCTCAAACTTGCTCTTGCGACATATGACAGAGTCGCACTTATTATGTCGAAATCGTTCTTGCGACATATTCCGTACTTTCGACATAGCTGTTACGACATGCACCTGAGTTGGCTGCTTATGCGAGTTAGTGCGGTCACCTGCATTGCATAATTATTGCGCGTGTCGTTCTTATTGCGGGGAAGAAAACACGAATTTCAATAGGAAACAATGCTACATAGGAGGCGATGGTTGAAGCAACCAAGGCATGTTGCTTCAACAGTTGCCTCGTGTGTATCTAGCATAAGACGTGTTGAGCTGACTGAATAGGATTGCCAACGTCTTGGCCCTGGGAAGTGGTTTAATGATAACTTAGTTTATGTCTTCTTACGGTGGGCCCTGAGTGATTATCTAATGCCATCTTCTCGACGGGTGCATTTTTTTGACACGCACTTTTACCCCTTGACGAAACAGTTAAATATCTCCACTGGCCAGATTGCTTCTCAGCTTGTTCTCCGGTTGGACAAGCACACACGTTGTGTAAATATTTTTGACTACGATAGGCACAACCAACATCTTGGAGGACAACCATTGGATGCTGGCCATCATCAGCTGGCCGGTGGTGTATATTCTGGACTCGCTTAAACCGCAGGACACGTTGGGCATTTCGAACTTTTTGCGAATTTTCCTGCAACGGGACGCCGATAAAGTGTCCGGTGTTGGCAAAAGGATGTACTCTCTAAATACGATGGCCTGTCTTAATCTCTCGTGTCCACAGCAACAGAATAGATCGGATCGTGGCTTTTTTGCTGTGATGTTCGCTGAACGACTTGCGATTGCACTGACCGTTGGAAAATCCTTTCAGCCTCATGATGCCTTGTTCGTTCCCGAGGAGAGAAAAATAACGCGGTCCTTCCTTCAGCAGCTCCCCCGCAATGTATTTCTACGACAGCCGGGAGTCGCACTGCCTCCAAGTGATATTTTTGATCTGTATTTTGCGAAACTTCGTACTCAGTGGCGAAAAGGCACCATCCGTAAACAGCGTGTTCAGGTGATAAGTGAATACTTTGTTATTCAGATATCTCGTGTTGGCTCCAAAAGTGTGCGAAAACTAACGAATTGAATGCAATAAATGAGAAAGAAGAAATGTGAATTTTTGTCATTGGTTGTCAAGAAATGAAATAAATCAAATTAAATGCGTTATGAAAATAGGGTATTGGATTCCGGCTTTAGACTGTTTCAGGCGTGGAATTATATTTAGAAATTTTCTCCTCCCGCACATTTTTTTCAATCTTTTTGTTTGAATTTTTTTCATCTGCAAAAACAGCCTATCGTTATCAGAGCAGCCGGTATAAACACTGTAGCGGCTATTCCTGATATGCTTTGTAAGTTTCTATGAAATTTCAACTCCTGGATCTCGTTTGCTGTCACGTATTGGCTTAGAACTAGATCCTGGAAATTCGAAAGATCTGTTGTAAAGATTGGCTTACGTCCTTTGGGAATAACAAATATTTGCTTATAGCTAACGACACGTAAGGAAATTCGTAGGAAACCCATCTGGACTGTGGAATTTTCGAACGATATGAAAAAGTTTCAGGTTAAGGGCATCTGTCGGGAATCGCATGTACTATTTAGTGGCAACTGATTTCCATTTAATACAATGATTATGTTGTCCTCCAGTTCAAGGACCTCTTGCTTTTCGTTTTGGTATAATGTGCATTCTCCCGTCACCACGCAGTGGCGGCTTCTTTTTAGTTCGAAAATCGTTTTGCCTGCTTCAAAAAGGTATGTGACATTGTTCATATCCACCACTGTTTCCTGTTCTGCCTTTATCTACATTTTATTCCGGTTTGGGGCTAGAATTATGAGGATCTTAGTTACTGCTTTGTTTTCTGAGGGGACTTTAATAATAAATACGATAATTTTTTCGTCGTACTTCGCAACCCCTAGAGAAATTCCTTTATTTCTCGAACCCAATGTTGAATTTCGTAATCTCTTCGGTTGACAGTATGCCGGGTTGAAGTATGCCAGTTCGGGTCGTGGCTATGTTTTGCTGCACCAGTTCAGCTTGGCTTTTTAGAAACTGAATTGTGAAAAGTAACCTGATCGCAATTTCGTCTGCTACTATCTCGTTGGTTAGATTTGCATAGTTTTCGTATAGATTCTTGATGTGTCGTTGATCCGTATTGACGAGAACTTTGGTTTTCTGTATCGAATCTCAAAAGTTGTTGTTAATGTGAATTTGTTGGTTAGATCCTTCAATTAATTCGTGATTATTTTGGTCCGTAACTTAGAAATGTTCCTCAATGGCTTGCTTGTCGTTTGCGTCCATATTACCAAAAATCCATTTAACTCCTGTGCCAATACCGTCAAATAACCATCTTTTCGTTCTACTTGGAATGAGGGTGTGAAGTATGGCTTCTATGGATTCGACTTTTGCTGAAATTAATCCGTCGTAAATTGAGTTGTTTAACACCTTTTCTGTTTCCAGAAAGGTCTCGAGGATATCGCTTATTTAAGCTGGGTCTACTTTGTGCAGGTTGTAGTCAAATCTGAAGACTATTTCTGTTGTGCCCATGTTAATCTCTGCGAAACCCAGAATTGTTTTTTTTTTTTTCGATAAACAGGCGTTGGTAGGCTGCAGACAGAGTCATAAAACAACATAGACCTAAAAATTAAATCTGAAATTTGGTTTTATTTAGGTTTTCTCTGCTGTTTATTTCCCTTCTAGGGTGGCAGGATAAAAAAAGAAAAGGAATTTGTTTGTTTTTTATTTTTTTATTTCTTCTTCTATTTCTTCTATTCCTTCTTTTCTAAAATTTTGAAAATAGTGAGAGAAGAAAATTATATTTCTATAGAGCTCAAGACTGTGTGAACTGTAGGTGTCCTGGAAATGCTTTGTTTTTTACTGGACGTCTTATGTGTTGGAGAGCGTTCATGAAAAAGTTTTATCAAATTTTTATGGAAAACCTTTTTTTTTCCTTTAATTGGTATTTTAACGTTAACTGGTCCGGTGTTCCCTGTCACTGTGTAGGGTCCTTCCCAGATGCTTGCAAATTTATTTTTACGTGATTCGTTTTTTAGAAGGACTTTTTCTCCTGGTTGGAAGGTCGAAGCTCGTTTGCCGTTGTCGAAGCGCTGCTTTGAGCATTCATTTGCTCTTGTTAAATGCTCTCTTGCTAGATCGTGGGATCGCTGTATTTGGAACTTCATAACTTGGTCATAGTCATCGAAGTTGTATAAAGGACTTGTATGACCTTTTAAATTTATGGGTATATCGATGTCATAACCAAAAAGGATTTTTGTTGGTGTTTGCTTAGTTGCTGTGTGCACCGTGTTGTTATGCACGTGCATAGCCCAGCAGAGCCAGCTGTCCCAGTTCAACGCGTCCTTGTTAACAAAACTTCTCAGATACTCGGCCAATGGCCCGTGGCTATGCTACTACCATTCGCTTGCGGGTGGTAAAGGCTCGTATGCAACTTGTTTATTCCCAATATTTTGCAAATGTTTTTAAATAAATTTGATGTAGAATTCGTTTCATTATCGGTGACTAATATCCTTGGGATACTAAACCGGGCGATTACTTCCGAAAAGAACGCTCTTGTTACCGTGTGTGCCTCTGCATCCGCTATCGTTACGCAGACCATATACTTTGAAAAATCATCCTGAAACGTAAGGATTTTTTTATTCCCACTCGTTGAAACTGTTACGGGCCCCACTATGTCTAAAAACACTCAGTCGAAAGGACGGTGTGCTGTATCCGTGATCACCATAGGTTGTTCGTCGTTTCTCCCACTTTTGTTCTTCTGGCAGAGTTGACAAGATCGTACATATTGTTTTATTTGTGCCTGCATTCCCGGCCACTTAAATTGTCTCCTTTTTCTGAAAAACGTTTTTAGTGCCCCTCTGTGTCCTCCAAGCGGTGAATCATGAAATTTAAGAAGAACCTCAGTGATGTCCTTAGGGTTGGTGAGGAATTGTGCCGAATCGTCTGGGACATTGTCCTCGTCGATGTGTTTGTCGATGTCATCCTGATTCTCCCTCTGTTCGGTTTCTTATATCTGCTCCTGGGTTTTTCTTGCCGCAGCTCGTGTTTCGATGGAAATGCTTGGAGAAAGCCTGCTCAAGGCGTCCGCATTTAGGTTTCCCTTTCCTGGCTTGTAGCGTATTTCGAAATCATACTCGGAGAGTTTGTGTCGGAAACGTGCTAGTCTTGAAGTTTGATCCTTAATGTTTGCTATTCCCTTAAGGGGCTTATGGTCGGTGAACACGGTAAATTTTCTCCCCAGGAGGAAATGTTTTAGTTGCCCACACGATCACCAAAAATTCCTTTTCTATGGTAGAGTACCTTTGTTCGGTATCGCTCAGGGTTCTACTGGCGAAACAAATAGGAATATCCTTTCCTGAGTCCTCCTGTGAAAGCACTGCCCTACTGCTTAGAAAAGTCAACGTACCTCAATATTAGTGGGTTAATAAGTGCGGCTTTCAATGTTTCCAAAGCAACTTGACACGCCTCATTCCATGCGTAATTTACGCCCTTTTTAAGTAATTTGTTCAGCGGAAGTGCAATTTTTGCTGTGTTGGGGATAAATTTTCTGTAGTAATTTACCAGACCCAAATATGACTTCAACTCCTTGATATATTTCGGCGGTTTAATCGCCTCAACGCACTTTACTCAATCGGGATCAGGAAAGACGCCTTCCTCGGAACATTTATGGGCAAAGTATACCACTTCTCTCCCTAGAAACTGGCATTTTTCGGTGTTTAGCTTAAAGTTACTTTTCCTGAGCGCCGTGAGGACCCTTTTTAAACGCTCCTCGTGTTGTTCGAGACTTCTTCCGTACAGAACCACGTCGTCCAGATATACGAAACAGTCCATTCCATGAAGTCTCGTAAGGACCGTGTTCATGATCCCTTGAAACGTGGCGGGCGCTCCGCATAACCCAAAAGGCATATGCTTGAACTCGTAATGTCCGATTCCGGTGCTAAAGGCCGTTTCCTCTCGGTCCTTTTCGTACACTTACACCTGCTGGTTGCCGCTTGCTAGGTCTAGCGTGGAAAAATATCTGCTATATCCCAGTTGGTCCAAGAGCATCAATGCGGGGTATCGCGAAAATCGTTTTTACCGTTTTATCATTAATTCCTCTAAAATCTACAACTAATATCCATTTTTTCTCTCCACTAAAATAATTGGCGAATTGTGTATGGAGTTCTTCAGCCAGGTGAAACACGTCCTAAAATTCCTTAACAATACGCCCCATCGAGTCCTTTTCGTCCTTGTTTAGTTTTTCGTCTGTTATCACTACCTCAAGCAGTTTCTTCATTCTTTGAGTACCATCATGACTCTGTGTCATGTTTATCTCGGGGCGTCTGGTTTGTGTGAAATCCTTTGCGTCTTCAAACGCTGTTTTTATTGTTGGCTTTATGTTTACATCATGCTCACTTGCATTTAAAATAGGTGCATATCCAATTTTTTTATTTTTTTTATTTATTTATTTAAATCATAGAAATCCTAGCACAGGAAGAATAATCTTAAAGTTAGTGCTAGTCAGTGGAAGGTATAATAATTAAAATGATCAATAGCTTAATACTATAATTCAAGAGCTTAATACTATAATTCAAATTTAAAGGTAAAACATATTTATCTATTTATTCTTATTTTATATTAACATCAATTTTAATTTCTTAGATGCATAGTTAAGTGCTTTTTGAATTGCCATTTATTAGTTATTTTTTGCAAGTTGTAAGGTAGATTATTCCATGGGCGAACAGCATGTATGAGAAATTGTCTCTCGGACATCAAAGTTTTGTATCGGATTGGAATAATAATGTTGTTTCGATTTGTTCTAGTAAACTTTAAACGCTGGTAAATATGTGCTGGTGACTTGAAAGAAATTATTTTATGCAGAAAAGTTAGCACTTTACATTGCAATAGAATATTAAAAGACATTTCATATATGAGTTGGCTGAAGGAAGTGATATGGTCAGAGCGTTTACGATTAAATACATAACGTGCTATATTGTTAAAGAGAACATTCAGCTTATACCGATGAATGGAGTCGCAGTTAGCGAAAACTTCGCATCCATATAAAAGAGTAGGCAATAAGTAACTTTTGCAGAGAAGTAAACGAATTTTCATCGGTGTAAAAGCACGAGCAGTGTTAAGAGTTCGTAGCATGCCATAGACTTTACCTATAGCAGCTGTGATGTGGTTATTCCAAGTCAGCGTTCTATTAAAAATCAAACCCAGATTTCTTGCATGATCGACGTACATAATGCATTGACCTTTAAGAAATAATTTTGGAATAGTTGATTTGTCGAGTTGTTTTTTGCTTATTAATAGACATTTGGATTTAGTGGGATTAAGACAAAGACGATCCATTTTAGCCCAGTAACTAATTTTTTCTAGCTCCTCATTTATTTGTGCTATGCGTTCTATGATTGAATCGTTCTTACAATACGTGTACAACTGAACATCATCAGCATATATGTGAACTTTGCAGAGGCTTAGATGTTCAGGAAGGTCATTAATGTACATATTGAAAAGCAGTGGACCAATTATTGATCCTTGAGGTGCACCTCTTTGAACTAGAAGCGGTTGAGAGAAATGATTGTCAATACATACTGTTTGACTTCTATTTGTTAAATAAGATTTAATTAGATTGATTGCTGGCGAGGAGAAATTGAAGCAGTGAGCTAGCTTGGTACATAAAATGCTGTGATCGACAGTATCAAAAGCTTTGGTATGGTCCAATAACGTCAAGAACGATATGTTTTTATTGTCTACGGATTGTCGTAAGTCTTCAGTGACGTCAATTAGTGCTGTAATACAACTTCGCGATTTTCTAAAGCCAGATTGGCAATCAGTAAGGAGCGAATTTTCAAGTAAAAACTCGTTTATTTGATTAATCATAATTTTCTCGAAAACTTTAGAGATATAAGGAAGAATTGATATGGGTCGTAAATCTCCATTTTCCTTGGGAATAGGTGTTATTTTAGCACGTTATCCACGTTATCCAATCCAACGGCATTCGATTTTACCAAAAGAAAGCTTTCTAGAACTTCGTGTTGATTGACGCAGCGAAAAGAAAAGGAAGTAGTAAGATTGTATGCGTTTAAGTAAGATATATCAAAATTTTAACTGAATTGAGGTACAGAAAAGTTTACAAAGCCGTCATTAATGGCAATCAAATCATGATCTGAAGCATCAAGACGTCGAGTGGTCTTGCTTTTCAGACCTATTTTGCGTACTTCTTTCCAGACACTTTGACTGTTTAAGGCCGTAATAAATTTCCCTTCAAAATATTTACTTTTGGCCGATAGTATTTCGGCGGTTACTTTATTTCTTAGCAATTTATAAATAGCAGACAGCTGTGTTGTTTTGTAACGCTTCCATCGTCTATACGCTAGACCGCGTTGAATACAGAGTGCCTTAATAGAGCTATCAAACCAAGGATGTTTATTACCTCTCGAAGATACTGATCTCAGAGGAACAAATTCATCAAAGAGGTTATTTACAGCAGCTTCAGGAAAATAGAGCTGATCATCAATACGGTTCATGCGCTTTATTTGATTCCATTCGCTGCTGTTTATACTAGTATGCAAATCTGGGTAGTTTATATTTTTATAGTCTCTGAACACAAACGCTACGTCACTAACAGAGAGCAGAAAATCATATGTGAGAAAAATTAAGTCGTGCTTCGAAAAGTTGCTTGCACTCAGTTGATCATACAAAAGGGTTTTCCTTTTGTCGTCGATAAAGAATATGTCCAAAAGAGAGGAAGAAGAATGTGAAAAGTGAGTTGGGGTGACATTGTTGGTTGCGTACAAGTCTAAAGACTGCAAGCTACTACTTAAATGTTCTTCTGTAAAAATATTACTATTAAAATCACCAGCTATAATGATATTAGAATATGATGAGGTAAACATTTCTATATGTTCTAATACAGGGGTGAGATCTACCTGTCGGTTGGGTCGGTACATACAACCGACAAGGACTTTATCAGACCGACTTTTTATTTCCAGAAAAATAAATTCACACATACTGATGGACGTTGATCTTGAAATAACATTGCAAGGTATTCCAAACTTGATATATAACGCAACGCCGCCCGCATGTGTTTGTCTATCAGTTCGATAAAACTTGTATCCTTCTATAGCCACCATATTATCAGGCATCGTGGGTAAAAACCAGGTTTTACTAACACACACAACGTCAATACTTTATTTTTCAAAAATATATCTGAATTCATCGATTTTCTTTATTAGGCTTTGCGCATTTATATGACAGATTCTGAGCCCATTCTTTTGACGTGATAATATTTCGATCATATTCCTGATGCCGCCAACGGAATTATTATCACAAATGCTAAAAGTAGTCATCATATAATAATAACAAGAGAACTAGGAAATTGAATTCAAAAAGCACACAAGTAGCACTGATTTTAGAGCAGAATTGTTGTTTTGGCAAATAATTGTTTGTAAATATTTTGAAGCTGTTTAGGTTGAAATTGTTTATAAAAAATGGACAAAATGTATTATAATAAAATAATTTATAAAATAGTTTATGTTAAAGTTCGAAATGCATAGTGTAGCGTGTTTAGAAAAGCAGAGCGATTTAAATGCACTAATCGCATGAAAAAAAGTCCATACGCTCATTATCACCTGCATTGTTGTTAATCGCTCGCGAGGGGAGAAATTTTTTCAATGTTTCAATGGTATCAATATGCATAGGTTCATCGTTTTGCAAATGTTTAACATACACCAAGCCACGTCTTGTAAATGCAGCTGAAATTGTACGTTTTTTTTCTCTTCAAGAGCATATTTTAGAATTTTGTGGCTATCGTTCGTCATGCTTTCGTTTACATAGAACACGACGCAAAGTGTCGCGAGCGCGGCCAAAAATGCCAAAAATGAAGATTGGAAATGCTTAAAAATTTTTACTGTTATGAGTAGTCAATATTTATACTAAGAGTAATCAACAAAAATTTTCTAAATATGTTAAGCCGTTTAAGCGCAGCACGCTTTTAAAGTTACACTAAGCGAAATTTGTTTGATTCTGTTAGCGAAACTTTTAAAAATAGCTAATATTTGGAGTGCTATAATTTTGTTGAAAGTAGTCTCACCTTAATTATTTATATGCCGAATTATAACATAAGCTTTATGCTTAAGTGACCTGCATTGTTGTTAATCGCTCGCGAGGGGAGAAATTTTTTCAATGTTTCAATGGTATCAATATGCATAGGTTCATCGTTTTGCAAATGTTTAACATACACCAAGCCACGTCTTGTAAATGCAGCTGAAATTGTACGTTTTTTTTCTCTCCAAGAGCATATTTTAGAATTTTGTGGCTATCGTTCGTCATGCTTTCGTTTACATAGAACACGACGCAAAGTGTCGCGAGCGCGGCCAAAAATGCCAAAAATGAAGATTGGAAATGCTTAAAAATTTTTACTGTTATGAGTAGTCAATATTTATACTAAGAGTAATCAACAAAAATTTTCTAAATATGTTAAGCCGTTTAAGCGCAGCACGCTTTTAAAGTTACACTAAGCGAAATTTGTTTGATTCTGTTAGCGAAACTTTTAAAAATAGCTAATATTTGGAGTGCTATAATTTTGTTGAAAGTAGTCTCACCTTAATTATTTATATGCCGAATTATAACATAAGCTTTATGCTTAAGTGACATTTAATTTATTGTTTATATTTGTAACATATGTTATTTTCCGTTACATCAAAATAAGGAATTTATAAAAAGAAGCATTAAAAAGCAAAATAAATTTTTAAAATTAAAAATAAAAATAACGACCCTTCAAACCGCAAAGTGTTTTTTTGTTTTATATACCTCAAAGTGATATAAACATAAGTATGTAATATGATTTGCTTTTTCCTGCGGGTTTTTTTGTTATGTCGATTTTATTATAGTGATCTCCGTTGCTAAAAAGGAACTCTATAGTGTGTGGCTCTCTTCTAAAGACAGAAAATGGGGAGCAAAACAAAACGATATGATAAGTTTTGTTAAATAAACTTATTTTGCTGATTTAGATGAAGAAGATTTGAAAACAAAATTAAGCTGGTTTGGATCCAAAATTCAAAAAAAGTGGCATCAAAGCGGTAGGAGGAAACCTGCATTCGAAGAAACCAATGCGAATTGGTTAAATTCCTCCATCGATTTTAAAATTAGTGAGGCAGTAAGTACAGGAGTTTTTAATATTAGATTTAAAATAAACATAGTTTATTTTAATTTCAATTATAGACATCTAATAATCAGATGAATCAACAACAACAACAACAACAACAAAGTGTTAAGTTACAGACATATGATGACGAGGTGAGCTTTGTGCAACTTTGTTTTTGTTTGATCTTAATGAAATTGTTTTTGGCTACATCCAAAAGAGTACATCCGAGTACTAGCAAAGGAAGGCCACGAAAATCGTATAAAGACTCTGCTGAAAGATCGAAACGTAGAAAAGTAGGAGACTTAAAAGTTTCTTCTTCAGGGGAAATTCTGGCTGCGGCTGAAAAAATCAATAGGCAAGAACATATGGTAAATCGCTTGTCAGTTGCACGATCGTTGGCCTCATACTTTGACCTTCAACTTTTTGTCCGTAAATATAATATTTTACGATTCGTAATGAATTCCGTGAACAAAGATTGCCTTCCAAGCTACTATTCATTGCACAATGAAATTATTTTGTCCGAGGTGTCTGCAGAGGTACCCTTACAAGCATTATTAGTGAGAACAGCTCAAAGCATATTGGACTCAATTGACATATTGGACATCAGACTGTTGTGCCTCCGATTCCGACGACGTTTAACAAAAATAATTTTGTACAATTTCTCATTTTATTTTATTTTATTCGTTTTATGTATTAAATACAAAACACACATATTAAATAAATCTACGATTAAAAGTAGCATGATTCGAAAAAAAAAAATGCTGTGGAGTGGGTAGAGGGTTAAAGGGGAATTTTGAAAATTTCTTAATCTCATCAAAAGAAATGTCCATGCCAAATTTCAAGAAGAATTAACACTCAAACATTTAATAATTTTGGAACAGCAGTGATTATTGATTGAGCGTACGGGCGAAAGCGGTACAATTGTTTTGTTGAATTTTCATGCATTTTCACTGCATTGCAATTATCGTAAGTCGTCGTGTAGACCTAAAATTTTTTTGAATTGTGATAAAAATATATTTTAAGTGTTGAAATCCATAAAAAGTTTCTTTATTTTTGAATTAGCTAAAAAAAATTCTATATAAACAAGTGCACCATAAAAGTGCGCACTTTGAAGGAGCGTAGTTTCTGAAGGGGGCGTGGCACCAAAAAAATATTTTGGGGTCTACATTTTTTTCCTGTTCATAATCTGTGTACTAAGTTTAAGCTTTCTAACTTTAAAACTGTGGAAATTAGAAAATCACCTTATATGGGAGGTGGGCGTGGCAGTTGGCGAAATTCTATGATTTTCTTAAAATTTCTTAATTTAGGCTATAGTAATACTCCAACCAAATTTCATTGCTCTACGACCACGCCTTCTATTTTTGGCCAAGAAATGTATGGAGTCGCGACACGGTGCGACGTCTGACTGGAAACCGATATTATTTAATCGGAGTTTTTGCCCCTTGGAGCGCCGAAAGGTTGATATTGCTCTTAAGAGAGCGTTACGGTCGTGAGCCGTCTGAAGTGTGGTGATTAGATCGGGGTTGCTCTTAGACGGAGCTCTCCGTGGTAAACGATAGATGCTCACTACGTTCGGAATGGGCATATTAATTGTTTTGCAAAGTTCGGAGAATATAGCTCTGAGGTCTTCACCGTCATGGTGTGGAATACCGTGGAGACGAATTTCTCGTGAAACCGAAGTGTTTTCCAATTTAGAAACTTTTTGTTTGAGAGCATCAATATCAGCTTTTTAGGTTAGATTTTCTCTAGAAAGGGTCTCCAAGTTATCCACTCGTATTTGAATTGTTGTTACTTCACGACGTAGCTCATCCATTTGCTTGCTAATTACTCCGAGAATGGTGTTTTGTGAGTCCATAATTTTGCTCGAAATGAGCTCGGCTTGCTTTTCCAACCGTTGATCGAGAAGCTGTAGCAGCCTTGGTGTATTTCCAGATAGTTTAGGAGTGCTGTTTCCAATGGCAATCGGTGCGGCCGTGCGTGTACGATGTAGCGGAGTCGACATGCTGGTTAAAAAGTGCCGTATGACTCTCTCACTTTGACTCTTTTAATGGGGTGAAAAACGCAATGATATGAATTGTGTGTGTGTGTGTATTTTATATTGATTTAGTTATTTTATAATGATATTTTATTAAATTCAATATATTGTTTTAAGAATTGATTATCACACCATAAGAAACACAATTGTTAAAGAGAATGGTTAAATAATTGTTATTACTTGATTTTATTTAATAAACTGTACAGATTTATTTGAAATAATCAAAAAATGAACGGAGCGATATGAATTCACGTCACGATGCTAAGACTTCTTGATCTTTTCTTGACAATGCCTTGCCAAACTTTAGTGATCGCGCCTCCTAGGAATAAATTCGTGTCCGATTTGCGCTTTTCCACTACGACTGTTGAGTCTTCTAGCTCGAAATTTAGTAGGATGATTTTCATTGACCTTGCAGGAACTACAGTCGCATTCAGCCTTCGGATATTCCTTATAACTCTCATCATGCCCATACGTGTCACAAATTTTGCAGAACGGCGTGTTTAATTGTGCTGTGCAATTGGCATAAAAATGGCCTCCATTCTTGCAGAAAGCGCAAACGTCCGATTCACTTCCAGTTGACATCCCCATATTTATACTAACAGCATCCACTATGTGATACCTTTGACCCTTTTCTATTGCCTCCACGAGTTGTCCCAATGAGCTATCCTCTCGCCCGATGCAAGGGTTCCGCAAAGCTTGGGTTCTTAAACCGGAAATAAATGCCCTTACTGCCAGGTCCTGGAATAATACTACCATTCTTCTGTTTCCATGTGGTTCGTTTATTTCTTTTTTAGCCTCCTTCAGTAGTCCTTCAATTCACGTGCCATATTGACGGACAGTCTCCTTTATTCCTTGTCGGCTCGCTGCTTACTCCTCTCTCATATTCTCCAACTCTCTTTTATGCGTATATTCGGCTCTCAAGAGGTCACAAATTTAATCAACACTAGTGTAAACTCAATCGCTCAGTTTTTTGTAAGCGTCACTGAGAAGTCGTTCCTTTACACAATCTGCTGCCACCAAGTGATCGCTTTTCTTCAGTGTATTTACCCCCAGTGCTTACCCCCAGTTCCGGGCCCTCTGCTCCTGAAAAAAATGGCACGCATCGATTCACTATTTCAAGCAGTGAATTAAACGGCGTTTTTGGTTGATACTAATTTTTTGCTGGTAGCTGCAGTTGTGGAGTTGCCAATTCGTCCTCCATCAGGCTCCCAATTGATGTTTGAGGGCTTATGGGCTTAAACGGTGATTGCTCGTGCATATGTCGGGGTGGATGCAGTAATGCTTGTGTTAGTTTATCTACCTGAACCGGTGCTGGCTGCTGCGTAAGCTGTAGAGGTGGTGGTGGGGGTGGTTGCAGTGTCGGCTTATTTACATTCAATGCTGAAGTCTAGCCCTGTGTTGATTCACTGGTTGGCATGCTCAGATTTTTTTACCTGACTCGTATTTTCCGTTTTCCGTATTTCGTATTTTGCCGAAAATTAACATTTTTAACGCTCTGTTACCGCACCTTAGGCGTTAAAAAAGTCAGAGTTTTGGCACCGTGTGTAGACTAACAAGGAAATTATGTTGAAAAATAAAAAAAAAATATGACTTGTGTATTTGATGGGTCCCAAAATTTTCAGATCACCCTGTAGTATCGACACTTCACAAGTAGGCTTGAAGAAGAAAATATGATTTTTCTTTATAGCTAAAATTGAATTTGTTAGGGATCAGATTTGGGAACGAGGAAAAATATCAAATAATAAAAGATCCTTAACTTACGATTATTAAGGATCGGAGTCCCTTCCTGTTACTACAATTGGCGACGAAGGTTAAAATGGAAAATCCTTACGAAGTTCAGGATACGAAATTTTTTGGTATCTCCTTACCAAAATTCAATTATCTGACATACTGTGGCAATGAGTGGCAGAATTGGGTGCGCGCCTTTGAATATGGAATGAAAGCACACTGGATTTTCGACGCTGAACACAAAAACGCCATGCTGCTGCATAATGCGGGTCGAAAAGTCCAGGAGCTATTTGCGGCACTACCAGATACAATCACTAATAGAAGCAACCGTGGGCTAATAGCCAGTGGTAACGTACTCCATATATGAGCCCCATATATTTCGAGCCATGCAACAAGAGAACAAGGAACAAATTGGACTTTTTGCGATTCGCTTACGTACGCAAGCCGAGCGGTGTGATTTCGGAACCAATCTGGAAGTAAACGCGAAGGACCAAATAGTTGAGAAATGTTTTTCGGCAAAGTTTCGTCGGGAAATACTAAAAAGAGGTTATAGTGCACTTGAGGATTTTTTGAAAGTGGCTAAGGTCTTTAAAACAACCAGCGAACAAGAGAAATCGTTTGGCAACAACAAGCCTTATTCAGTCTGTGAAGAAGTTCACAAAATCGAGACAAAACAAGTGCAGACAAAGGATTTTTAATTCGAATGCCATCGCTGTGGATATATTGGTCACCGTGCAAACGATGCCAAGTGTCCAGCAAGAGTAAAAAGCTGCAATAAATGCGAAGGTCGAGATCACTTCGGGAAAAAGTGTCGCTCAAAAAAAGGGGTCCGTGAAACGGAATTTATCAAATCCGAAGAGCCTGCAAGTAAACGACAGCGTACGGAAACCGTTAAGCCTGTCGACGAAAACAGTGAGTACATTTTTGTATAGGTACAAACGACACTGGCAATGAAATCCTATGTGGGATTGGTGGGCAATTGGTAAAAGCGATCATTGATTCTGGATCAACATACAATGTAATGGACAACGAGACGTGGAAAATTCCGAAGGCGATGAAAATCTTTGTTTCGAACCAGCGCAAAGAGACTAACAAAATATTTAAAGCATATGGTAATCACGAACTAACAGTAATAGGGGTTTTCGAAGCAGCCATAAAAGTCTCAAATCGCATCACAACTGCTGATTTTTATGTAATAAAGGAAAAAGGAAAGTGTTTGATTGACAGAGAAACTGCAATGAAACTAGGTATACTAAGAATTGGATGTGATGTCAACCAAATCGATAATAACAGCAGGAAAACGGTGCAAATGAATAACATTAAAGGCATACTTTTTGATATTCCCATTAGAAGTGATGCAAAACCAATTGCACAGCCATATCGTCGTGTGCCAGTGGAACTTGAAAAACACGATGACGAGAAAATTGATGAGCTACTGGAGCTGGGCATTATTGATAAAGTTAACGGCCCATCCAAATGGATTTTGCTGGTAGTTCCAGTACCAAAAGGAGATGACGTCCGAGCATGCATCGCTATGCAACGAGCAAACGAAGCAGTTGAGCGAAAAATTCATCCTTTAACAACAATGGCACATTTTTTACCGCACATCGGAAAAGGAAAAATTTAAACAAAATTGGATGTAAAGACCGCATTCCATCAGGTCTCTGCATAATTTCAAATTAAATTTTTTTTAATTTCTAAATATTTGGTTTAATATAGTGAATTGAAATGAATGAAAATTCCTCTAGATTGGAAACTGAAATTGTTTAAATACGGTAAAATGATTTAAGATTGAATTTGAGCTAATTTTGCTTGAATGCGGTAATAATACTTTTACAAGATTGAAATGAAATGGTTTGAATTCAGCCTGTTTTGCTTGAATGCAGTAAAATGTTTTGTTGATTAAATTGGAACTGATTTTGCTTAAAAGCTTTAGCAAGAAATTAGAAAGTAAATGGCTTGCTTAAATGCTGTGGGAAAAAAAATTTAGATAATCATAATTCTACCTAATTTCAGGTTGAAATATCGGAAAACTCGCGACAGATTACGACGTTTATAACTCGAAAAGGGTTGTTAAGATATACTAGGCTAATGTTTGGAATATCGTTTGCACCAGAATTGTTTCAAAAGATCATGGAGCAAGTATTAAGCCGTTGTGAAGGGTGCGTGAATTTTATTGATAACATTATCGTATACGGAAATACCCGAACTTAGCATGCCGAACGAGTAGGCGACGTATTAGCAGCACTAAAGAAATGCAACGTGGAACTGAGCAAGAATAAGTAGTTATATGGTGTGACAAAGTTGGGATTTTTGGGTCACATACTATCAGCAAAAGGAGTCTCACCAGAAGTAAGGAAGCTGGACGCTATCAAGCAGCTTCGCCAAACAGCTAAAGCTGAAGAAGCGCGAAGTTTCCTAGGACTAGTCAACTTTGTTGGAAAATCTATTTCGAATCTTACCACGCTGACAGAACCACTGAGGCAGTTGACAAAAAAAAGTGTTGCATTTCAATGGAGCGATTTACAGCAAAACGCCTTTACTAAATTAAAAGAATCGATCTCAGCAGACATGATACTAGGCTTTTATGACGTCAATGATAGAACACAATTAATTTCAGACGCCAGTCCTGTCGGAGTACGTGCTGTTTTAGTACAAATAAATGGAGACGCCCAAAGAGTGATTTCATATGCCAGCAAAAATTAATTCAATGTTCAATTTTTATCTGTTTGGCCGTGAATTTAACCTGATAACAGACCATTAACCATAAGAGGTGATATTTGGACCAAGATCGAAGCGTTGGGCACAAATTGAACGATGGGTTTTGCAATTGCAATCGTTTAAATATAATATAATTTATAAGCTGGAGAAAAGCAACATCGATGATGCATTTTCCAGATTGGTAGTAGAAGAATCGAAGCAGGCATCTTTCCATGAGTACGCAGAACATTATGTCAATTGTATAGCGACGGCAGCAGCGCCAGTAGCAATAAATTTAAAAGAAATCGTAGAACATTCAATGAAAGACGACTTAAATCAAGCGGTGAAAGACGCCATTTACAAAAACGATTGGAGCAAAGAGATAACCAAACCGTTGAAAACGTTCGCTTCCGAGCTTTGTTTCGCTGGATAAATATTATTGCGTGGCAACCGGATAGTTGTGCCGGACGTACTGGGAATGAAGATAATTGAGCTAGCTCATGAATGTCATCCAGGCATAACGGTAATGAAATGCAGGTTACGAGCTAAAGTATGGTGGCAGAAAATCGATCAAGAAGCGGAAAATTTCGTGACAAAGGGTCTCGGATGTACGCTAGTATCAGCACCGCATGCACTAGAGCCCTTAAAAAGAAAAGAAATACCATCAGAGGCTTGGCAACATTTGGCAATCGACTTTTTAGGACCCCTGCCATCCGGTCACAACTTATTAGTTATTTATTGTAGATTATTTCAGCCGGTTCATTGAAATTAAAGTAATGAAAAAGATCGATGCATGTGAAACAATCAAAAGATTGCGTATCATTTTTGCACGATTTGGCTTGCCGCTAAAGATTACCGCTGACAACGGTCCACAATTTAACTGCGATGAAATGCGGACATTTTGCATTGTTAATAACATACATCTGATGAGTACTACACCGTATTGGCCGCAACAGAACGGTGAAGTAGAGCGTCAGAATAGGTCAATCCTCAAAAGATTAAGAATGAGCCAAAACACCGGTAAGGATTGGGTCAATGACTTGAATGATTAATTGCTAATGTATAGGTCGACACCGCATTCGAAAACACTTAAAACACCAGCAGAGATGATGTTCGGCCGTATCATCCGCGACAAATAACCAAATTTGCTACAAAAGTTGGAAAAAGATGAAGAAGTGCACGATCGGGACAAGGAAATGAAAGAAAAAGGAAGAGAATCTACTGACGGGAAACGACGAGCAAAACCAATTTAAATTGAAGAGAACGATACAGTAGTCTTAAAAAAGGCACGGATTAGTCGGAAAATTAGCATCAACGTTCCGTAGGTCTGTTCTTCCACAGGTAACATCGGAGACCAACCAGGCACTACAAACCAGCTCATATCAAAACAATCAAGAGCATCAAGATTCCCCACAGGCAGTTGGCCTGCTTCGACGCGAAAACGCAAAGAGCCGTTACGATTTAACCCCAAACTAAAAATGGATTTGTAAGGGATCAGTTTTGGGAACGAGGAAAAATATCAAATAGTAAAAAATCCTTAACTTACGATTCCGTGCGTCTTATTAAGGATCAGAGTCCCTTCCTTTTACTACACACCCTCGTTAAATTGGAACCAGCTGTTTAGCTAATGACAAATCGGTTAATTAATTCTCATAAACTTTTCATAAGCGCTAATCAAGGGTTGGCATGGACGTATCCAGAATTTCAGTTAGGGAGGAACAGATAAAAAAATTATGTTTTAAATGTATGGTAGGAATTTTTGCGCTTGTTCTTGGGTGTTGCCACATGTACTCATAGGTTTCCTTCTATCTCCAGAAAAACGATTTTGGCAGCCGTATCTCATTTCTTGATACTCTTGGAAAACTCTTTTGCGGTGTATACTGAGCATAAACTAATTAGAGGGGGGCAGCTGTTCCTAACTGCCCTACTGTAAATTCGCCCATGAGGGTTGGTAATGAATAAGTGGAAATGTAGCATAAAAGAGCTTTTTTTCAACTTAAGCTGAATAAAGCGAAAGCGCCACAGTCAGCGCTTATGCATTTCAAGCCAGACGCTGCGGTTTAAGTAAATCTTAAAATGAAAAGAGAATTGCGAAATGGAAACTTGCAAAGATGTCGGTTCATTTGTTTTTTCTAATTTCCATTAGGGCTTAAGAATTGCAAAATCCAAATTTGAAAAAGTGTCGATTAGAGTGGTTGCACTTTCCTTCATTCTGGGCTACAGAATTGCGAAAGCAAAACTACAAAATCACAATTTAATATGTTTGCATTTTCCAATGCGAGCACTTATTGTTTTTGGGTTATCGAAATTGTTTTGCATTAACTTCTTCCCCTTTAAAAACCATTTTCTTCGCTAGAAATAGGGTGGATCGTCTTTTTCTTTGGCCGTGGTTTTGTAATTTTGCCTTGAAAACTGATTCTTGCATTGACCTTATGCTTGTGGTTACTGCATGGTTAAAAAAATTGAATTTTTTTTTCGTCAAAAATTATTTCAGTGATAAGAAAATGAGCAATAAATAAAGAGAAATTTGTGTACTTGGTGATCGCAGAGTCTGACTAGAGTCCATGGATACTACAAGTGCTGCTTATATGCAAATTGTTCAACATTTACAAAGATAAAAGGTTTACGAATTCATATTTGACTGCCGCCTGCTACATTATTGTACAAATTTGTCTTTATTTTGAGAGAAAGGTTATGGAATTAAATCCAAAATGTTCCATTAGTTGTTTCGTTATTTATTTTTTAATTAAAAGTCGTTAAGTACTATAACAGCCGGAGAGGAGAGATCTTGTCTATTTCTCGTACATAGCACCCTTGAGAAATTGGGCAAGATGAATTCATTCAATTAAGAAGTGGAGTAATGCAAGTATCGTTGCACATGTCGACCAGTTGATTGATTTTCCAAATTTTGGCACCATTTATTGTAAAACATATGTCGGAAATACCGAACATTTTCTGTTTAGTTTTCCTTACTTCCTAACACTTAATGCTTAAAATATTTTTATTTCTTTTTACCGGTTAAGTAATCAGGCTAGCGTACGACTATTCTTCATTGTAAGTTAGAGGGATAACAATAATGTAGAGGAGTTTCCCTCGGTTTAACAAAATTTTTAAATTTGACAATTTGGGGGCTTCTTGTATTGATGTAAATAATACCTTATTCTCTGACAATTTATTCAATGGTTCTTTTCTTGCCTTTATTCTAAACTTCTAAATTTAATACATTTTGTTTCGCCCAGTGTATCGCATATCTTATGTTAGGTAGTTCTTCTTTCATAAATCTAAGCTTTATAATCATGCGCTTGCTGATTACTATTTTTTATGGTTTTATCTTATATTCTTGATACTTACTAAAAGTCGACGTGATTCGGAGATTTTTCTCTGTAATTCCCAGCAGTTTATATTACACTGGGGAACAAATTCAGGTTAGCAGCAGTAAGATCGACTTTGAGAGTGAGGAGTGACAATGGAGGATAAGCTGCACAATATGCTCGCTCTGTTGCATCGCAGAATCCCTGGAGCTGAACTGTGACAAAAGGATCGTAGTGCACCCATCTCGGAATTTGAATTTGATCGATGAATGCCAAATCAATGACGAAAGCGTTCTAGCATTCTAAAGCCTCAGTTGACACCCGCTGATCCCATTCAGTGCCTTCGAGCCACAGCTGTTGTATAAGAACCTTGGCGCGGATGATGATTGGCGTAAGCCATCCGGCTGGGTCGAATAAATTCGCGATATCAGACAAAATCTGTCGCTTGGTCGTCGACGATGCGGCACAAATGAGCGTTCACCTTGCATGAAAAACGATCAGCAATGGCGTTCCAGCGGATCCCCAGAACTTTGGCGTCGCTGGCAGATTTAAATTTCAAAACTTCGGCATCCAGCAGATGTGAAGATGCTACATCCTTTAATTGTGCGGCATGATTTGCGGTCATCTTCTTCAACGGAAATCCCGCAGAGCCGAGCGTGCGGATGAGTTGCGTTTTTCCTGTACAGTCCGCTTTGAGTGTATGTCCGCCTTATAGGACGTCGTCGACATATGTTTCATTCTTCAAAATGAATGCTGCTTGGGGAGCGTCGTGCGCCGAGTCGTGTGCCAATTGATGAAGCGTTCTAATGGCCAAATATGGAGCACAGTTGACTCCAAACGTCACGGTTTTCAATTCATAATCCTTGACCAGTCCAGTCCCTTCCTCACGAAATCGGATGCGTTGAAATGCTCGATCATCTTCGTGCATCAGGATCTTTCGATACATCTTTTAGATGTCCCTATTGAATACAAAACATTATAGGCGCCAGTTGAGGAGAAGGATGACCAGATTCGTTTGTAGCACCGGTCCGAAGTGAAGCAAATCGTTCAGTAATAAGGATGACGAGGTGACGCATGGAAAACGACGCGCACTTTGGTGGATGTACTTTGTGGCTTCATTAATGCATGATGGGGAAGATAAAAAGAAAGGAAATTATTTTCGTGTATAATTTCAGAGTTGGAGCATGGCTCCATGTGATCATATTTTAGATATTCTGCTAACACTGAAGTATAAGTGTCGCGCATAAGAGGCTGCTTCGCAAGTCTTCTCTCCAGGCTCTGGTATTGCGTCAGCGCTCCGAATCGCGATGCACCTAAGCGCAAGGCAGATTTGGAAAATTCGACCTTAAATGGTAGACGTACGACATATCTACCTGCGGAATTCCTAACGGTGGTCACAATAAACGTCTTCTGAAAGAGGCTGAGGGGAGTTTGGAACCTCTTCTTGTTCCCAAAACGACTTGAGTAGCTCGGGGAGCGACTCGTGGGAGTCTCCGGAGGAGACCTGCGTCGTAAACGCTTCGGTGGATTCGCTGGCGATGGGCCCACTCAAATACCACCCGAACCATCTCCGACGTTATTTTTGACTGCAGGCCGTAGTAATTTTGGCATTATATCGGAGCCGATGACCATATCGATGCGGCCTGAATTCATGTAATGGGGGTCGGCGAGCTCAAGCGATCAAAGCTCTTGGGGATCCATGTTGGAGACCCGTTTGGCTGGAAGCCAATTTGTCAACTTTGGCAGCACCACGGCGTCGATCTAATCCTCGAACGTAGAACGAGGCGATGCGAGCATGATGGAGCATTCCTTTTTTGCAACTTGAGTGCATTGGCCGCCCATGCCGGATACGTTGCATACTTTCGGTTTGGTTGGAAGATTCAATTGGAGCTGCATCCGTTCCGTAATAAATGTCCTTTGAGATCCTTGGTCGAGAAGGGCTCGCACTAAAAAGCGCTCTCCTTGATGCAATATGTGTGCGAGTGCGGTCGGCAAAGGTACTTTCGTCTGGCTAATCGATACGTGCGCATGTGCTTGCGAAGTAGAGGATCCGTCGGCGGTTACCAAAATCAAAGTCTTCGGTGGCGCGGAAGCCTGCGCCGGATGGCTCGTCGTAGACGGGCCGTCAGCCTGCAGAGGCGCCGGTGTGGTTGAAGATCCTTGACCCTTTTGTGTAGCTGTTGGATTGGGAAAATGAAGAAGCGTATGATGCGATTTCTTGCACTTTGTGCAACGGAAGGCACTATTGCACTTTGTTTTTGATGACCGGCTGAGAGGCAGTTGAGACAGCGATGGTGCTGCGAAACAGCTTGGACACGTTTGTCGACCGACATCTTGAGAAATACATCACATTGACGTAGAGGATGGTTGCCGCGACCGAGGACGCAGACTCCGTTGGTCAATTCTTGGGCCAGAAACACGTTCGTCGAAGGCACTTCGGGTTTTACAGCGGGAAGGGGGCCTCTAATGCATTAAAGCTGGAAAGACGTTCAGCAACTTCATAGCGTTTAGTCAAAAAAGCATTCATTTGTGGTCACGTTGGCACCTCTCATTTTGACGCCAGTGACTGTTCCCAATGTGCGATCGTTTGCGCCGGAAGATGCCAGGAACAGAAATGAACGAGCAGGGCGTCCAAAATATCCAAGATTCCATGACTTTTCTGCATCTTTAGGCAATCGTTGACGGTTGTCTGTATGCGCAGGATTCCTTCTGGCGTTTCATCTTTGATCGCAGGCAGGTCGAATAAATTTTTTAATTGATGATCTACGAGGATGCGGTTGTTCTCAAATCGCGCTTTGAGAGGATCCCACGCATGCGAAAAGTTGTCGCCACACAGCCACTAGCCTTTAACTATAGCGCCCGCTACTCCTGTCGTTTTGCTGCGACGATAATACAGCTTTTGGACTGGTGGCAGCCGAGGGTGGTTGACGTAAACCGTGGTGAACATGTCCCGAAATGCTGGGTATTCACTATAGCCACCCGAAAAAACTTCAGTATCACACGGTGGTACCCTGATGAAATTATCTTCTCCATTGAAGTCGTTAGGTCGAGGAGTCGCCCGAGTGCTCGACAGCGGTGGATGCTGGGGTGTGATTTCTCCTAACATCTAGTGAAGCTTAGCTCTGGCTATCATCTGAAGATCGCGACACTCGTGATAATTAATTTCCGCTGAATCGGCCGCCTCTGGATTCCAAGCTCCTTTATCGACCGCTGCTCGATACGTTTGACGCACTTCATTCCAATCGTACACCAGTTGTTCAATTTTAATCTCCAGAAATTGCTCGCTTTGATTCATCGGATCGCTGTTCATGGCTGAATCGCACATGTTCTTGAGCTCAGCCACCGCGGAGTTAAAATGCCGTAAAGGATCCATATTGTTTACAGATATTGATCACGAAACCCGATTTTGACGATATAACTGTCCGAAAAATTCAGTGCATGCTCGATCAACCTTACCGTAAAAAATGAGACCAAATTTAAATTACCGCCGGCTTTTGATGTGAACTGGATTCCTGTGTGAAAAATGAATAAAAACTCCGGCAGAAAAAGAATGGTCACTTCAGTAGTACAATACAAGTTATAGAAATGGCAGCCGCAGTGCTTATATGCGACCAATGCCGACCGTAGCGTACCTCAAATTTGTTAACCCTCACCTTCGCAACACTCCAAAATTTCCTGCAACCCCAAATTCAATAAAAGAAAGACAAATCGATTCATTAAATTCATCAATATTCAAATTCGAATAATTTATTTGTTCGGAAAAACACAGCTTTTCATAAAAATTTCAAATTCCCTGCTTGACCGACTTCTTAACGCACTGATAGCAGCGCATCAATATCGACGCGTATACCTATGTGCTGTTGTCTGCACCGCGACGTTACCGACCGACAAATAGCGGCGCTTACATACAACGTGCTTAGAAACTCTTTCCTTCTTGTTTCGAGCGTGCACGCTTGATCGATATATGTTCGATGTTCGATCGCTACTGCTTAAGAGATTGGTCGCAACTTTCGACACACTGTGGCGAAGCTGACCTACGCAATTAATAGGACGGTGTGCTTTTCACAATGCGCATATGTATATATATATGTAGGTTTGTCAGCTCGCATGCACGGGCGCTTGCTATGGACAATTGCGCGGTGTTCTTTGTTTGAAATCACAACGAAACTCTCATGCAGAAAGAAAGCAATAAACGTTTTCGTAAAGCCCTTCAGAGAGCCGAAAAAAAAGGAAAAAAACCAATTCGCTCGCCGGCCGACTCTCTCTCTTCGTTCTTGACTACCGGAAACGAGAAAACGACAACTAGACCACACGTTGCCTGGCTACTTTGTTGCTGTTGTAGTCACACTATTGTGCCTTGCCCAAAAAAACCACCGTTTACACTGACAGGCAAACGGGTATGCTAGCAATATGAAATGCTCTAGTCGCGTGGAAGGAGGGATCGTCCACGCTTCTATTGCGTGCTACCCTGCATGTGCTGTGACCGCAAGTCGGTGCCCTTGAAACTGAACCAGGGCGACTGAAGGTCAGAGGCGTGATGCACGTGGCGCACTTTCTCACTTCCTACCAAGATTGGTCCACCGGAGCCGATTCCAGGCTCCTGGGACGGGATCGTCAAATGCTGAAGTGAGGGAGAGTGAGAAAGGGACGTACCTGTGTTTTCCGGATCGGTGCGTTGCTGCCTTTTTGCGGATGGGGTTGATTCGGCGGTTGGGTTACGGCGACTACGCGCCACGAGTGGCGATTTGATGCGATTTTAAGAATTGCAGACGAGAAAAAAAAAACTTAAAGAAACTTGCCTTCGTGGCGATTTTGCTTATTGTAGTTCACTTAGTTTTATTGATAAAATAAAATTGCCTTCTTGGCGACTTTGCTGATTGTATTTTTCCTAACTTTTTTTTGGATTAAATAAATTTGCCTTCTTGGCGCTTTTGATTACGGTAAATTGATTTCTCTTTTTTCTGAAAGTTGCGGACGACGATGCGCGTTTCTTTTCCACCGATCGAAGACTGTGCCGTCGTCGCTGGAGGTCGAGCTGTCGAACCAGAGAGAGAGAGAGCAAAGTTTCGTTATATAGTTCTGAATAAGGCTCGCCTCGATAGCGGCTACGGCATAAAACGGACACTGATCATATCAAATATTTGTTGCGATCTCCTTCTTTGAGCTGTATCGGGTTCTTTTCTTTTCAAATAACCTATGGAAAGGATTCCTTTTAAGCTTTTTGCCTTGCCCAAGTGTTTCTAGTTTTGGCATTCAGCTAACATTTTCAAGCGTATAAACGTCCCATCGTCCCTGATAGCGACATCCTTCAACTTTGATATTTCGATGACGCTCCCCCTGCTCTTTTCTAAAGTGTCCCAGGTTGCCGAGAAATTTTTCACGATAAGAGTGCAGAAAATGAGGCTTTAAGTTCATCAAGCATCCCAGTTGCTGGTGTGTTCTTTTTTATGTTGGCAACCTACTTCTTATACTTTGGACTTTTTCGGTTTCCTAAGATTTTTCGTTCAAATTCTCGACAAATTTGCCAAACTGCTTTATCCTGATCATTTATCTTATTTATCAGGTCATTATCTCTGAAAAATTTTCCAATTTCAAGACCATCGAACACCCTTTCTTTGATTTTGGCCTCAGACGAACGACGAAACACGGTTAGTAGTTACTTAAAGCATTTATTTAGGTTGTCTAGAGCTTTAACATTTTTTTTGTGAGACCTAGTTGTATAAGTCAATTAGGAGTTAGAATTTTCGTAGGGTCAACAAAGGAATCATTCATAGCCCTAGTTGGCCAATTTTCAACGTTGTAATGTTTTTTTCTGTTTTTTCTATCTAATAGACACAGGTAGCAGGGATATTTATTAAACCCGGACTGCTGGCCGAGCAACAAATTTATTTTTTTAAGTCCCCACAGACTTACCATCTATGGAGGTCGCAGCCAATTGTTTTTAAGAGAACTTGCATGTTTTGTATTTTTCGTATCACAGTTGAAAAAGCTGCTGGTATAGGGCCAAAGACGTAAGTTTTATGAAAAAACATTGCCTTAATACTTATTTTTGATAAATCGATAAACAAGCGTCAATCTGCTTTGGCTCAGAAGACCAGTTGCGGCAAAAAGTCATTTTTATATATGATGTTTTTGTAAAAAAATTTTATCCCTTTAGTTTTAAGATACTTCAAATAAGAAAAAATTTATTTAAAAAATGATTAAAATATGATATCCGGCAACCCTTTTGCCCTAGAGGGTTTCAAAACTGTTTTTTTGTGTTTTCTTCGTTTTGAAATTTCGAAGGCATTAAATTTTGTTCTGATTTGAAAGCGCATTGCTGCAAAACTATTGTGAGATTGATTGTTTTTATCAATGAGAAGATTGCTAAAGGTTTGTTGAGAGAAGTATTATTTGCTCTGAATTTAAGTTGCCTTCATTTTTGTGCTTCAGTTTTTTGAACTGTATCATCTTTTTGGACATTTGATTTTTATTAATTTGTGTTTAGTGGAGTAGAAGTAACGGGATTCTGACGGATTGTCGAAGAATGTTATATTTTTAAAGAGGCTGTAGTAGCTACTTTCTGATAATCAAAAAAACTTTCTGCAAATATTTGTCAATCATCATGATACAAGAAAAGAAGATAGCGCCACTTCAGGCCGATGACGAAATAAACCAAAACTGTTCACATTTTGTTGTTGTTTTGCATGTTAAATCGGCTTTTTATCTTCGGATGCGAATTTTGGTTCTATTTGAAGGTTAAGACAACAGATTTTTATATCAACGTGTAAAGAAATGTTTGAAGAAAAATAGAAAAATATATTTCATTCAAAAAATCAACTTTTTCATTAATAATTTTGCATTCAAAGAGCCACTTGCTGGAAACGCGCAAGCAATTTCGTTTTCGATCGTCAGTTCGCTTTCAGCGCTGTGAGCGATAACATTGCGAGCGGAGTGTCGGAATTTTTTCCGCTGTTTTTTATAAACAAAAGCAGAAAACGTCCGCACTTCAGCTTCCCCGCCGGGAGTTATGGTGTGTAAGCACGAGGTTATGACAAAGTAGGTAGGCCAAAATAAAAACGTTTTGTGCATGAAACGATTCACAAAGTGAATCAACAGATACACTTTATATCTAGTATTGTGTATTGACATCAAAAAGCAAACCGTAAGCACCGTACTGTGCACATCATTCGTTGTGCTATGCACGTGTTCGAGCACCTCCTGTACACAATTCCGGCTGGGTTACTATGCGATCGCTCCGACGCACAGTGGAGTATTTAAGCTTAAAAGTCGGACAAAAGTAGAAGGACTTGTCCTAGCCGTATGAAATTTGGCAGCAATCCTCAGATTTAGAAAACTAAGGAAACTAAATCAAAATTGACCACGCCCATTGCTCCCCCATTTCTTCCCCCCTCTCCCATTGCAAAAACTACTTCTGGCCTAATAACTTTACATATGACGGCAAATTTATTGAAAATAAAGAAGGAAGCTTATTAGTGTATACCCTCATAAAAAAATAATATCTCGTTAATATTGAACACGCCCACCACCCACCGCCCATGCTCGTATACCCTAAAAAGGTTTCTGGTTGTTAATTTCAATCTATTTTATCAAATTACAAACTAAAATTACGTGTGAAGCATACTAGTGTGCGGCATTATCAAAAAATAGTATTCCGTTAATATTGACAACCCTCCCCCTTCCCTTTGCAACCCAAGCCAAGCTGTGGGTGTAAAAGTTATTCTTTGATATTGGTCAGCTGAAAATTGCGGGAAGATTATATTGTTATGCGCCCCTATAAATAAAAATCAGGCTTAATTAGTTAATGAACGGTAAATTACGGTTAATAAAAACTATTTCTTCATTTAAAATATGAAGGGTATTTACACCAACTCCGACAGTTCGTTACGTTTTTGTCGGTACTTAACTTTGCATACACTTTGTTTTTAAAATTTTTCAGAAGCACATAGGAGAATTTGACATAAAGAACCATAACAAAATTTTTTAAGGCGTATTCTATTTTACTATTTTATGAAATAAAATATATAAGAAAAAAAATCATTAAACAAATTTTTCAATGTAAGAAATCATTTAGTCTTTAAGAAGGAGTTCTGAAAAAGACAACGAAATCAATCAGAATCACTGTCTGGGAGTTCACAAGTGATTTGGTCCTCATCATCTTCGTCGTCGGAACTATGACAATTCGGTGTTACAATAAGAAGCATACTAATAGCTTCCTGGGAAAGGGTCTTGATTTTCTTCTTCTGTTTTTTCCTGCTGCAGCTGAGGTAAGGATCAGACGTCAGCAACAACCTATTTAAAATATCCCTGTTGCAGTCCACTCTAGAAAATTTTCTCGCGAAGTCTACACGATATTTACGGAAATGTTTGTTCCGGGCTTCAGAAGCCTCCTCTGCAAGCTGTCCGATAGGTACAATGTGGCTTGATATTACTTGCGCACCATGCATCAAAATCTTGTGAACTGTGGGTGACATTGGATGCCAACTAAACAGTTGCACGTACAGTGTTGCTGTTGTCTGAGCAAAGTCATCGAATTTCAAAGGATCTACACACAGAAAAATATGACCCCATAAAATCGATAAGATCCCCTTATTGAACGATTTTATAGAGAAATCTTCTTAAACTATATGAACGATGTGCTTTTTCCATAGAGAAAACTCTTTGAATGCATAGAGAAAATCTTATTGAATCATTTTAATAGATATCCTCATATATTTAATGTGAATATCTCATTATTTCTGTTGAAGAATATGGAAAACTTCTTGATATAGTCAAATAATAAGGTGACCATATCAATCAAACTATGTGACATTCTTATAAAAGTGACCTTTTGATAAGTTATCCTTATCGCTTTAAGAAGAGGCCTTTTTAATATAAAAAGCAAGACTTATTGATTAAAAAAAGTATGTGAATTCCGTATTCATTCCATAGTTTAAAAAGACAAACCAGTTTTTTTGCACTTACATTGATATAATCAATCTAGCAAGCTGAAATCATATCTCGCGATGGCGTAGTTGAAGTGTGCTAGACTTGTAATCTGGAAGGTCCGAGTTCGAACCCCGCCGCAGGCCAAAGAAGTTGTGTAAAAATTGTGGATAAAACAGGCAAGTAAATTTCGAAGGGAAAAATACGGGGAGCAGAAAGAGTAAGTTGGACACGAACCAATAAAACAAGTTGCTTTCGTCGGGCCTTTCCGAAACGTCACGCATAAGCTCTTTCAAGAAATTCCTATAGAATCTTTTTTTTAATTTTTTAATCATAAAAACTTTGGTAAAATCTTCTATTTCTCAGTTTTTCCAATAATGTAAATGTTAAATAATCTACTTTTCCCAAAAAAAAAAAAAAAAAAAAAAAAAAAAACGACGCTCGCTGGAGCAGGGATCGAACCCGCCGACCTGGTTTTTTACAAGAATTCATATCAAAATGATAAGTTATCTTCTTGAATTTTCGTTCAATTTTTCGTTAAAATAAACAATAAGTTTTTCTCTATGGTTTCAATAAGACAATCTTCTTGGATAAAAACCATAGAGAAATCTTATTGTTTTTCTTCCATTTTATGTGGTATCGTTTTCTCTGTGTATATCATATCCGCTTGATATCACTTCAAGAATGATTTTGAAGTTTTTTATCAAATCTATATTTATTCCAGTAATCCGAGATAAGCATTCAAGATTGTCAAAAAATCTTCTCGACGTATTTCCATCATTACTATTGCCATAACCGACTTTAGGTATATCAACAAGAAGGCCCATCTCTTCCTTGAAGCTTTTTTGTATTTTTTGTTTTGTTTCTTTCAAAATACTTTTGTATTTTGCCGTTCGAACTTGCCACTTCTGTAAGGGAGCTGTCCACATATATAGCATCTCATTGATGAAGTCGTATCAGTCGCGGCATTGCACACCTTTCCATCGACCATTGTGAACAAAAGGGTGTGACCTACTTCAACTGAATTTTCCATACCAGTTGTTTCCTTGAGGTTCCTGGCCTGTTCTTCAATATAGCTGATTTCTTCCTTTGTAATATTCTTTGTTTCGTGAATGTACTGAGCCCGAATAGGACGACAGAATCGCACTGACGAAGGCACTGGATTTTGCCATAAAATTTTTCCAGTTTCTCCATTAGTAGAAACAACCATTCTCACTGGTACTAGGGAACTTATAAATATATTGGAATCATCGTCGTCAGCGTTGACAAATTTCTGTTTAAACTGTGTTTGATTAGATCCATCACAGCCCCATTTGGATATCAAAGTAAGGTGTTTTTTCTCAAACTCTGATAATGTTTCAATAACATCCTTCAAATACAGAAGTAGTCGCAAAACCGTATGGTCCAGCAGTGCTTGAAGCTTCACTTCAAATCCAGTTTCAGTAACCTCAATTCTATCTTCAGCAGGATAACAGTCCTTTTTCGCTTTTTTTAAAAGCGAATAGCAACGATAAATTTCTTTTCGGGACCTTGTATTAATTCCCACTGCCTTCTTGTAAAATTGCCTTCTACAAATAACGCTAAGGCTTCTTGTGGTGAGTATTTTCTCGCAATTGGTGCTTTTTTAGCTGACGATATTGCTTTTCGGAACTTTTTAGCTCTGGTAGGCGTTGATATCATTTCTTTCATAATCTTAGACGCATCAACATTTCCCGAAGTACTTTGACTTACGCTTGCAGCATACGTCAATTCCTCAACAGGCACACAGTCACGTAAATTTTTTGTTCTTCGACACTTGCTTCGATCACTCAGTTCTCCGAATACTTTTGTTGGTCGGCCTGCTTTGTGGGTCCAAGTAGGTAGTGCTACTGATGCATTTAGCCATTCGTTATTGATTTCAAGGAATCTCTTCTCAGTATTACGGGCTGCCGACCATCTTTTTCTGAAGCTAGTCTTGAAATACTTTAGAGAACGGCTAAGAACACTTGCTTCTTCGGGTGGACATAAAGTTATTTGCGCAATCCTTTGTTCCAACAACGACAACTTTTGTTCAATCATATTTCCTTTGAACTCTTTTATCATGTTATATAGCTCCATCCTTTTTAATTTTTGGATTCTGTTCGAAGGATCTATGACAAAAAAAATATGAAATAAAAAAATAAGCTTTGTCAATATAATTACAATTTTCCCCATATACTTTGAAGCACTATAAAAAATGGGGTGCGTTGGGGGGACTTTTTATTTATGTTTCTACTTCCTTAAAGTCATCATTTTATGTCCCCATAAAAATTTTAAGGCGACAAGCTGCGACACATAAACAAAAACACTATTTTATTTCAAATGTATTGAAAAAAAGCACAAAAAATGCCGCTGTAAATTGATGGCTATACAAGTAGAAAATTAGTGGCAAACATAATAAAACAAACTTCAGTAAATAGTACTGACCTTCTTTATCCATATTCATAGTGTTCCACTTCTTTAGTGTGCTACACGAAGCCATTTAAGACCAAAAAACTTTACACTACAAACGAGAGCACCGAGAACAAAAACACGCGTATCGTGCGATAACTGAGTTTCGATTAACGGTGTGGCCACATGTGCGGAAAGTGAGAGATGGGAGTCTGCCTATCGATAAATCGATTATCTTGGATGAAAAAATAGTAATTTTTAATGCGGCTCGATTAAATTCAATATTTTCAATTTTGTCGCGGTTTTTGTGTGAAATACTCCTATGTGCGACGCAGCCAGACCGAAAGAGCTTTGCCGGAAATTTTTCAACCCTCGCACGAGTGAAACCTTGCACAACAAATTATGCATGAAAAAGTTATTATTTAAAAAAACCTGAATTTTTAATTTTTCTTGCGACATTTCTCTACATACTAATGCAAAAATCGATAATAAATAATATAAATTAAAAGAAATATTGGAATTTTAAGATAAAAAGTCGTAGAATAGCATGGGAAACAACAACAATGCCGCTCTCTCTTTTATGTATTTCGTCATTTTCGCTCTCTGAGAGAATGCTTCAAAATAGCGGTACCCGAAGTGGCGCTATCTTCTTTTCTTGTATCATGGTCAATCATTTGTGAAATTATAATTTTTCAGATCGGGCATTTTGTTTTTTTAAATTTGACACCAGATTTGAAATCAGCGACCCCAAAAACTCCCTTGTGATAAAGTTTTTTGGAAAAATATCTGTTTTTAAAAAATTTGGCTGCCATTTGGATCGGCCATTTTGCTATTTTGAAAATCGTATACTAGAATTGAAATTAGCGAACCCAAAAACCCCCTTATCGAAAAAATCATTCTTATTAGAAAATTTTTTTTAATTTTTGAGGTTTTTTTTGGGATTTTCACCCATAGCGCAAACGGTTGCTTTGTAGCAACTTTCTTTCAGTTTTTTCATTAATCGATTTATGTTATAGAAATTCAAATATTCAAGATCTCCATGCTTAGAAAAATATCTTTCAAATTCTGACTCCCGATTTCGGTACTCGGAAACTTTTGTACCCGGTTCTAGAAAGTTTGTTGCTTTAAAAAGAAGCTTCCAATTCCACACTGTCTTTTGACATGCCTAAAGTCCGCACAAAATCGCTTAAGACAGGTGGTGAAGCCAGAATAAGGAGAAGTTTTTAGTATTTTCATCATTGTCTCATTCGTCATTGGAACAATTGCGATCTGGGTAACATTCGTCATTCCTTGATTTCGTTAAGTTCAATTACGATCGGATTTTCGAAAACAGTTTCTTTATTGTCCTTGTCATATAAAATTGGAACCTTTACTGAAGACACTGTCTAATAGACAATGTTCTGTCTTAAGTTTAGATCTTAGTTACACTGTTCGAAAAAAACAGTATTTTTTACTGTTTTAAGTTTAGATCTTAGTTACACTGTTCGAAAAAAACAGTCTTTTTTACTGTCAGGTTGATTCCATTCTGATGGACATCTATTTTTAATTGCCTCCTTTACTTTTTTCAAACGATTTTATATTTATCTCAAAGCATTACTTTATATGTTGGGAACATAATGTTTTTTAACAAAATCCAATTTAAAAATTTCCTTGTATGCGACTTCAATGTCATCATCTATGGGCTTTCTCAATTGGGTCACTTCATTTTTGCAGCAAACTTAACAAACCACATTTTGCTCGCTATCACACTTGTGAGAAAAAGTGTTTTTTTTTTATATCTTGTTGCATGGTAGTCCAAACTAGCCAAGTCACCAACTTATGAAGAGCTGCGGTCACATGATAGCGACACCTGCGGGCCTCCTCCGCACCCTGACCAGCCGCCGATACTGGGCTTCCCAGTCCCAGCATCGTAACACGTTTTTTGCGTGTGTTTGCCATGATGGCGCGAACACCTTACTTAAGGGATTTTTCCGGATAATGGAATATCTCAGTTAGCCACCGTCAGCGCGTGGAGGATCCATGGATGCAGACACAAGTACAATCACATATTAATCGCAAAAATATATAGTAGAAGTAATCAGATACCCAGATCAAAACAAAACAATTTTTCTACGATATTAGATTTCAAAAACTCGAGTTTTTTTAGGTTATGGCAAACTCCTGACCCGAAGGCGTAAAACAGGCATCGGATTTAGAATCAGCGACCCCGAAGACATATGATAGAGGTAGTGAGATACCCAGATCAAGTATTTAAAGCAATTGAGTAGTTTGCTGTTAAAATTAGCAGATGATTTAAGAGCTTTTCGGTTCCTCCTATTTTTTGTATACGATAGAAAAAATCGATTAAAAAAAGTTTCCATATTTCGATTAAGTTCTCTATGAAAATTTAAATTTGTACAGTAAGTAGTCCTCGATCATATCCAAAAAAAAAAAAAATGGAAGTGCAAGGACCTCACAGTTAGACTCCGTCGAGGACCACCGTGCCCCTTTATCGAAAAGCAGAGTTAATTTATAATTTTTAACTCGTCCACAATGAAAGCCTATATACGAGGATGCATCATCTGATGGACATTCCTAACCTATGGTTTTAGATCGTTGTACTGTCAAGGTACTTTTGTTTTGAGTTTTCAAGTAGGTTTTTCTTTCTAATTGACTCTGACCGACTCATTTCCTATTGAATAGCAATTCCATTATTTTTTTTCATAAAGAAAAGGGTTTTAACAGTTATTTCTGTGGACGTTGAAGCTTGCTTAGCCCAACCAATGTGCTTTTAATCTTAATCTGCTCATTGTTTCCAAGTGGCTAAATTTTATTAGTTTTACTAGTCGAATCATCCACTAAAATTCTATTTGTGCTTTTTCTAATATTTTTTAATTCCTTTCCTCTACGTTCCTTTTTCTGCCGCCACTAGGTACTTGAATTGGCCGCCCTTTAAGTAATCTATTATTGGCTTTTCGGTCTTATGGCCTTGATCGGGTCGTGTTTAGTGTTCCTGGCTCTGGGTGCGTGTTGACCGGCAATTTGGTGAAATATACTTAAGGCCCCCTTGACCATTTTCTGGCACGCTTTGACAGTCGTCAAACCTGGCTCGTGCTCCATTGTGGTACGTGTTCCGGCTGGGGTTTAGAATTTGACCACGATTCTCTTTTTAACGATTGTGTGATCAAAAATAAGTCGCTTTCAGACTAGAAAAGTTTTTAACTATATGCCCGCGAATACGACATATCGGGCAATACACTTTTCGTAACTTTACTAGAAAATTTTCGGTTCAATAGCCTTGTTTTTTTAAAAAGTGCAACATAATATCTGGCGTTAATATTACCCGTATTTCATTCTTCTTTCCTGTCCGGAACAGCTAAATTTTTTGCAACAAATTTTCTCCTTCAAATAATCAATTTTTGCTTTTTTCTGCGATCCTTGTTCTACTTTTTTTAAAAAACGTCTTTTTGGCCTGCCCAAAACTTTCCTTTCAATCAAAGTTCGGTTAGTTTATCGTTTTTTATTTTCGTTCTTCCAAGGATGTGTCTGGTCATGCTAGTGCTTTCTTTTTTTTCTTGTTTCTGTGCTTTCACAATGAATTGCTAAGCTGTAATTTTGTTATTCTTTTTCAAAAACTTTACTCTTTTTATCACTTGCATTTTCTCTTATTTGTTAAAGTAATTTGTCGAATATATTTTCTTGAGTTCAACCTTCTATTTCACTGCGAACTGAATTTAAAAATTACCTTTTCTTATGTACCAATTCTTTGAGTTCCCACACTTACCTTAACGAGTGGTAGTTAAAAATACATAAATGGTTACTTATTACTGTAAATTTTCTATAATTGTGTTACTTCCTTCCTTTTGAATTCCAATAAATCAGTGTTATTTTAATGTAATTAAAATTGTGCTTTTGATAGTTTAACTTTATACCTAATGCAGCGGCTTTGATAAATTAGAAGGTTTTTTGAGTAATCACTTATGTATTAATAATAATTTTTCGCAACGACAGGGACGTTTTACTTCACACTAAGCACGCACCAAAATCCACTTAAAGATTTATTCGCCAAGGCTTATTTACAGGGGTGGGCACGCGAGCACGAAACGAGCAAATGAGAGCGAAAATTCGTACTCGCGTGTACAGATATAAAGAGCGCACTCGCAACGAGCTCAGTTGTTGTTAAGAAGCGAATGAAGGAAGACGTTTGTCGAGTGATTTATGCGAATTGATTTTCGGAATATTTTTACGAAATATTATACCTCGAGTGCCATACACTGTGCAGATTAAAGCATACGAAATTTTAAATTTTTCCATCTTTTTCAAAACAATGTTTTTTCGACTATTTTTCATTAATAGTATTAGTTTTATTAATAATAGTTTTGGGCGTATAACGCATTTTTAGGCTTAAAAACTCTTTTTTATATTATATTTTTGCATATTTTTCTCTTTTTTAGGATTAAGCCAGCTTCGATTTTGATGAACTTATCAATTCCTTGAAATAAGGTTTTTTATTCAAAAATTTCAATTTTACTTTTTTAATTTTAACATAATTTAGTTCTATTTTAAATATTTCACTGATACTGAAAAATGAACCACTATAATTCTTTCAGTGCAAAGCAGAGAGCTTTGTGAATTTAGTTTAGCATGAATGCTTCTGAAGGTAAGACCTTTGTCGCTCGTCTTTGCCAAATGAAGAGCGAATTTGTATTTTATGAAGTTGTTGCACCACTACATGTTAATGAGCTTGGGTTTGCTTATGCATTGCGCCCAGCCCTGCTTATTCACTTTGGAAACAGGCAGACTTATGCGCGCTATAAATATACCAATGTCGTTGCTAACGGTTTTTCTTATGATGCTATCTACAACAGGGGCTGTTTCAATGTTTTATTCATAGCACCCGTTACGTTAGTTGGCAACCCTGTCTTCGAACTTTGAAATTTTAAGCGCTCGTCCGATCGGAGCTTAAAAGTTCGAAACTAAAATTACAAAAATAAATTTATATTTGCATCTGCGTCTTGTGCGACTCTACTCGAGCCCCCCATTCTGAGGACATGAGGATTTCCAGCCCGGTTGGGTGAGACGTTATTTTTCCAAGACGAAAGTAGTTTTTATTCCGAAAACCAACTTTCTCTATTCTCTTGTCATTTCTTTCATCTTTTTTCTCATTACTTCGTTGTTATTTTGCTAAAGTTGCTCAAAACAGATTTCTAGCTTTTACACAAACCATTATAAAAGCTTTAAGCTTTGGCTTATAAAATCCAAGGGTCAGACTTAAGCCTATGCTAAAATTGTTCGTGGAAACACAGCTTATGCAACGTGATAATCAAAAGTTTCAACCCGAGAGAATGCATTTCTTTAGTGGCACTAACGCCAGAAATTCAGCGCCAGAGTTACCACACTCGATTAACAACATTCCCCTGCTCAAACACTTTACACCCATACTTCAACTAATAACATTGAAAACTCAACAACATAAACTGTGCTTTCTGGTTATGGCGGTGCAAAAGCTCCTGCTAATAGTGCAAGTGATCCATCAGGGCAGACAGGTATGGATCGGTACATTAAAATTAAAAGGAAGCCTAGCCCACAGAAGTCAAATATGGGATAAGCAAAAATAAATAGTATTTGATATGACACTAACCCATCAAATGCTTTAACTTGTAACGATCTTTTTTTTTCTGCCGGGGTATGTCTCAGTTTAACCAGGGTTCGTTACAAGAAATTTTCTTCGTAGATGATGAACAGTAGACGCGGTAGCTCTGCTGTAGATTTCGTGCTTTTATTAATCTTCTTAAATTCTATACATTTCTTTTCCTTACAATACTAAACAATTCTTTAACATAATAAAATAATGAAATATGCTGTTGAGGGTTAATTTCTTCTCCTCGGACGGTATAGGCGAAGTCAGCGGGCTGTGGTGCGCGGTGAATCCTTCGTGTTCCTAGTCCAGCGGAAAACTCGTAACTCGATCGAGGAGGTGTTGCTTCTCGTGTCTCGCTTGATTAGGCGGTATAATTCGAGCCTGAGTCAATTAAATGATGAATACGGTAGCTGGGTCGATTAGGCGGTAATGCTTGTGCCTAAGTCAGTTAAACGGCGAGTCTTGTCTTGGGTACTTTAGGCGATACAACTGTTGCCTAGGTCAATAAAACGGTGAGTTCTCGTAGCTCGGTAGATTAGGCGGTAAAACTTGAGCCTAGGTCATTTAAACGATGAGTCTTGCGTCCAGTTCAATTAGGCGGTATAACTCGTGCCTAAGTTAATCAACGTGTCTCAGTCAAGGGAGCGTCGTGGCTAATGTCCCGTCGACTTAGCGTCACGGGCGTATCGGGGTAACTTGTACAATAGGCGCAACTGCATTCCAGCTCGAAGCGACTATGTCAAAGCTAGTACTGGGGCGCCGTTATTCAATAGCACGACTGCGTTTCAGCACGGGGCGCTATTGTCTAACAGAATCCCAGGGCGAGGGCAGCGAAATGTCTAGGCGGGACCTGGGGTAACTTTTACAAAGGCGCAACTGCGTTCCAGCTCGAAGCGACTATGTCAAAGCTAGTACTGGGGCACAGTTATTCAATAGCACGACTGCGTTTCAGCACGGGGCGCTATTGTCTAACAGAATCCCAGGGCGAGGGCAGCAAAATTTCTAGGCGGGACCTGGGGTAACTTTTACAAAGGCGCAACTGCATTCCAGCTCGAAGCGACTATGTCAAAGCTAGTACTGGGGCACAGTTACTCAATAGCACGACTGCGTTTCAGCACGGGGCGCTATTGTCTAACTGAATCCCAGGGCAAGGGCAGAAATCAATAGGAGCGACTGCGTTGCAGCTCGAAGCTACTATTGCTTTAGAAAATTACTATGCGAGAACAGATCAATAGGAGCGACTGCGTTGCAGCTCGAAGCTACTTGGTGTAGCGAGTATTCGGTATTCGCTCAGCTGACGGCGATCGTGTAACCGTTTGGGCTCCTAATGCCACATGGTGTTTTGTTTGATTGATCGCCTTGGCTCCTAATAGGATTTACTTGATTGGTTTTTTTTTTTCTTCGCTTTTGAAATTTCTTATTTACATTTTTTTTTCTTTCTTTTTTTTTTTTTTTTTTTTTTTTTTTAGTCGTAAATGAACAAAGTAATAAAATAAAACAAGCCTCTAAGAAAAAAATAAATTCAGTTCAAACTTAAACTATTGGATTTTGCTAGAAGCAAATTTGTCGCTAAAAATTTGCTTCGTTGCATTCCCCCCCTACTTTGGGTTAAATGGGAAATGGCTGACCGTGCCATCGCGGGTGATGATGATCTTGAATGCCCTCCCATCAATGTCTCGGATGGCCTGGCGTCGCTGGTTCGGCCGTCGCTTGATGGTTGCTGCCACGTTTTTTTTTTTGCTTTCCAGGTCCCCCTTCGGCTGGTCCCTCTCCTCCAGCTCCGGAAACTCTCCGTCCAGACTCAGGACATCTTCGTCCCTTACCTGGGGTGGTTTGGTCTTCGTAGTCACCAGTTTGGGGCGCGAGTGCTTCCTGGTGCACGCCTCCAGGCCGGGAGCGCTTGCGAATGGCCTCTTCCTAGTGGTCGTCTTTAGTGCCCGTTGCTCCCCTTCGCTCTCGTCCGAGTCCGAGCCGAAAATGTAGGCTTTTAAAGCTCGGTCGCCGAGCCCCTTGAGAGCTTCTGGAAGCTCTGGGGATGCTGAAGCTTTCTGTGGTTCTGGTGGAGCGCGCGGGGGCGCTGGTGGAGCTTGCGGTGGCTCTGGGGGTGCCTTACGTGTTTTACGTGGAAAATTATTTAAAAATTTTATTTCCCGACGCTCGGCCTTTATTTCTTCCATTCTTTTAAGGAAGTTTTCGCGGGCGACCGCATACTTTTCCGGCTGGTTCGTCTGTTGTGCTCGAGACATGATGATCGAGTGTGTATGGTATTGTTGCAAGGCATGACGTTTGGAGTCTCTCCCCGGCCTTGCTACTGTGGAGCTCCTTGGTCGTTTCCCTGTTTCTTTCTGCAGCAGTCAATTGTTCTCACGATCTCTTTCCCACAGTCCCAGCAAAACAATTTGCGCGGGTTCTTGCAGTCTCTCCAGAGGTGGCCTTTTCCACTGCAACGATAACAGATAGTCTCTGATGAAGGTTTGGTTGCGGCCTGAAGCATCCGTGCTTCCTCGGTAGGTGGTTTACGTGGTGTGGGACGTGGGCTATGTGTAACTGAGCGGTCGTTGACTTCTTCCAGTTCACATGCTAAGGTAATAAGTTCGTTTAATGAATTGAAATCTCGGCGCTTTATATAGAGTTGGTATTCCTTCCTGCTGTTTCTCCATATCAAGTCTAGCTTCCTGTCTAAGGTAAGATTAGCATGCCGCATGAGGTCCTGTATGCTGGTGACGTATTCCTTGAAATTTTCTTGGTCGCCTTGCTTCTTAGATTTTATTTGGTCTTCCAATTCCTCGAAATAGCGATAGGGCAAAAAGAAAACTAATAATTCCGATTTGAATTCCTTCCAGGTGATCCAATCTTTCTTGTTGTTCCGATACCAGGACAGGGCGGTACTTCTAAATAACTCTGGCATTGTCTTTGGTAAAAAGTGGGTGGGTATGTCATATACATTGGCTAGCTCCTCAACCCGTTCTACGAAGTCTAGCACACTGGTTCGTCCATCGAACCGAAAGGACCACTTGCGGACTTGATCTATAACGGCTGCATACGATTTAGTAGGTGGCACGGCGGGGGCAGGAGGTAGATGTATTGGCTCGAACAGTGTGGGCCTCGCATCATTTCTAGTACTCTGGGGCTCGGGGTTAATAGGCTCTGTTGGTATCGTAGCCTTTGGCTGACTCTTTGCAGGAAATTCGAGGCGTATGTCTTTCGTTGGTCCAGTTTGCTCCTTGGGAATGGTTCCCGTTGTCATGGCTGCGGCTTCGTCCCCCCTTGGATTAGGTGACGATGACCTCACGTACTTTGTTTCCATTTCCTGCAGGGTTTTAACTATGACTGGATCCGTTCCGTGCTCGTTAGCGAAGTGTACAAGTCGCCTTCTAATTTCATCAGCGACTCCTTGTGTATCCAAGCCAAAGTGCTGTAGGCATTCCAGGGCCTCGTCTTTGCGAAGTTTCAAAATCCATTTATTGTCCATGATGTTACGCTGTTATTTCCGTTTCTCGGCTGGTGTTTCCAGTACGTTGTATGTTGATCTAGGGTCCCTGCTCGGGCGCCACTTGTAACGATCTTTTTTTTTCTGCCGGGGTATGTCTCAGTTTAACCAGGGTTCGTTACAAGAAATTTTCTTCGTAGATGATGAACAGTAGACGCGGTAGCTCTGCTGTAGATTTCGTGCTTTTATTAATCTTCTTAAATTCTATACATTTCTTTTCCTTACAATACTAAACAATTCTTTAACATAATAAAATAATGAAATATGCTGTTGAGGGTTAATTTCTTCTCCTCGGACGGTATAGGCGAAGTCAGCGGGCTGTGGTGCGCGGTGAATCCTTCGTGTTCCTAGTCCAGCGGAAAACTCGTAACTCGATCGAGGAGGTGTTGCTTCTCGTGTCTCGCTTGATTAGGCGGTATAATTCGAGCCTGAGTCAATTAAATGATGAATACGGTAGCTGGGTCGATTAGGCGGTAATGCTTGTGCCTAAGTCAGTTAAACGGCGAGTCCTGTCTTGGGTACTTTAGGCGATACAACTGTTGCCTAGGTCAATAAAACGGTGAGTTCTCGTAGCTCGGTAGATAAGGCGGTAAAACTTGAGCCTAGGTCATTTAAACGATGAGTCTTGCGTCCAGTTCAATTAGGCGGTATAACTCGTGCCTAAGTTAATCAACGTGTCTCAGTCAAGGGAGCGTCGTGGCTAATGTCCCGTCGACTTAGCGTCACGGGCGTATCGGGGTAACTTGTACAATAGGCGCAACTGCATCCCAGCTCGAAGCGACTATGTCAAAGCTAGTACTGCGGCGCCGTTATTCAATAGCACGACTGCGTTTCAGCACGGGGCGCTATTGTCTAACAGAATCCCAGGGCGAGGGCAGCGAAATGTCTAGGCGGGACCTGGGGTAACTTTTACAAAGGCGCAACTGCGTTCCAGCTCGAAGCGACTATGTCAAAGCTAGTACTGGGGCACAGATATTCAATAGCACGACTGCGTTTCAGCACGGGGCGCTATTGTCTAACAGAATCCCAGGGCGAGGGCAGCGAAATTTCTAGGCGGGACCTGGGGTAACTTTTACAAAGGCGCAACTGCATTCCAGCTCGAAGCGACTATGTCAAAGCTAGTACTGGGGCACAGTTACTCAATAGCACGACTGCGTTTCAGCACGGGGCGCTATTGTCTAACTGAATCCCAGGGCAAGGGCAGAAATCAATAGGAGCGACTGCGTTGCAGCTCGAAGCTACTATTGATTTTAGAAAATTACTATGCGAGAACAGATCAATAGGAGCGACTGCGTTGCAGCTCGAAGCTACTATTGCTTTTAGAAAATTACTATGCGAGAACAGATCAATAGGAGCGACTGCGTTGCAGCTCGAAGCTACTATTGCTTTAGAAAATTACTATGCGAGAACAGATCAATAGGAGCGACTGCGTTACAGCTCGAAGCTACTATTGCTTTAGAAAATTACTATGCGAGAACAGATCAATAGGAGCGACTGCGTTGCAGCTCGAAGCTACTATTGCTTTAGAAAATTACTATGCGAGAACAGATCAATAGGAGCGACTGCGTTACAGCTCGAAGCTACTATTGCTTTAGAAAATTACTATGCGAGAACAGATCAATAGGAGCGACTGCGTTGCAGCTCGAAGCTACTATTGCTTTAGAAAATTACTATGCGAGAACAGATCAATAGGAGCGACTGCGTTGCAGCTCGAAGCTACTATTGCTTTCGAAAATAAAGTACTATGCAAGAACAAATCAATAGGAGCGACTGCGTTGCAGCTCGAAGCTACTATTGATTTTAGAAAATTACTACCACGCGTGATCTTCTATGCGAAGTGCTTTGATCGACTGCTAGTCAGAAGATGATCAATCTTCGTCGATTGCTCTCCATTTATAGCCACCAGAGGGCTTAATGTTGCTATGTCTGCGATAGGTACTTGGTGTAGCGAGTATTCGGTATTCGCTCAGCTGACGGGGATCGTGTAACCGTTTGGGCTCCTAATGCCACATGGTGTTTTGTTTGATTGATCGCCTTGGCTCCTAATAGGATTTACTTGATTGGTTTGTTTTTCTTCGCTTTTGAAATTTCTTATTTAAATTTTTTTTTTTTTTTTTTTTTTTTTTTTTTTAGTCGTAAATGAACAAAGTAATAAAATAAAACAAGCCTCTAAGAAAAAAATAAATTCAGTTCAAACTTAAACTATTGGATTTTGCTAGAAGCAAATTTGTCGCTAAAAATTTGCTTCGTTGCAAACTGGAAACAGACTTGCGACTCTAACTCACCAAAATCGCCTTCAGTTGATTTTGGTTGCCCGTAAAATTTGATCACTGGCTTGACAGAAGTAACTGGAAAGCAATCTTTCACATGGTGCTCTTTACAAGAGGAAATATTGGTGAGACCAAAAATCTGATCTATAATAAAAATAAGTACAGAACTGTGGCAGGGGTGTGTTAATTCAATTATTAGAGGCATTGAATCAGATGTCGATTAGGCTTATGACTATTTTTAAGAATCATTTTTACAGGGTACCACACAATAGACAACGTTGTAAAAGTAACATTTGAAATAGTTTTGGAGGCTTTGATGACAACAACCTTCCCCACCGCAAGCAATGAAGTTTTTGTTGAATTTCGGAGTTTTTGTCAAATAGTTCTTAAATTAGTGATCTTATGCTTGTCAAATTTTCGGCGACCCCTATTATTTTTTACGAATACAAATTTCTTCCATAGATGTTAAAAGTCTATTTTGCGTTTTTTACAAGATATAGTCCAAAAGTTGATTTTCCCAAAATCTTGTTCTTATAAAATGTGGGTTTACCTTTGGCTTTAGAGAGTTAATCACTATGAGCAAACTTCAATATTGGCTAGTCAGCTTTTTTTTTTCATACAACACAAAGCGCTATCTTGCCGTTTTAGATCACCTCCCATACAAAAGTGCACAAAAAAAAAAACTGAAATATTTCATTGAAGTATTTTGGGTTACGTATATAGATGGCTTTGATTTAAAAATTTTTCGTTGGCCTCGTCATTCGTCTCCAAATATTTCATACAATTTTGTATCGGAACTGATAACAACTTACGACTATCTTAAAAAGAATTACAAACAAAATAATCAAAGATTGAAAATGGATAACATTAAATGGCGCGACGATATGCAATATTTGTTTGAGTTTGGCGCTGCATTCAGACACTATGAAAACGTTAACGAGTTTCCATTTATCAATTTCAAACACTTGCCTTCGATATGCAATGCTCGTTGGAATTCTAGAGCCATATATGCCATATAAGCTTTTATTCTTATTCCAAAATACCAAACTGAACTTCTTCCAATTTGCAAGTTTATATGTGGCGCATGGTACAATATTTGGTTTTCTAATCACTGCCTTCATAAAGATGATTTTTCTACTTTGGAGCGAACCCTTATCGCATTTGAAAAGGCACACGCCTGCCTCTTAAAACACTGGATACTTGAAAAATCAGCAATTTTAAACCAGCAACGTAGCAACATATGCGCAGAACGCACCATAAAAGTTATCCAGGATATATTTCCATTGTATAAAACATCTCGTCATGTAAATTTGAAATTTATTACTTACAATAAATAGATTCCAAAAAATTTATTAAAAAAAACTAAATTTGTATTGAGAGTGGTTTGTATCGCAGGGATAGAGCTTAATGTCGTTTTACAAAAAGATGCATATTTAAAAAATAAAATAGGTCTCACGAACATTTCACCTACCCAAAATGCGTGCTTCGAAAGTTAAGTCGGAAAAACACTAAAATTTTACTCCTAGAACAACTTCATGCTTGCGGTGGGGAAGGTTTTTGTCATCAAAGCCTCCAAAACTATTTCAAATGTTTAATTGTTATTTTTTGACCATCTTCATGTTATTTTCATTAATTGTTATTTGGGCTTTATGGTCCCTCATTTTTCACTTATAGTGAAAAATGTATTAGTTTGGCAATTGAAAAAATTTATTTTTCATAAATTGCCGAGAAGTGTGGAAAGCCGATACGACCGGTTTCGAACCCAGCTTACAGGTTCATCATCAGGTTTCTTTAACCAACACCTTAGCCACTCTGACCACCTCAGCGATGTGAGGTAGGTCGGCTAAATTGTGCATATATATGCACCATTGGCGTGCCCGCCTTATTATTGTTAATTGTTATTTTTTGACCATCTTCATAGTATTTTCATTATGTTATAATGTTATTTTTACAACGTTATCTATCGTGCGGTAGCATGTAAAAATTATTCTAAAAATAGTCATAAGCCTAATGTAGATCCTTTGGGGATCTTACAAGCCTAAGAAGTAAAAGCATTTGAAATGAATATTTTATTTAGAAAAAATACTCCAAAGTTGATATTCAAAGAAGAAATCAGTCCTCACAACTTTAACCTTAAAACAAGTAAGAAAGCTAAAGTGGGTCAAGCCCGACTTTGAAATACCCAGCGTCCCGACATTATTTGCGAACTTGGTTTTGCTTCTCCATTTGTGGGCGTGGCAGTGCGCGGAGCAAATAAATTTTTTCCTACACCTTTCATTCGCCTTAGTCAACCTATGTTGCGAATTTTGAATTTGAATTATATAAAAACTACAAACATTTTGAACTAAAATAAATACTATGGAATATGACTTAATGAATGTGTTTAAATAATTTAACAAGGCTGTAGTGGTTTGTTGATGCATTTTTTATTCCGATCAGCACAGTGAGCTCACGATATATGTGGCATGATCACAACACAACGAGTGCTTAACATTTTTTATTCCCCTTAAAGTTTAGACCATTAAAATACATTTTCAAGAAGATGCGGTGAGTCTGGATCATTCGCTGTGCCCTCTTTCAACGTGGACAGCAACGGTGTGAGATTTCACAACATAACGATGCGGCTCGAAGAGTGAGGTTAACATGGTCGTCCGCAAATTGATGCTTTATACGAATTGCTGAGAAGGGGGCGCAATGTATTCCAAAAGTGGCGGTTTTAGGTTCATAATTTTTCAAGCAAGATATCTCACTCCCGTGGAGCAGCATTTACTGAAATGCACGATCCGGGTCCTTCTACATAAATTGCTGATAAAAGTTTTCGATATTTCCATTCAAGATGAAATAAAAGATGGAGCAGTAAAGCAAAAGCATTTCCAAACCTGTTTGCAATACTGACCTTTTATGTTATATGTCTTTCATAGACAGAGCTAACGAACTTCTCTTGAGCTGTTTTCCTGATTCAGCACTGTGTGATAAGGCCCATAGAATGAAAGAAAATGATCCTTCTTAGCAATTTCAACATTGGGATGAACATGTGCAATGTATTCAAATGTTAGGTATTCATTGAGCACCGAGTTGCCAGTCTCGCTGACTTCGACTTCCCAGATTCTTCTCAAACCGTAAGTATTGAGTTAAGGCAAGGGAACATGACATTGCTAAGTATACAGAGTGCTGCAAAAATTTGGGCTTGAATTGCATGTGGAACTTGTTTGGAACTTTTTCATAACGATAATTTGTTTGGCGTTCGACTTCTTCACAATACAAGCTCTCTGCCTTCTGTGTTGGATGAGTTGGAGCTGAATGTGATCAGTTATAAAGGTTCGTTGGAAACCTTAATAGAGGAGGGCTCTCATCTTGCTCCTTGTAATAAAATGTCAGCAATCATGGTGAGAAAGAGTACTTGCGTTTGACTGACAGCCAGATGGGCGTGCGTTTGAGGAGTGGAAATGGGTTCCGCTTTCACTCGTGTAAATGTGTTCATGGGATTCGCAGAAGGCTGCATGCATGGATCTGTTAGTAACGGTCTAGATGCCTGTGGTGGCGGAGAAGAATATGATGGCCGATAACGTTGCGACGCGAAGAGAAGTCTGAGCTTAGAAGCGCGTGATATAACTTTTTTGACTTTCGAATATCTGAAGGTACAGTTAGAGTTAGCGAATGTTTGTTCGAAGAAAGGTAGAGGGGACAGTGATTAAGATGTGTGGCAGCCTGGGAACGATTATCAACCACCAACACACCTAAGAAGATACGACACCACCTTAACCGGTGGTTCTCACTTCGTAGAAATTCTGGTTTTCTCTTGGGTAAGAAAAACTTCGTTGAAGGAGGTAGTGGAAGGTAATGCTGAGCTAAAATTCATTTTAACTGAAAAAGCTCCCTGCAAATTCACATCCATATTTCCACGTGGACAGCTCCCGATGTGAAATCAACGACTGTTTCTAATGTGCTGATGCCTGAGCAAGCAGTCTTCTTGCACTTGCATGGAATTTAGAAAGCCTAAGACCCCTTGGTTTGTCATCATAGCGCTCTTATGATTAACGATATTACTGATTCCTCCTGCCAAGCCCTTGGCCTTACAGCACAGATGAAATAAGTTTTGCACTTGTTGCAATCCAGACTGATTTACAAATATGGCCGTGAATATATCTCGAAATTCTGGATATTCCGTGTAGCCGTCGGAAAATTTCTCAGTGTCATTACAATAAAAATGTCCTCTTTATGAGCTTCGAATTGCGGTTGGGCCGCATGCGTGCTCGACAAAGGAACCGGGTGTTGGGCTGTTTCCAATCGACTCCTGTAGGTGTGTTTTCTTGGTAAGGTAAATGTTGCGACAATTACGAAACGTTGCCAGAAGGCTAGGCGTCGTAGCGAGCTCCGCACCGTCAGCGATACCCATATTGTGAAAGGCTCTCCTCAGATCACTTCACTGGGCGTTCTTTTCGTCTTCTCTGGATTCTGTTAAAAATTTGCTTCGGTACAAGAGACTGCCTTGGGAAAATTCCACGGTTTTTTTTTTTATTTTTATTTTTTATTTATTTATTTATTTTTTCAGTCTATGAAATATATTCTTACAGACTATACAAGAAAAGAAAAAACTTAACAATTCATATAACAGACATTTTCATATTTATAAAATTAACAATTCAAAATTTTTATGTTCATTTTTTAATTTAATTTTTTAATTCATGGCATTATGCAATATAAATTTAATTTTATCTTTTGAATAAGAAAAATCAATAGCACTATTTATTGAGATTGAGTTTTAGGCTGCTAAGGACCTCGTGATAGGAGAATTTAAAGCATATATAGTCCTTCTAAGACCAATATAAAAATATTCCATGTGTCTTAGAGTTCTTAAAGGGATACGAAAATTGATTCGACTTAAAAGTTCAGAACAGTCGAGTCTACCACCAATTAGATCAGAGACAAAGAGTATTGATTGAATTTTTCTTCTTTCTTCAAGTGACTTTAAATCAATCAACGTACACCGAGCTTCATTGGAAGGAAAGTAATCACCGCTATTGCGAGCGTAAAACTCGTGGCCGCTGTCGTAGCGCTTGTGAAATAAGGTTAGAAAATTTAAGGACTCCAATTTTTCATTTGATTTCAAATCGAGCTCAATTTCACAAAATTTGTAAATCAGCGCCACTTTATCAAATCGAAAAATATATAACTAAAAAGTCGCCGTATTTATTGATCAGCCATGATACAGCAGATCAATTACTATTTTAATTTTAATTCAGTAAATTTCATGCTAGGCGCTAATGCACTAAACCAACACAAATAAATTCAAACTAGCGTTAATAGACGTAGTCTTTCTCATACGCCTTTTCTTTTCTATTTTGAGCCGTTTTGTCTTTTGTGACAGCAAGTTGTTAAGCGAGTTTGCAATGAAACATAAACGCAGCAACAAACACACATACAAGGTTCTGTATGTGTTGTTGGGCATAGGAGTGTACCGGCAATTACTAGGTTTTCAAACAAATAGACGTTACGCAATCTGATCGAAAGTGTGATCACTGATTGTAGCAAACCGCTTTACTGTTAGTTCTCTGTGTGCTCTCTCTGTGAATAGCGGGCTAGCGACTTAGGCACGCAAAGAATAAATACAAAAATCTGAAGAAATATTCTCGGCGCAATCCGCCTTTATTTTTTCCTCCGTCGCACGTGACAATTGCAAGCATGTTCTTTCAATAGATGCAGAGTCAATATCACAGCCATGCCAATCCATGGATCGAACATTTGATAGGCATAACGTTCTATATAATTTCAGTGCCCATGAATGGTAGGCACATCACAACGGGAAGTGGCGTAATAGACTCGAATAAGCTTTGAACCCCCGTTGATGAACTTCATGAGGTCCCAAGAACACGAAAAATCGTACAATCATTATCTCAAACGATACATCTCGATATCGAGAGCAATAAACCCCATTTCCTGAAAGAATTTGGGTAGGGAAAACTTGGTATATTAGAACCTTTTGAGAGATATACATTTCAATCATTAATCATATCTCATGAACAAAATTTCTACAAACATTGAATTCTGTTTCGGATTTTTATTAACAGGTTGAACTTTATCCTGAATACCTGTAAAGACATCGACAAGATAGGTTGGGTTGTTCTTTGAAAGATGGCTTTGCAGTCGCAGCATTGAGTTTTGTAGTAACAAGAAAAATGATCTAGAAAGTTCTTACAGATGTTTTTTCAAAACCTTAAATCAAATGACCTTAAAGGTTTGTAAAATTCAAAAACTTTTTCAGAAATTAATTAGGCAATAAACAAAAAAGTAAAATAGCCGTGCAATCCGCGCTTTCCTTTTAAGAATTTACTTACTGCCGGAGGTTGCTCACCATGGCCTCGAAGAACTTCTTCTCTATTTCATCATATAAATATTCACTGTTTTTTTGCTGTTCTTGTTTTCATGAGCGGAACGTTTGCTTTGTCAAAGAAAAAACATTTTCTTTAATTTTAAACCAAAGTTTTGCTAAGAGCGTACAATTAAAATTTTTTAGTATGAGAAGGTTGAGGAAATGCTGCCGTAATGCCATCCCAAAAAAACCCTTATTTTATTTAGCAAGTGATTAAAAATTGTACTGAAGTGCAGTTTTTGTGGGCGCCAAGAGCATACGAAATAATTTAAGGGAAACAAATTTAAACATAACTAAACACTGCTCTCAAAATGTAAGCATGATATATTTACCGATAAGGAGAAGGTGGATTTCCGTGTGTGTCGGATTTTCGAAAGGTCTCCTCAATTGGACTCAGTATATCAGTTACGCTGAAAGGCGTAGAATAACTGCTGCTGAATGCGATGTTTTGTTGGTTGTTGAAACTCTGCCGAGGGTATTTGTTTGCGAAAATATGACGGTGATTATTTATAGGTCTTTTAGAAGACGTAAAATTTTGAACAGACGAAGATTCCGCTGAAGTTTCACAAAATAATGGTTGATCTAATTGCTGCTGTTGGGAGGCCTTCGATGACGGATTTTCTTTTGGAGACAAGCTCATAACCAAATTTATTCCATTAAGTCCAGTAACAAAGCTATTTTCTGCGTGATCAGCATCCTCCGCAAGAGACAGAGTAAGATTTGTAATGGATATTACCTTGGCTGACATGCGAAAAATTTGATCGTTCTGAAACCAAAGGAATGAATTAGACAAATGTCAAAACAAAGTTATATCGGAGAAGATAGGTTGGCGCTCAATGCTGTTAATGGTTCCTGTAAAAGTTTTAATAGTTTTAGACTTAACAATAAAAGGAAATCATCAACTGAAAATTTCATACATATCAAGTTTGTCATTTCGATGATATGTGCATTCAAAACCGTGGCGTAGCTAGCGCAATATCAGCCGTATCATTGATACGGGGCCCCCGAGCCAAGGGGGCCCCTAACGGGCGAAAGCAAAAATTTAAAAAAATTTAAAAAAAAATTTATTTCACAAATGACAGAAGTAAAAAAACGCCTGTAGTGTGCGTTCAAAAGTTAGGAAATCCTTCACGGTAATCATGGGCTACGGGATTGAAGATTTTTACTTTTACAGGGGAGTCCAACAATAATCGACGATGTACCTATAGAATTTTTGCAAAAGCAAAAAGTGCAAATTCTCTTTATTCTGCTTGTCTTCGCAGAAACAAGGCATGGCCAGAGTACCGAGTGAGAAGCAGATTTGCAAATTCATTTGAGCGTGTTTGTCTTCGGTAAGAAGGGACAATATGTTTCGATTTCCCAGCGGCCAAAATGCTGCTGTCAGAAGCGATGAACCGCAATACACTTCATAGTCAGTAATGCACACGACCTCAGTCCTAGTAGCCTTTGGTTCGAGGGTGACAGATTCGAATTTGAATACTTTTTAAGCTTTTAGAAAGCAGGTCGTCTACAATCTCTATCTCCTTTTTAAAGAATCGGTCCTCTTGGAATCTGGATGGTTTCTTATGATTTGTTTTGGTTGCTTTTTCGACGCACTGATTGTAACGTAGAGATGACGATTTGATTGGAATTCCAGTCGGACATTATCGCATACATGAAAAAATCATTATTGCCGAACTAGTGAAACATTCATATATAAAAAGGCCAATTTGATACTTTTCACATGATCTTCTTGCGAAAATATCACAGAAGAAAGGGCTCTTTGCAACAGACTCTTCTTCGAATAAATTATCATTTATATGAGGGTTGTATACTCCTATTTTCAATGAAGATCCTATGATATTTTCATGACAAGATGATTTTCAATCTGTGCGCTACAATTCTCAAAAGTTTTATAACTTGGCTGTACTTAAAATGTTTAAAGAATTTAAACTTTTAAGTATTTCCAAAGGCGATGATGTGTCACAGTCACGAAGTGACGAAATGTGACCATGTCCACAATTTTTTTTAATTTCATTGAAAATATACAAGTTTGAAACCGCCTTTTTAATACATTTATTGTAGAAAATTTTCTTTTCCTTCTCCTCTCAGATCCCCGCGGCGAATAACTCTCATTCCCGTTGGCACCATAGTCTATGTTCCAAATGATATTTTCATTCATGTAATCAGCCTATGCTCTATTTTCAAATGAAATAATCATGCACATTGGATCAATTTTAGCCAGCCTCATTAATAACACATGAATTTTGAAGTACTTAAAAAAGCGGTCATCTCTAAACAACTTTCATTAGAAGTAAGGGTTAGTAATTCGAGTAGTCGCAATATTGTTGTGAGTCAAAAAGCATCACGTCACACTCTAACGTAACGCTACCAGCACTAGCATCAACGTCACAGTATCAGCACTAAGCCAAAAAGAAGTGCAATAAAATAATGTAGAACAAAGGAATGCAGCGACACCGCTTCAACTCGAAACCTAGCACCGTGGACAACAACAGAACGAGCGAGCGTGAAATCGAACGCCATAAACAAAACAACAACGGTCGGCGAGTCAAAGAAAGCAGGAACAAGAAAATGATACTGTAACCAGAGAAGGCAACAACAAACAACACAATCTCGCAACGACAAACAGACCGTCGATGGCAATGTCAACTGACAATCGATCGTTCAAGTCCAACGATCGAAAGGGAAAGCAAGCAGACGAAAGGCGAAAGAAAACGAGCCGCCGAGTCAAAATGTGGACCACACACAAACAAGGGATGTGTGCGGCATGGATTTTCATGCTCTTATTGCATTTCATTCTTTACGTCTTTTGTGGGTGCATTTGGCTTGCCCTGAATTGTATGTATGTCAAATGGCTTTGGGTTGATTTGCGTATGCAGCTCATTGTCAATATACATATACTACACCTAAGCAAAAATGGCACGACGAATAAATAGAAACGCCGAAATGCTTAATAGTCAGTGACCAAGGGACGCTTGCGGGAAGGATAGCTGAAGAGGAAAACTAAGACGCTAGCAACTATCGATATTGCTAACGGAGCAATATTGGACTATAAAAGCGAACTTCGATCTACGTATAGGGGAATTGCACTCCGACAACGAACAAGTGAACAAGATCTCAACTTTGGCGCACCCCCTTACGAGCCAGGACGACAAAGTATGGATCTCAGTGTTAGCTAGGGAATTAGGGCAGTGAATTAAGCTAGAATGGAACCGGTAAACATCATTAAAAGACTTTAATAAAAGAAAAACCTATTGAAAAGGAGTAAAGAGTGTTTTATTCAACGGAATCCTTGTTGACGCTTTACTAGAGGTCCTTCTCCCCAGCACACACAACATTTATGGCGCAGCCGGTATTCGACTAAGGATAGTCGGAAGGATACTACGATCCCGAAGTAAAAAATTAATAAAGATAAAAAGAAAAGTGCAAACGAAATTTTGGCAACTAAGGGTCGAAATCGATATCGATTGTGAATACTGAAGTCCTTAATTTAAAACCATTGATCAGGAACGACGTTTCATTCATTGGTGCCTGGGCGGAACGACTGTTTCCAAAAGGCGTTTTAACGAAAAAGGCTAAAGTGTTCAACATCATACCGATATTTATGTCGAGTCAAATTGCACTATAAGCGCAATTTGGGAGCGATAGTGTGCCCAAAACAAATTAACTTATAACAAAATTTTTTATAATTACCAAAAAACGAATATAAACTTCAGAAGAACAACAAGCAAAATAATATGGTAAGTCCAAACACAACTTTAATACCATATTCCTCACGGGCTTCACATTAATTTAAAATTTTGATCTTAAATTTTTGAATTGTTAAATTTTTGAAATTTAAAAAAAGGGATTAATTGCTTGAAGAAAAAAAAAGGTATATTCAATTGTTATGCTTCTTTTTATAAGCGGAGTTTTCCGTTGGACTGGGCAACTTATGGATAGAGAGTGCGAAGACCTAAAGCAAAAGCTCAAAGAGTCTGAAGGGCATGCGACTACATTACAGGCAAAAGCATGGGAACTTATAAGGGAAATAAACCCGAATAGAGAATTTTTGACTTTGATAAAAAATCAGATCGCACTATCAACATGTAATCAGTTGAAAGAGGCAGTTTTTCTGATAGATACAGCTAAAAGAACAGTGGGCGCAGAAGCCAAAACAGTACTGTGAGAATACGACGACCTAGCAAAGAAACATTTCATATTGGGGCTAAAAAGGGAATCCTTACAACAATCACTGTTGAACATAGGTGACCAAAGCCTTAAGGATCGGATAGAGACAGCAGTGCATTCGGAAAATATACTTAAATCAGGCCGAATCAATATAAACACAATAAGCTCCGCAGCCGAAGAGAGGTTGGTGTGTGCTTTTTGTCAACAACCAGGCCACACGAGAGATGTGTGTATAAAGAGGAGAAACACAGCATACTGCACGCCGTGTGGTGTATACGGGCATGACGAGACCCCCGGGTACCGGAGGGACAGTCCAAGACCGACCGAAGAGAGAAATCCCGCTACAGCTGAACTCACACACTGTGGAAAGGCGGGACATAAGGAAGAAGACTGTTGGGCGAGGTTAGGCGCCCTATTCTGCGAAAAACGCCAAGTGAAGAGCCATATGACCAACAAGTTCTGTAGAAGAGAGAACAGGCAGCAGAATATGCAGCCACGGCCTACACCGAACAACCAGAGAAGGCCTATCGAAAACAGCCAAATACAGTGCTTCGTGTGCAAAGAAATAGGACATATAGCCTGAAGTTGCCCACAAGATACACACCTAACATGGGAAACGCCCAGCGGCCCAGTCTCGGCCGGTAGACTGGAATACCCAAGAAGAAGATATAGAACGGCCAGACCCTGCCCTGGGAAACAGCAGCAAACCAGGGGCAGGAGGAGGGAGAGAGCCAGGGTGGAAAGAAGATCCTTTGGACAGCCTAGGCGCAGAACGACGAGAGGAGCCGGGGTGCCAAGAAGTGCCTTTGGACAGCCTAGGAGCAAGAAAATTAAGACAAAAATGGGGAAAATCGATAAGAGAGATTCCGGTGGAGGAGATCGAAAATGAAATAAAGGAAAAGATGAATATAGACATTGGTAAGGAGACTAATGAAAGGAAATCACAAAAAAGGGCAAACGAGTGACTTTTAAAGACACAGTCAAGGTGTTTCTATATCCAATATGCGAGGCGAAAGGAAAAACCATAAAAAAAAATTGAAAATGGCAGAAATGCATCAGATGTGTGAAAAAATTAATTGGCCAGACCAGAGTACATGCCAAAAAATTTTTGAAAGGAGCATGTAAAAGTATCCAGCAAAGCCTACAGCCGACGAAAAACGATGAATTATCCTATATACAGGCTTTCAGCGACGATATCGGAATAGTGGAGTGGCAAGACAAGGAAGAACCGGATTGGATCGCTGCAACTGCGACTCGAGCGGACGATGCGTACATCGAAATATCAGGGGCAGAGGCAAGTCTGGTAAAAAGAGAGGTACTGAAAGAAGACGTTCCAATAAACCGGAAGGATACGAAGTCCTAGAGAGGAGCGTTTGGAGGAAATTCAACTTCGATTGGATCAATAAAAGTGAAGCACAAGGCAATTCCAGCATTGGAGATAGTAATGCATGAAATAGCAGCCTGGCGGCAGTTGGACTCCTGGGGAGGGATATGCTCTGGAACAGGACTATACTAGATTCAATCAGAAAGGAGTTGACCTTCAACGAAAAAGGCAATCTGGTGGCCACGATTCCTTTGAGAGTAATGCTGGGTTCATGCTTAGCCCTAAAAGCGCTTTAAGCGCATTTAGCTCTTAACGCGACTTTAAATGTGCTTTTAGCCATACAAAATTTGAAAGCTTAATGCAAGTAAAAGCAACTTCAATGTAGCATTAAGGCGAATGCAACTCTGCTAACTTCGAAAAATTTCATGTTTCGAACTATTTCACAGTACTAATATATGGCAGCACTGCTGGTTTGTTTACGTTTTTGCTAGTTTGTTTACGTTTTCCAGTCGTCACGCACAAGTTCTATTCCTAGTTAATAGTCTAATTTTTATGTAGTTCATTACACAATTTTGCACACCTTTGTATAAAGCGAGCAGTTGCAAAAAACTGGCACGCTTTTTGTTTATAGCACATATCGATGTGTTTAATTGTTCAATTTTGTTTACATTGAACAGAATGGACAGGTATATTTGCACAATAAATAAAATGAATTTCAGCCGACGCATTTCGATTTCTTTTTCATCAAATTAAAACAGGACAGTTGTTTTGTAAGTCGAGAACATATGTTGTGTGTAAAAGCACATTTACTTAATGCGGCACTATGAACACTCTTCGAAAAATCGCTTTTCGAAAACCGTAAATGCGCTTTTAGGGCTAAGCATGAACATAGCATAAGACGGGAACAAACCTATATGGCAAAGACCATTAGAGTCCCGCCAAGATCCACGAAGATAGAACGCATAAGTACAGGGCTACTCACGGAAGAAGTATTGGTGCAGAAAAAACAATTAGCCGAGCATATATATTTATATATTGGAGAAAGCCTCATGAAACCCAAAACCCGTATTGGGTTTGTGACAATACTTAACGCGTCGGAAAAAGTCACCGAAATAGGGGAAGGAATGGAAGTAAAATACTCACTACTGAGGGATTACAGGATTCTAAGCATTTCAGAAATAAATGCAATCGATAGTAGTCAAGCAGACGAGAGGATGAATCTGCTAATAAATTCCCTGAAGTTAGAGGAGAATTTGAACGAAGAGGAAAGACAGTCCATAGTCGCAGTATGCAAGGACTATGCTGATGTATTTCACCTGAAGGGCGACAAATTGAGTTGCACCAGTGTGCCGAAACATGAAATACCCGCAGAAACAAGAAAGGCACCAATAAATATAATATAAGACAGTATCGCTTGCCGGAGGCGCACAAGGAAGAAATAAATAAGCAGGTGGAAGAAATTCTGGATCAAGGCATAATCGCTCCAAGCAACTCCCCATGGAACGCACCAATTATCCTAGTCCCGAAAAAAACAGGATCGGACGGGAAAAGGAAATGGCGATTGGTAGTAGATTTCCGCCAATTGAACGAAATCACATTGAAACAGGTATTTCCAATACCACGAATCGAAAAGATCCTCGACCAACTGGGTTGTAGTCGATATTTTACTACCTTGGATCTGGCAAGCGGATATCACCAGGCACTGGTAGATGAAAAACTAGAGGGTAAACAGCTTTCAGCACAGGTTTAGGATACTACGAATTCGTGCGAATGCCACTTGGACCCTCTGGAGCGCCGGCGACTTTTCAACGAATCATGAACGATTGTTTCGTCTACCTGGATGATATAATCATTTATGGGAGAAACCTAGAGCAACATGAACTCAGACTCCGAAAGGTGCTGCAAGATCTTCGGGAAAACAAACTTAAAATTCAGATGGAAAAATTTCAGTTTTTGCGGAAGGAAGTGGTCTATTTGGGTCATAAGTGTTCCGATCAAGGCGTCCGACCAGACCCTGGGAAAGAAGAATGCTTAGAAAAATTCCTTAATCCCAAAAACAAGAAGGAATTGCAGGCTTTCTTGGGATTGGCGAACTATTACAGAAAGTTCATACCGAACGCAGCGGAACTTTTAATGCCAATAACATCTCTACTGAGAAAGGACAGCGAAATTGTGTGGACAAGGGAATGCGAAAATGCGGTGGAAAAAATTAAAACTGCAATCACCAACCCACCGCTATTGAAGTACGCAGATTGTGCTAAGCCATTCCTGTTAACAACGGATGCAAGTAACGAAGCGCTAGGAGCGGTACTCATACAAGGCAAACCGGGCGACGATCAGCCAATTGCGTTTGTAAGTCGAGCTTTAAGCGCAACGGAAAAAAGGTACTTGACAATCCAAAAGGAATTCATAGCCATTGTATGGGCGACAAAAAATTTCCGTTGCTACCTTTAAGGCCGTCCATTTACGGCTTACACAGACCACAAACCTCTAGAGAACATAGCAAATTTAAAAGATCAGACATTCCGATTGGCCAGATTCCGCCATACACTCTCGGCATTTGAGATCGAAATTTGTTACAAAGCAGGAAAAGCGATCCTGAATGCTGACGCGCTAGGTCGCTTACCGTATGAAAGTGCCATGATATCAATAATAACGAGGTCAAAGACAAACAGCAGACAAACGGGGTAAAAAAGGGTGGAAGGAATTACACTCAAAAACGGGGAAGAAGACATATCCATCGCAGCACATCCGCACGCGGAGGACTTAGCGGTATTTTTGTTCAACAGAAGGGATATCGACGAGATCCTCATCAATTTTCACGACGGAACATTAGTGTGGCATAAAGGGACACTTAAGACATATTTTCGCATTCGACGGCAATACAAATGAAGCGACATGCAAAGACAGATCAGGGATTATGTAAAGAATTGCAAAAAATGCCAACAAAACAAGTGTTCTAAGGTGAAGAGGATGCCGATGGTACCCACCGATGTGGCACATGGTCCTTTCTATAAGGTATATATGGATGTAGTGGGTCCCCTGCCGGAATCACGAAGGAACATATTGTTAAGTATTTTCCGCTGTCTTTGCGACTAAATACACCGTCTAAGTACTTTAGTGTGAATAAATAAAATGAAAGGACACCAAATAGATTGTTTTCGAATCTTTTGTTAAGCTAAAGTCTATATTACCTATTCACAATTTAATACCTTAATACCAAAACTCCTAGCAGCTACTGGATTAACTTCTCTAAATCTCTACATTTTGAAACACTTAGATCCACACTCTTCCGCTGTTGCCACTGGTGAGTACATACGTAAGAGTTGGGATCTCGCAAACTGCTTCTCGCTGAGTGTCTTCTCCAATTCAATCTTCCGTTTATATAGAATGAAACCGCTGATGCCGCATTGTTGATTTCGCAATTGCTGTCAGACGATTTTTCCCGAAGTTGCTGCGTAGGTTCAATGTTGAGCACTTTAGCAATTTCCCAATCGCTACCTGTCGCAATAGTTGACCTGTGCATGTCGATTTGCTTTTGTTCAATTGATTTTCGAGCTCACCAGATGTCGCACTCGCCTCATAAGCACTTTCGCCAGGTGTTGTCTGAATTCCCTTGCGTTCGAAAATTCGCTTGTAAAATATTACTGCTCGCCGCTCTGGTTGTGTGCCAACGTTGATCATAATTCGTATTTGAGCTTGGATTGGTTGTTGTTGTTGCTGTTGTTGTTCTTTCGTTTGTGCTGAAGTCGTTTTGTTATATTTCGGTATGTTCATACAAAGGTGACCATCGTTCATAACCATTGAATCATCGTGAGTCGAATGTTGACTCACAACAATATACATTCTGATCTTTATAGACGATTTTTCGAAATTCGTCGTCTGCACAGCAATCGCTGATGGAGAAGCCGCAACAGTGGCAAGAGCGTTCTTCAACGAAATAATATCAAAATTTCAAATACCTTAAGCCTTGATGACCGACAATGGCGCAAATCTCACATCAAAATTGTTTAACGAAATATGTAAAATTCTCGGAACAAGGAAGTATCAAACCTCTCCTTACCACCCGCAAGCCAATGGGGCCCTCGAAAGGAGCCACCGACCTCTTGCAGAATTTCTCCGCAATTTTGTCAACGAGGATAGCACAAATTGGGATGAGTGGCTGCACCATGCTATGCACGTATAAAACAATACAGTCCACTCATCAACCAAGCAAACACGAGCAAAGATAATTTTCGGTTTCGAGGCGGACATTCCATTAAATTTAAACAGACGACCTGAGCCACTGTATAATACCGATGATTTCTCGAAAATATTGAAATATCAAATACAGCGTATTCATCAATTAGTACGAGAGAGCCAAAAAATAGCCAAATAAAAATCCAAGCGATACTACGATAAAGGCTCGAAAGTCAGAGAATTTCAGACGGGAGACAAAGTGTGGCTAAAGAACCAAAACCGAAAAAATAAATTCTCACCCATTTGGGAGGGCCCTTATTCGAATGTATCAATTTCAACGCCGGTGAATGTAAAATTGAAAATCAAAGGAAAAGAAAAAACACCTCACAAAAACTTAATAAAACTGCACCATCAACAAATAAGGAATCGAAAAGAATAAGAAGAGATAGTTGTTTTTGGGTTCCCATGCAATCAGATTATCTTATCAATAATATCTTTCATTGTGGCTGCCGATGAACACGCCAAAATAATGTCATCAACGTAGACCGAAATAATGTTGATTTCGTTGTTCTTCATCATCGTGAATACACAATTGTCCACCTTGCATCTCTTGAAGCCAATATCAACCAAGATACCGTTAACCTTAATGTTTCAATTTCGTCCAGCCTGTTTGAGCCCGTCAAAAAACAAGTTAAGTTTACAAATCTTTTCTAGCTACGGCTGTCGCATGTAGACCTTTTTGTCTAGATCACTATTTAAGTACGCTGATGCAAAGCCGATGTGGTTAACCAGGAGCTTAAAGTGTACGGTCAACGTCAAAGTCAGTCGTTTTAATGAATTTCTAGCAACTGAAGCATATTTGTCTCCATAATCAATGCCCGCAACTTACGCACAGCCTTAAGCCACGATCGGTGCTTCTTATCTGTCGATAATCGCAATCCAGATTTCTGTTTGTTGCACATCGAATAGCCTTTGGTATTAGGCATTTTTTTCGACAACAGTTCAAGTCCACTTATAATTTCGCATTTTGAAAGTTTCAACAAATCTGTGTTGTTCAAATGACAGAATCTACAGTGCCACTTTCTTATTTCGGTCATTTTTATTAACATAAAGCATTCAACGGTGTTGTTGTGGTTTCTCTTTCTAGACATATATAAAAAACGCTATTATTTTCATTTGTCACGAAAATTAATTCATTAGTTTTTGCTTTTAATATGACTTTGGTCTTCACGCAATAAATTTTGTTTCCGTTTTTATACCCAGCGTAAGCGAGGTATATTAGTTTTGTGCGCATCTTGTTACAGGGAAAATTAAGCTCCGGGGATATAGACCAATATATATACAAATGATCAGGGTCAAAAAACTGAATCGATTTAGACATGTCCGTCTCTCCATCCGTCCGTGGTCGGATCTCCCCAGAAACGGCTAAACCAATGAAGTCGCAATTTAGCACACATGTATATCGGGGTCCGAGTATGATCCTAAGTAAAAATGGGACACATCCGCCCACTGCCACACCCAGAAATGAATTAATTGTGTTTTCAGTAAAATGATTGTAACTTGCGAATCTCTCAACACATTCCATTGATATTTGGTGTACTACTAAACTACAAAAAGGGACATATCCTGGAAAAGAATGGACGCCGTCCTCTTCGAACCACGCCCACAAATAATCCCACAAATAAGGGCTTATCGTAACTTGTGAAATAAATGACGTAAAAGTTTAAAATTCACAACTTAGGTTGACCAAGGCGAATAAAAGGTGTAGGAAAAATTGTTTTGTGGCCCGCCAACTACCACGCCCACAAATGAAGATTTTTGTAACTTCCGAGGTAAAAAGCGTAGAAGCTTCACATTCACAACAAACGTTGACCAAAACAAATGAAAGGTGTAGGAACAAAAATGTATTCAGCCCGCCCACTGCCACGCCCACATATGGAGAATTCTCGTAACTTACGAAGTAAAAGGCGTAGAAGATTCAAATTCGCAACATAGGTTGACCAAGGCAAACGAAAGGTGTAGGAAAAAATTTATGTGGGTTGCCCACTGCCACGCCCACAAATGAAGATTTTACGTAACTTCCGAAGTAGAAGGCGGAGAAGCTTCAAATTCGTAACATAGGTTCACCAAGGCGATTGAAAGGTGTAGGGAAATAATTTATGTGGCCCGCCCACTGCCACGCCCACAAATAGAGAAGCAAAACATAGTGCGCTCATAATGTCGGGACGCTGGGTATTTTAAAGTCGGGCTTGACCGACTTTAGCTTTCTTACTTGTTTAACACTTCAATAGTTGACAGTATATTCGTGTGCAATTGCGGCAAACATAAAACATGTTTCAAGCGTAATTTGATGCTACACGAGTTTCACATGTTAGATTTCACTAAAACCCGACGCGGTCACTTCTTCACCTGTTGCCCAATACACCTCTTAAGAGCATTATCTTAGTTCATCATAGAATGAATTGTAGGGACACATACGACACGAAGCACCCCTATCCAAAATCCACACCTGCTTATTGGCCCTTTGCTTTAGACTAACCAAGCTTAAAGCTACCGCTGATTTTGACTTATCCGTTCGAGTTCTACATTAAGTTCAAATGTAACCTTTTTTTCCGCATGCATAACACTTTATGTCGCTCTACTGAGTTCCGCTTTTTGAAATTTTCCCACGCTGTGGTTAACTTCCTTTGTCTTGACTCTTTTTTTATCGCCAACACCCTTTCATCAGTGACTTCGCATTTTTTAAAAGTATCAAATAAAATTATAATATCATTACTAATATTACTATACAAATTAAGATGCCACACTGAGTCCACTGCTTAAAGTACTCGACGAATGAACAGCACAAATACCGGCAGACCAACGAAATCACCGAAAGGAAAATGCCTACAGAAAAAGAAGGAAAAGGGTCATAAAATTTTTAAATGTGTAGAGATAGTATTTTGTGACCTTTGGAAGAAAGGTGCAGCTTTGGAAGTCAAAAAGGCTTTTAGAACATTGCATGTAGCTAGGAATACTAGTTCTTATGTTATGGCTGTTTATTTTTAGTTTTTAGGTTTGAAGCCATTGCACCAGCCGTAAACTCGAATCTTCATCAATACAACCAATACTTTAAGCCGCCGGGAATAAGGAAATTTCACTATTGCCCAAAATAGCCACTTTAATATACATTAATAAAAAGTTGTAACCTGATATAAATATTTTGCAGCTTGCAACGTTAATTTTTCAAAAAATCTGGCCAGCCGAAAGAAAATATCTTCACTGAAGATTTGTGTTTAAGTTTTATGGAAAAGAAAACTCCTTTTTTCACTTCAAAAAGAATTTTAGAAGAAAAAAAACATTTTTATTTTTAGTTCTTCTATTCCAAGGATATTTTTTTGGGGGTTTTTTCGTCATGACATCACCCGAACTGTGTACGTCTTACTTTTTTATGTGTTTCAAAACAGCAGAGCAAAATATTAAAATGATTCAATGCCACTTGTATGAAGCATTTGCAAATTCAAGGGCCGTTTGAAATTTGATTGAAAAACTGAAAACCTGCGCTTGGTTAATTTGGCGAAAAAATTTCTTTGTTTTAAATAATAATCTTCACTTCTGGCTATAGTGCCGTGTTATTTCAATTCCACGAACTCCACGGATCCTGCGTTAATAATCCTGCATAAATTATATCTTTTAAATAGGGCGGGATCCCACGATTGTGGGATTGGATTCCCTGGTCACAACGTCTGTGACGAGCAGGCCGAAACATGCAAGTTCAGCTTTAAGTTGCAAAGAACAACAGTACATAGCGAAGTCACATCTAAAACACAACCAGAGCGGTGAATTGAGGCCACCAGCGCAAGGCTTTTAATGAAAGGGAATCGCTCTTGCACGCGAAAGGTCGCTTATCATTAAACAGCATCGAGCGCGCAACAAGAATCCACTACGAAAAGTTTAAAGCAAATTAGAAGTAGAACTCACAAATGGAAAAGCAGTTAGAAAGATGACGAGACGAAGCTTTGCCAAGAGCGTTCTGAAATCAATATTTAACCAATTTTAAAATATTTCCAGTGAAAGTAAAAGAAATAACAGCAACAACATAAAGACTGAGTGAAAGCAATGCGGAATATCGTCGAAAAGCGGTAGTGTTTCGGATTGCGAAACATTAGCGAAGAAGTGTATGGGTTGTATTTTTTTTCTATTAAAGCGGTGAATCAACAATTACAAAAGTAGTTGTTATTTGCTTTCCGCTTTTTTTCTACCGTAGGCGAAAAAAAATTTTCGGTTTGAAAAAATTAGGTCCCATCGACAGCACATTTTCCGGACTTAATTGAAAGTGTCGAATTAAATATTTTTTATACTTCATGATACAAAAAAGTCAAAAGTTTTACACTGTTTCAAAGGATAATCAATGAATAAGATACAGGTTGATATATTGCTCAATCGGATGTAGGAAAATCGGGAAACTCTTAGAAGATTCCTCAAAGGAAATCCTGGTCCCGCAACTTAATTTTAGAAAAAACTGATGGTTGAATTAAACTTTTCGGGTACACCACAAAACAACGAATCGGAATGGATAAAGGTTAAACTTCAATTTTTATGCATAGGTACGAAATTAAATCAAGTATTTTATTCGGGAGAATTCAAGAGAGCAGAATTATTGCTTTTGACAGCTATGTCAGGTAGCAGATTTAATTTAGTTTTATATACTTGCATGTCTTGAATGAAACTTTTACAAATCGGATTTCAAAGTTTATGCAATCCACAGTTATACATAGAAAATTAAGTGCTTCAATCAATAGTGGGATACAATTCAAAAAGTTATTGTCAAGAATGCAATTATTTGCCCATGACGGTCCATAGCCAGATTTTTTTTTGTATATCCGATATAGGTATTATCTTCCGATGGGACGAAATCGATGTCAACTTCTTTTTTTGAATACTTGTCACGGAGGTAATGGTAGCGAGAATCGATATAATTGCTTCTTTTGGGAGCGGTCGGATTTTTCACGAAGAATTGTGGACTTTGACTATCTCAAATGATTGTTGTAGGATTTTTAATATATAAACATATGCCACTTCGCATATCAGATTCTTATGAAAAGTAACAATCTTTGCGCCAGAACACAAAGATATATATTCAACTTCCATGCAAACAGACTGAACGACTTTTGATCCGTACTACCAGAAGCCCAGTACGCATTTGTGCTTAGCCTCTGTGCATATAAGTCAAGAAAAATATTGAAACCGTCAACGCCAAAACGATAAAGCAAGAAGGAGGTTGAATCGCAATCTTAATCCATAAATTTAAGGCTCAGTGATTCATCTATTCAATAATTTCTTCTACATTAATATGTGGATTTTAACGTTTAATGTTAACATTGCGATGTCATAAAAATAACATTTAGTTTTCAGTCCGCTTATTAATATTTCCGATATAATATTTTCCCCTTTGTCATCAATGAATTCCCAGAAATCAAAACTCATGCAAGACCGAGTCCCATTCTGGGATGTTTCGTCGATGAATTAAACAAATCATTAGAAGAAGCGCGTCTTGTTCAATGCTACACACCCAAACACAGCCAACTGCTGTTTGCACGATATTTTAATGCTATATGTGAGCGACGCAGCAGCAGAACGTGACTGTAACAGCATTCATACAAATGCATTTAGACCCTAAAGATTTACCCCTGTTCAACCAGCCTATATAAGGTTTCATAGAAATAAAAAAACTGGACAAAAAACATAACACAGGACGTAAGGAACATTCACGACTGAACTGACAGTTTAAACCTTTCACATTCTAACTACTTCACATTTTAACAAGCCACGCCCCAGTAGCCGTGATGCGCACTGTTATTTATTTTTTATTGCATATAGACTTGGTATGTTATGTCATTCCTATGCGTGGTTTTCAACAAATGGACGCAGGGAATATCAACTGTTCAAAAATACGCACACAAACATTGACCATACCAAGCTTAAAGAAAAAAGATGTAAAAATTTTAAATTTCGCAAGTGACAATCTTATACAATTGAGTCAAAAATGGAACGTAAGCATTGACGTTTTTCATTTTGGCAACATGGAACGAATAACTAACACAAAAAAATTGCGAATTAATATCTGGTACATATGTCGACAGTGAGTTTCACAAATATCTAGTATTGGTAGATATTGACACCTCTTTTATTTGATAATTTCTAAAACAACATTGAATTTTTTAATTTTACGTAACGTACCTACAAAACTGACGAAAGTGCCACGGAAGTTGGCAATGTGAAAAACTTAAAGCCGTCCAGATCGAAAATACAGTTTCGTTGCCAATCATCTCTCCATATTCACCATACCTCGGCTCTACATATCCTTTAGGCTTTTCATACTCGCTCATGAAAGGGTCATGAACAAAGAACTTAAGAAGGGGAAATAATTTTCAAACATCTGTATTGATCATAATCCGTTTCATTTCCTTAATGTTTTTTCTAACATAAGAAGTTGAAAGAAAAGAATCGCCTAAAAATAGTTATGAATGCGCTTTTAAGAAAAAAGGAGTTAATTTCTCCTAGCCAACTTGCAATCTATTTCTTCTTTACAATTTTCCAGAATTTTACGGACTAAGAAAATTTGTGGCAAAACACAACTTTTTTATTGGGTCAACTAAAAATTGGAGTGTCGGCGCGCTTTCATATAGTTCTGTGTGCCACAAACAACCAAATTAATATTGGCCAACTGAAAATTGAGTAGTCGTCGCCTAGCCTTAGTTGTTTCAAACGAAATTCAATAAACTGGTTGTACAAAAGATTCATGATCCTTCGAAATTGTCTTATAATACACGAGTACAACAAATATAAAAGACCGCTATATGTCGCAGTGTTACTCTGTCAGCATAGCCATCGTTGGTTTCAGATACCTATTTAGATTAAGACATTTGAGCCCACGATATCAAAATTCACAAGTTTCCAGCAAATTTCCAATTAAATTCGATAAAAATGTTTTACAGTTAAGTGCGTTTAATGCTTAGTTTAGACGGCAATGTGAATTACGTGATTCGCCCTTTGAATTACGTTCGCGAACTATCCTGTTCAGACGAGAGATTCGTAATTCGTTTTTTATGTTTTGTGTAAAAAAGCAACATCCCTGCCGGAAAATTCAAGAATACCGCACTCTTCCGAAGTAGTGAAACTGTCTGAAATCAAGTAAACAAATCTTTTAAAAATTCAAATTTCATTAAAAGAGGGGTCTGTCGAAGCCAGCTCTTCTTTCCTTGATATTTTTATTGCAAGGTAATTGTTAAGAACACGAATTGGTGTCTTTTGTCATGCATGCGATAAATTCCAGCTGGGAGTTTGGTTTTTTTTTTCGTCTTCTGACTCTGTTTTCGATAAATTACGATAAAAATTAGGGAAGACACCGATTTTGACATAGTTTGGATCGTAATTCAAAGTTCAATTACGTTCAAATGAGATAATTCAGCATGTAAAATTTTATATTGCGAATTACGTGATTCACAACTCGGCTGTGAATTACGAATGAGGGACGAATTACGTAATTCATGGTGCCGTCTGAACATAACATAAGTCGGTCAAGCCCGATATTTATATACCCAGCTAGCCCCATTCTGCGGCCCGTCATGGAGTTTCTTTAAGCTCGAAGTAAATGAATGGCTTGAAAAATCAGCTCAGACTGCATGGAACGACACTACTGGCCACAGACAAGCTAGAGAGTTCATGCCATTCTTCAAGGTCAGAACGAAATAGCTCTAACTGCTCAACAGGACGGCAGTTCGACTTATCACAGGCTTTCTTACTGGACACTGTAGAGTAAACAAACATCTGTCGAATCTGGGCCTAGCCAGAGATGATAGCTGTAGAATCTGTAACGAAGAAGAGGAGAGAGCGGAGCAAATTATCTGCCGCTGTGATAGTCTGGCGAGACTCAGACTCCGTTACTTATACCTCGACTACCCCTCGACAATAGAGGTAAGTAGGGTATCTCCACGCGACATCGCGGCATTTTTAAATGCTACTCGTCTATGGAATTAGAGAAGGGTAGTCACAATAATCCTTGTAGGATGCAGTGACATGGAGACTTGGTTCCCAAATCCAACGCCAATCTAGTCTACCCAGTTAGCCGGCGAGGCACTGTGAAACGTCTCCATACATATCGTGGCCAAAAATATAAGGAGCGGTTGTAGAGCAATAAAATTGGGCAAAGATGTGTATTTGTGCGAAATAAAGAAATTTTGAAAAAGTCTTGGAAATCCGTTGACTGCTACGCCCACCTCCCATATAACTCAACATGCCAAAATCTTACGTTTTTGACCTAGGGACTATAGATTCCGCACACACCTTATCTGGAACTTCCTTAGTCATAAAAACCTAAAATAAAAAGACCACGCCTACTTTTTTTCCAAGATCTATTCAAAGTTCGTAAAAAATCAAATTTTTTACCCATGTATCAATAATTCAAGGTCAATAAAATTTAGTAAATTTTAATATATTTCTTAAGCCCAAATACGTATTATTCATAAAACATAAGCAACTGAAGGGTAGAGTCCGACAAAAAAAAAATGTCTCTCCAAAAGCAGCAAAAATCGAACGAAATAATCGCACTAGTTGTATCTCTTTGCATATCGTTTTGGTTACTGGTGTGCATCCGAGTTTGCCCAAAATAAAATATTTTCAAATAAATTCAAAAATTTTACCAAAATGTAAAATGTACATTAAATTATTGCAATATAATTCAAATGATCAAATAACAGGTTGGCTGATAAGTCCCCGGTCTAACAAAGAAAAATACATTTTTTTGTCAAAATTCGTTTTTATTATTCAACATAGTTCCCTTCAAGAGCGATACAACGATTATAACGACCTTCCAATTTTTTGATACCATTTTGGTAGTACTCCTTCGGTTTTGCCTCAAAATAGGCCTCAATTTCGGCGATCACCTCTTCATTGCAGCCAAATCTGTTCCCTGCGAGCATCCTTTTGCGGTCTGAGAACATGAAAAAGTCGCTGGGGGCCAGATCTGGAGAATACGGTGGGTGGGGAAGCAATTCGAAGCCTAATTCATGAATTTTTGCCATCGTTCTCAATGACTTGTGGCACGGTGCGTTGTCTTGGTGGAACAACACTTTTTTCTTCTTCATATGGGGCCGTTTTGCCGCGATTTCGACCTTCAAACGCTCCAATAACGACATATAATAGTCACTGTTGATGGTTTTTCCCTTCTCAAGATAATCGATAAAAATTATTCCATGCCCATCCCAAAAAACATAGGCCATTACTTTGCCAGCGGACTTTTGAGTCTTTCCACGCTTCGGAGACGGTTCACCGATCGCTGTCCACTCAGCCGACTGTCGATTGGACTCAGGAATGTAGTGATAGAGCCACGTTTCATCCATTGTCACATATCGACGCAAAAACTCGGGTGTATTGCGAGTTAACAGCTGCAAACACCGCTCAGAATCATCAACACGTTGTTTTTTTTGGTCAAATGTGAGCTCGCGCGGCACCCATTTTATCACCGCATCAACTTCATTTTACGGTCATTCAAAATCATTTTGTGAATTTTTTTGATGTTTTCGTCGGTAACCACCTCTTTTGGGCGTCCACTGCGTTCACCGTCCTCCAAGCTCATTTCACCGCGCTTGAATTTTGCATACCTATCAATTATTGTTGATTTTCCTGGGGCAGAGTCCGGAAACTCATTATCAAGCCAAGTTTTTGCTTCCACTGTATTTTTTCTCTTCAGAAAACAGTATTTTATCAAAACACGAAATTCCTTTTTTTCAATTTTTTTCACAATAACAAAAGTTGCTTCACAAAAGACGCTCTATCTCACAAACTAATTGACTTACAGACGTCAAATTTTGACACGAATCATTTGAAGGTTGCCACTATATAAAAATAATATGCATTTAATACTAGCGACGCCATCTATGTGTCAGACCGGGGACTTATCAGCCAACCTGTTAAGATAAAAATCGTTTTAGTCGCCATAATTTTCATGGGAAAAGTCCAATGACGAATCGCTTGAAACAAAGTTAGTCAGGTGAATGTCTTCGAGGACTGTGTCTTTTTCATCTTTAGCTTCAAAAATCTCTTGGTTTGATTCTAAAAATGCGTCAATGGCTTTATCACGCTGTTGTAATTTCCTTTCAGCTGCAATCAATGGCTCCGCACGGTGTGCTTGAAAAATTTTAAATGGAATTTCGGAAGACGTAAAAAGTTTTTGATGCACACTATAGTTTTCTTTATTTTGATGAATTCTGGTAAGTTTTAAAAAAATCTGTGGAGCCGTTTTTTTTTTTTTTGAGATTTTCAAAATTTTGTATGAAAAATTTTAAATTATGCCAGATTTCACCATTAGTTTTTCAAAATAATACCAATGAAAGATAATTTCTTTGAATAATAAAAAGCAAATGTATTAACGGAATTACTATAAGTATATAGCGCTCACCTCCCCTTGCATACCTTCCCCTCTTAAGGTGCTCTCACACAATATGTATCGAGCAATATGACCTGTCAAATTTCATTCCGTATTCTTGTCAAAATTGGTTTGGAACATGCATTGTCTTTTTTGCACTCACACGACACATATATGTCATGTCGATTTATTCCTTTGTTTTTAAATAATCAATGTATTACAAAGCAAACTATATTTACCTTTGCCGACTCCATTTCGCGCAATTTTTATTGTCAAAAGAAAACAGATGTTTTCGCGTGTGCACACATACGATTATCAAATTAGTTTGAAAATCGAATAAAGGAAGATGCACAGCCATGTGGCTCAGTCATATGTATCGACATTCTTGCATTCACACGACATGCCAGCTTCGCTTGTGGCATATTTGACAGGTCATATTGCTCGATACATATCGTGTGAGAGCACCTTTAGCAAGATATTGCTTCCAGCCCCTCACTGTGCATCATAACTGACTGCAATCATGCGTGAAATCTAAAATTTTTATATAATTTATATTCATATATGCCTATACATAAATGTATATATACATATATATTATATTGTTAGTATATATTTATATGGCAAGTCCGCGTTTACACGTAGGAAGCAATGTTTCGAGAACATTTGAAGTTATCTTTTGTTGTTTCGTTAAACACTTCTTTGGTTATATCGAAAAAAAACCACAACCTTTTGCCGACATAGCCAAAGAAGATCCTCTCTTTTTCATGTAGATCACCACTACCTATTTCTTAAGTCTAAACGCGCACTAAGTAATTGAGTTGGCCTTCATTTGCATTATTACGAATGATATGTAGATATTACATACAGTGGTGTAGCGAACTTTGACGGCGCTTGGGGAAATACAACATTGCCGACCCTAGCGACCATACTTCCATTCTAGATTAACTTAATTAAGATTCATATTTTAGTTTAATTATTCTTGTCAAAATTAAATATACGACGCGTTTACTTATTCTTTTCACTTAGTAGTGAAACGATCATTTGAATGACTTTGCTTCCATTGCAAAGGATTCCAACACAACTACTGCAAATGAAGGCGAACTCAATTACTTAGTGCGCGTTTAGACTTAAGAAATAGGTAGTGGTGATCTACAGGAAAAAGAGAGGATCTTCTGTTGGCTATGTCGGCAAAAGGTTGTTGTTTTTTTCGATATAACCAAAGAAGTGTTTAACGAAACAACAAAAGATAACTTCAAATGTTCTCGAAACATTGCTTCCTACGTGTTAACGCGGACTTGCCATATAAATATATACTTACAATATAATATATATGTATATATACATATATGTATAGGCATATATGAATATAAATTATATAAAAATTTTAGATTTCACGCATGATTGCGGTCAGTTATGATGCACAGTGAGGGGCTGGAAGCAATATCTTGCTAAGAGGGGAAGGTATGCAAGGGGAGGTGAGCGCTATATACTTATAGTAATTCCGTTAATACATTTGCTTTTTACTATTCAAAGAAAATATCTTTCATTGGTACTATTTTGAAAATCTAATGGTGAAATCTGGCATAATTTACAATTTTTCATACAAAATTTTGATAATCTCAAAAAAAAAAAAAACGGCTCCACAGATTTTTTTAAAACTTACCAGAATTCATCAAAATAAAGAAAACTATAGTGTGAATCAAAAAATTTTTACGTCTTCCGAAATTCCATTTAAAATTTTTCAAGCACACCGTGTCCGATGATAAAAGCAAATGCGCTATAAGGTGTTTGTTGCAGAGCTCTCTAGAGCTCTCCATTTTTATACCCAGCGTAAGCGGGGTATTTTAGTTTTGTGCGAATCTTGTAACAGGGAGAATAAAGCTCCGGAGATATAGACAAATATATATAGAAAAGATCAGTATCAAAAACTGAATCGATTTAGATATGTCCGTCTGTCCGTCCGTCCGTGGTCGGATCTCCTCGGAAACGGCTGAACCAATGAAGTCGAAATTTGGCACACATGTATATCGGGGTCCGAGTATGATCCTTACTAAAAATGGGAGACATCCGCCCACTGCCACGCCCACAAATGAATTTATTGTGTTTTCAGTAAAATGCTTGTAACTTGCGAACCACTCAAAACATTGGATTGATATTTGGTGTACTGGTAAACTACGAAAAGGGATATATCCTGAAAAAAAATTGACGCCGTCCTCCTCGAGCCACGCTCACAAATAAGGGCTTAGGGGCTGTCCCTTAATAACGTTAGCATAAAAGGGGGGGGAGGGGGTTCGAAAAATCTTACGCCTGCTTATAAAGGGTGTCTGATTTATACTAAAGTATGCTTACGAGGGGGGGTCAAAAATGGTCAAAATCGCCCTTACGTAATTAATGGACAGCCCCTTATCGTAACTTGTGAATTAAATGACGTAAAAGTTTAAAATTCGCAACTTGGGTTGACCAAGGCGAACAAAAGGTGTAAGAAAACATTTTTTGTGGCACGCCCACTACCACGCCCACAAATGAAGATTATTTTACCTTCCGAGGTAAAACGCGTAGAAGCTTCAAATTCACAACATAAGTTGCCCAAAACAAATGAAAGGTGTAGGAATAAAAATTTATTCAACCTGCCCACTGCCACGCCCACAAATGGAGAATTTTCGTTACTTCCGAATAAAAGGCGTAGAAGATTCAAAATCGCAACATAGGTTAACCAAGCAAACGAAAGGTGTAGGAAAAAGTTGAATGTAACCCGCCCACTGACACGCCCACAAATGAAGATTTTTCGTTACTTCCGAAGTAAAAGGCGTAAAAGCTTCAAATTCGCAACATAGGTTGACCAAGGCAAATGAAAAGTGTTGGAACAAAAATTTATATAGCCCGCAAACTGCCACGCCCACAAATAGAGAATTTTCATAACTTCCGAAGTAAAAGGCGTAGAAGCTTCAAATTCGCAACATAGGTTCCCCAAGGCGAATGAAAGGTGCAGGAAAAAATTTTTTGTAGCCCGCCCACTGCCACGCCCACAAATAAAGATTTTTCGTAACTTACGAAGTAAAAGGCGTAGAGGCTTCAAATTCGCAACATAGGTTAACCAAGGCGAATGAAAGGTGTAGGAAATAATTTTTTGTGGCCCGCTCACTGCCACGCCCACAAATAGAGAAGCAAAACATAGTGCGCTTATAATGTCGGGACGCTGGGTATTTCAAAGTGGGGCCTGTTCGACTTTAGCTTTCTTACTTGTTTTTCCTCGAAAAGTATAATAACATTGTTGTCTTCTTTGGAAAGAAAAGACAACAATGTTACTATAATTTTTTTTTATATTAAAACACTGAATTTAATTGGCAGAGCCAGATATTTAGGCATTAAAAAGAATTTTGGCCCATATCAGGAAGGCAAAATAACATAATTCTGCGAAAAAATTGGTTGTCATATATATATAGCTATGTTAAATACTATTTTATTTTTATAACTATAAATAAATATAACAAATCTAATTCTATAAAATGAAATTATAATTTATGGAGCCACATTTGAAAAAACAAGAAACTTGAACTGAAAGATTTTTTTCAAAATCAGAAAAAAACAAGTAAGAAAGCTAAAGTCGGTCAAGCCCGACTTTGAAATACCCAGCGTCCCGACATTATGAGCGCACTATGTTTTGCTTCTCTATTTGTGGGCGTGGCAGTGGGAGGGAAACATAAATTATTTCCCTACACCCTTCATTCGCCTTGGTGAACCTATGTTGCGAATTCGAAGCTTCTACGCCTTTTACTTCGGAAGTTACGAAAAATCTTCATTTGTGGGCGTGGCAGTGGGCGGGCCACAAAAAATTTTTCCTCCACCTTTCATTCGCCTTGGTGAACCTATGTTGCGAATTCGAAGCTTCTACGCCTTTTACTTCGTAAGTTACGAAAAATCTTCATTTGTGGGCATGGCAGTGGGCGGGCTACATAAATTTTTGTTCCTACACCTTTCATTTGCCTTGGTCAACCTATGCTGCGAATGTGAAGCTTCTACGCCGTTTATTTCGGAAGTTACGATAAGACCTTATTTTTGGGCTTATTTGTGGGCGTGGCTCGAGAAGGGCGGCGTCCATTTTTTGCCAAAAAATGTCCCATTTCGTAGTTTACCAGCACACTAAATATCAATGGAATGTGTTGAGTGGTTCGCAAGTTACAAGCATTTTATTGAAAACACAATAAATTCATTTGTGGGCGTGGAAGTGGGCGCTCGATGTCTCGCCATTTTTTCTTAGGATCATACTTCGGATCCCGTATACTAGTGTGACTGTCTGCAACATTACGTTATTCTTCATTGGTTTAGCCGTTTCGGAGGAGATCCGACCACGGACGGACGGACAGACGGACATGTCTAAATCGATTCAGTTTTTGATCCTGATCATTTCTATATATATTTTTCTATATCTCCGGAGCTTAATTCTCCCTGTTACAAGATTTGCACAAAACTAATATACCGCGCTTACGCTGGGTATAAAAATGGGGGCAAGTTTGTGCAGAATTTTATTTTGGATTATTATAGCACTGGCAATGGGTTCCATGGCAAATAAGTCTCAAGTTGGGGAAACCTGGCTATTTTAAGATAATTTCTGATGAATTTTTAAAACAATGAATTCACTCTCTTCGCTAAGAAATTTTCTTCTTTGTCGTATAAACGCAGTTTAAAGTCTACAGTATGAAAAATATAATTAGGTAATAAAAAAAAGTGGGATTTTCAAAAAAGGTATTATTAATTAAATTCTCTGAAAAACAAAGAATTTACACCAGTTTAAAAATCGTGTAAAAATTAAAAATTTTTCCGTTAAGAATCAGTTGTTTACAATCCTCAATTTTGGGAGCCACAAACCAATAGAAGAAGACTTTGATTTGTTTCAACTTTTTTGAGAGCTGTTATGAACTACTTTCTTATGAACTTGCATACAACTTTTTTCAAATTTCTTACATCACTTTTTTCTTATTTTGGCCGCTGACGTAACACTGTGCGAGGTTGGCGCACTGATTTACATTAGGAAAGATAAAACAGAAAGGTTCCAGCAGAACTAAGAAGAAAGTTTTCAAGAGTTTGTGCATAACTTCCCTGAAGATAAGATGAAATCTTCACGTAATGGATGAAATCCTGTTTCCTCGTCTTCTTATTCACTATTTTTCAACAAAAATGCATATTTATTTATATTTACTAATACATACACACGAGGCGTCAAAAGTTCGCATTTTTGTTGGAAAATAGTGAATAAGAAGATTTCTGCTTATTGTAAGTAGTTCATATTGAATGAGCGTTGATGGGGTATTCGATATTTTTGGGAGCATTGCACCTAAATCGTAATGCACTTGCATTACCTCTTAGTTTATCAGTCGATGTCCTTGGTATACATTGACCATTTCCCTGCTGCATAATTGCCTAGGGTTTAATGAAACTGTGAAATCGAAATATCTACACAGAGCCATATTTGTAAGTCACTTTAAAACAAGGAGATTTCCGTCAAAACCACTTTGTTGGCTTAAGAGAGAGACATGGGTCAAAATTAAAGAAGTTTTTACTGAAAAATCTTTTTAATTTTATGAGAAATTTCACCTTTAATTTATTAAAAAGCAAATCGACTAAAAGTTTAAAGAAAACTTCAAATTTGTATTTACTTGTTGTTACGTAAAAATTTAATTTTATTGTCATAACAGTAGCTAGTTCAAATCACACGAAAAACTCCATCTTTGCGACGGATTTCCACCTCATTATTATTAAGATTCTTAACTTCTTATTTTTGGACATGTCATTTTGATTCTATTGAAAAGGAAATCGAGTAGGACTAACGAGAAAACGTATTATTCGTTCCCTTTCTAAAATGCGTATATTAATAGGTACTAGTAAACCCAGTCGACCGACACATTCGGTCGATTACTAGAACACAAATACCATTTAAACAAAAAACATAAAGTTTAACATACCTTAAAGCAAGATACATAGGAACATGCATTTCATAAGACAGTTTTTGATTTGTTTTTTTAGTTTTTCATAACTTTATTTTATATATTTAGTTTATTTGTTTTTTTTTTCCTCTCCAACACCACCGATTTCATTTTCATTAGCGTTTGCACGCAGAGTGTTTTCGCGTAGTCGTATATTTCTGGTACGATAACAAATAGCCCTGCTTCCTGGCCTTACACGGTAACGTTGCGGTCGTGGCATTCTTCGCAGTTCTACAGACAAAAGCAAACTTAGGTTGAAGTTAGTTTTACTTGCGTTCAATCTGCTCTTCTCTGAAGTAGCAAAAAAGCTTATTCCCAGCGGTAAAAATCTGAATTTTTCTACAAGAAAATCATACGAGCCACCCCTTAAGTAATGCCTGAGTTTTAACACAGCGATGTCATTCGAAATTCAGGCATTACCAATTTCGCTTACCATGTAAGGCAGAAATTAAGTATTCAAATATTTTATCTATAGCCGAACGTTTACAATACGGCGTAAGCAAAACGTTCAGGCTTACTTTATGCATTGATATTAGTGTCCGACCGAAGGTTCGCCTTCGGCTTCGGTAATCGGCATAATCGGCCAATTCTTAATCTTCGGCTTCGGCTTCGGCTGGAAAAAGCCGAATATTTTAGCCGAATATTTTTGCATTTTAATGGAAGTAAAAAAGTCACGATAGATTTTCAATTGCTTCATTGAGACCTTTTACACTAGTGAATTATTGCCGTAAATTTCTACGCTAGAGTTGTCTTCTGTTCGCTGATGACCTAAAACTTTTTAATAAAATTAATGGCTTGGCAGACTCATCAAACTAACAATCGGATCTTAATTACTTGCATACTTGGTGTGTTAAGAATCATTTGTTCCTAAATTTGGCAAAATGTGCATACACGATATTTTCTAAATCAGATAATGTAAATCAAACTTCCTACGTCCTGGGTGGTTTCCAACTAATTCGCGTAGATGTTGTCAAGGATTTGGGTGTTGTCTTTGACAGGAAATTTACGTTTATCCACCATATTAATTATATTGTTCCAAAAGCATACGCAATGCTTGCATTTGGGAGAAGGAACTCAACAAACTTTTTAGATCCTTACACTCTAAAAACGCTTTACATATCCTTAGTGCGCTCAAAATTAGAATACGCAGCAGTTATTTGGAGCCCGTTCTATGCCTCGCACACTGCACGCATTGAACGTGTTCAAAAATCCTTCTTGGGTTTTGCTTTACGCTCCATGAATTTTGAAGATCATCTTCCGCCTTACTATGCACGGTGCATGCTCATTGGTTGAAATCCTTAGAGACTAGACGCACTATAATTTCTCTACTCTTTACTGCAGACATTGTCAGTGCAAGGATTAATTGTCCTGCATTGCTTAATTTAATTGATTTCAATGTCCCTTCTAGGGCCCTTAGACGGGTAGATGCCTTCTATCTTGGCTTACGGCGCACTAACTATGCAATGTATGCGCCCATTTATAGGGCTGAAATGGCCTATAATAACGTTGCCCTAAACAACGCTATTAAATAAAAATTCTCACTTTGTGGGCGACTAAAGCGAAAGAATTTAGAGAAAATTTGAGCGGTTTTTTTGTGCTTGTCAAATGAATAAAGACTGATTTTGTTTTCTTACTGTAAAATGTTTTGCATTTGGCTTCGGCCTTCGGTCTTCGGCCGAAGTCTTCAACTCTGCCGATTGTTCGGCTTCGGCTTCGGCTTCGGCTGAAAATCCACTTTCGGTCGGACACTAATTGATATGTAAGCCATTCTTTCTGGACAAAAACACTTTGACAGCCTGAAGTTTTCGCTTACAAGGTTATCATGCAAGAAATCATTCGTTCAATATTCCATGACGAAAAAATGAAAGAAAAATTTCAGTGCTTACCATTTCTTCCGCTGGGTTGCTTTCATACGCTCTCAATGTATGTATGCATTTACGTATGTCTATAATATACACATATTTAAATGCATACATACATTGGGAGCGTGTGAAAGCAAATAGCCAGTGATGCCAACTTAGAGCTTTTTAGATCTAGCGCATTAAGCGCTTAGCTATTTTTCGTTGCGTTCATAACAAATGTGCATACTTAGCTTGTTGTTGTCTTCAACCAATATTGTTTGCGCGCACACTTTACAGCTTTTTTTCTTAATAAAGGCATTTTTTTTTACTCTTAATATTATAGATTTAATGATTTCTAATAAATAAATGTTAAAAAACAATTTAAAATTTTTATGTTAAACAAACAAAGTCAGTTATGTTCTATTTAAAAAAAAACTTTTTTGTTGACTTAGCGTTTTTTCAAATTATGTTAAATATCAGGAATCACTAAGTTTTAGCGTATTTTGCTTCTGAGGAGTTGGCAACACTGCTTATAATTGTATGTGATATTCTATTCTCTTTGTCTGTTACTCTTAACGCTGAAATTCGCGCATGAAAATTAAGAGCACGGAAAGCAAAAGTGTGTTTATCGAAAAACTCTTTCGCCGATAAAAGTAGATATAGATGTCAGATATGGCCCAATTATACTCCTCGCAATAGATTTTGATAGCATCTACCATCTGTAAAACTTTCAGCTCAAAATATAGTATATAAATAAAGTTATAAGCATTAAACATTTTGTGCTCGCCTATTAATATATAAGATTATATAACCACAGAATGCAACTTGTAGGATATTCCGAGTGTAAACTTTGTCTTGAGAACAAAGAGACAGCATTCCATATAATGGCTGAATGTTTCGCTCTGTGTAGGCTAATGCCGCTTTCAGTCTAGTTTATTTAACTGAATTTAGCTGTTGTGATTTTAGCATTTAAATAAAAATCTGATATAGCACCAAAAAGGAAAGTGTTGCAAAATAAAACAGCTAAACTCATGAGCCTTGTCGGCGGCGAAACAAATTAAAAACAACTTGCCATTTAGCATTTAAAAACGTCATGCACAAGCGCTTTAAAAAATTCCTATGATAACTGCTCTGGAACCTTTCTGTTTAATATTTTTGTAAAAACAAGTAAGAAAGCTAAAGTCGGTCAAGCCCGACTTTGAAATACCCAGCGTCCCGACATTATGAGCGCACTATGTTTTGCTTCTCTATTTGTGGGCGTGGCCACATAAATTTTTTCCCTACACCTTTCATTCGGCTTGGTCAACCTTTGTTGCGAATTTGAAGCTTCTTCGCCTTTTACCTCGGAAGTTACGAAAAATCTTCATTTGTGGGCGTGGCAGTGGGCGGGCCATATACATTTTTTTCCTACACCTTTGATTCGCCTTGGTCAACCTATGTTGCGAATTTGAAGCTTCTACGCCTTTTCTTTCATAAGTTACGATAAACCCTTATTTGCGAGCGTGGCTCACAGAGGGCGGCGTCCATTTTTTTCAGGATATGTCTCTTTTTGTAGTTTACCAGTACACCAAATATAAATAGAATGTGTGAAGTGGTTCGCAAGTTACAAGCGTTTTACTGAAAACACATTATATTCATTTGTGGGCGGGGCAGTAGGCGGATGTCTCGCATTTTTACTTAGGATCATACTCGGATCCCGATATACCTGTGCGCCAAATTTCGACTTGATTGGTTCAGCCGTTTCGGAGGAGATCCGGACAGACGGACGGACGGACAGACATGTCTAAATCGATTTAGCTTTTGGTCCTGATCATTTCTATATATATATGTCTATATCTCCGGAGCTTAGTTCTCCCTGTTACAAGATTCGCACAAAACTAAAATACCCCGCTTAGGCTGGGTATAAAAATGTATTTGAAAGGTTCTTATTCGTCCAAGGTTTTTAAATGTTATATTATTTTCTTTTTGTCCATACAAAAAAATAGTCGCCACTACCACCAACGGGGATTGAACACGCCGACATTGGATTGTGAGGCAATGGCTCTCAGGTTTTTAAAAAGAATTCCTTCGCTCAGAAAATTATTGAGATCTATGTATAAGTAAGGCTGGTAGTTACCAAAAATTTTTAGCTAAGGCTAAATCGTAATCTTTCGAAGTAAAAGTGGTAGTTACCAAGTCAAATTAAACCGGTCTTATAGCACTGACAGACATAGGTATTTTCCACCATGATAGTGTGAAGTCTAGGTATATATGAATATATACACATAGGTGTTTCTCAAAAGTCTACCAAAGCCATCATAGACTTTTTATAGACTTCACACTACATTGAAAGGGAGGATTTATTGTGGACTTCTTAGATTGATATGGCACCACTGCATAAAATTAAACGAAATATCGATTAATTTATCGGAAACCAGATGTTTAAAATTTTAATTTCAAGTTGTTTATCCGAAATGCATGAAATTAATTCCATCGTATTGATTTATATAACAAACAAACGATATTTTCATGGATCCTTTTGAGATAAAATCGAGGCTAAATGCTACCAAACTGTTTTTATTGTTTTTGTTGTTGTTTTAATTTTAAATTATCAGCTGTTTTAACGAAGTCCACAATATAAATCCACAATCAATTGTTGTGTGTCACCCCAACATAGACTTCTTTCATTGTAGTGTGAAGTCTATAGACTTTACACCATATGTCTGTCAATGCTATTAGAGAATTCGATATTCGAAAGTGTGCTGCCATATTTTTCAATTTAAGTCGAAAAACATGGTTTTTGCTATTTTCAGCTCTTTCAAACTAGTAGGCGGATGAGGGTTTTTCTTTTCCCGCACGCCTTAATTTCCCGGGAATTCGGGGGAAAAATTCAATCCTGGGAATTTCCGGAAATAACCGAAAATTGCCACTTGTTTTTTAATAATATTAAATTTTTCAGATAAACCACATTTAACATTAACAAACACAATATTAAGTATTTTGAAATGTGCAAAGAATACAAAAACACAAAAAAAAAGAGATCAAAATTCAGTCTTTTTTGTAAAGCATAAATCACACTGTGATAGTTTTTTTGTGTAACTTTAAAAGACAAGTCCATTGCCTCTTTTGGGCATGGGAAATCGAACTGAATTATTAGTTTTTTGATCGTTTGAACTGAATCGATCGTTCCTCTGCGACTACGACGACGCGGTTCCCACGAGCAAAAGGCTTCATTCCTCTGTGACTCCGACGGCGTTGTCCAAACGAGCCAAAGCCCTCCAGTAAGTAGACCGTTACGCTCCCGGTGGACCCAGTATCTAACCGCCTTCTATTTTTCCGCCCTACTTTTGTGCAAGACATTTTGGTCCTTCGAGCCGGATTATTAGCTCACACATGCATCACTGCACATTTTTGCACACATTAAAGGACGCACGCTTACGTACAAGAGGCATCCAAGGGAATCCTAGCGTGAGGAAAATAAACGAAAGTCTACGTTGTGCGTTGGATTCAATTTACGGTAAAGAGCTCAAGAAACCCCCTTGCCGGAAAAGAGAGTCTCCGCTGTTTTTGGATTCGGCCATCATATCCATCGACACTTCTCCCTTTCACCCGAAGCAAATTGATTCAATTTGAAATCATAGGTGCGTCATTATTCGTGAAAGTTTTTGCGTAAGGCTGTGTTCGCCAATTCATGTGTGTCTCAGAAAACGTCTGTCACTGAGCTTGGCACTTTGCGACAAGACTCAACGTTTTCTCTCTGAACCCCCTTTCCGCTTCAGCATCTTCGTGCCAGCGGTGGACTCCAATTAGTTACATATACATACATGAATTGCGCACATAACCTCTCTTAATTTTCATGTTTATATTGATTGTATGTTCGGTATTCCTATATATATATATATATACATTGACCGCAAAGCGACAAGGCATACACATTAACGTTTGCTTCTTCGCGGTTATACATTCATTCTTGTTGGATCGCAATTAGCTGATCGCGTACAAATTTATTTTCTGACCAAGGATTCTTAAATCACAGATCACTTGCTCTGACATTACAATTTATTTTCTTGATTTTTTGAAATTCGACGCGCACTTTGCAAAAAAAAAATAATAAATAAATAAACTAATTACAGTAAAGGAAAATCTGTAACTGCCATATGCTCTTATCAACAAGGTACGGAGCCTGTCAGGAACTACAGGTGTTTTCATAGGTAATTTCCCTGCAAGCATTTTTAGTTGCGGAAGATCCGAATGCGATTCGCGGCCGCGAACGTTTTGTTCGCCGCAACAGTTGCTTAAGAATCGCTTTCGGATCATAGCTGTGAGAATTTGTCCGGTCGAAAGCGATTCGCGGAGAGGATTCGCTTCTTCATCGCGGAGAAGATTCCCTTTTTTAATCGCGGAGAAGATTCGTTAGACCTGGAGTGGAAATTTCCACTGCAAACGTTCGTATTACGGTCGTCTAGAAGATGTTTAGGCGATTCTTCCACAAGATGATTCGGCGATGCACGTGTTTGCTATTGAATTGTTGGTATGAAATGAAAAACATCGTCTAACCTTCTTCCAGAAGAATCGCCTAAACATCTTCTGGACGAACGTGCTTCCAAACATCTTCCAAATGCTTGCAGGGTTAATTCCGCTGAAATTTATCTGAATTATCCAGGAATCGCTGTGTAGAGTTTTTTTTGGGAGTTTCCAGTATTTGACCGAACGCGTTGTCATTATAGAATTTTTGATTCGGATCCTTTATGAATTCAGATCCTTTGTCCATCTTTGACCCCATGATGTCATTCATAGAGCTTTTCATTCGTACTTCTGACTCGATTATTGAATTCGAAGCGGAATTCAATGATACAGGCGCTGGTCAGCATTCTGTATTTTCTCTCGAAGTTCAAAGATATGAATTGAAAACCATTTGGTCGGATGTCAAAAGGTCTTATTCCAGTTGCCTGCAGAGCATAAGTGCGTCGGCTGACATCGATCTTTCTCATGTCACCGTGGTAAAAACAAAATACAGTAGTGCATATAAGGCGTACGTACGTTGTATGTCTAAGATGAGTGAGTTGGCTGCAGACATTTCATCCCAAGCCACAGTGTCACTGCCAGTCGAAGACTTCTCTTCCAATATTCGCTAACCTCCTTGCGATACCGAAATTTTCAAAGGAGATTATGCAACTTGGCCATCGGTTCGCGACATATTCTCCGCTGTTTATATCCGAAACTCTCGCCTTTCCAAAATAGAAAAGTTGTTTCATCTTTTAAAAAAAAGCAGTGGTGAGGCATTAAAAATCGTGAAAAAATCTCCGCTCACTAACGACGGCTTTGATCAGGCTTGCAGAAATCTTCAAGAACGTTATGAAAACAAAAGAATTCCCATTAACAGCCAATACAAGGTTCTTTTTGGTCTGCCTCGAGTCAAAGAAGAGTCCGGAGAAAAGATTAAGGATTTGCAAAGTTTGATCAACAACTGCCTTTCCTCCTTACAACAACAATCGATCGATATCAGTACTTGGGATTCTATGACTGTTTACCTGTGTTCTTCACGACTCCCGGATACTTCTCTGGCTATCTGGGAACAATCTGTTGCCAATAAAACAGAAACATCAACATGGGAAGAAATGAATAGTTTTTTGACGCAAAGATTTAAATCGTTTGAGGGCAGTTTAAGATCTACGTCGCACGTCAATGACGTATACGCCACCCACTGGTCCCAATTCCAAATCCACAAAAGCTCAACAGGCATTTCATACGAATATTCCGGGGACGCCGGTGCAATGCATGCTGTGTTCAGAGAATCATTCTATAAGAATTTGTCCGGAATTTCTACAATTAAAAGTCATCGACAGATTTGCGACAGCTAAGAATTTCAAATTTTAGCTAAATTGTCTAGCGGATTCGCATATCATAAAAGATTGCAAAAGTAATCAAACATGTCGATAATGTTGGCAAAAACATCATACTTTGCTTCATAGAGAGGAGGCGAGCACTTTAATTACCCCGCAAGGGAATTCCAGCTCAACTTCTCTATCTGTTAATACTCAAGCACCCATTAGCGCCTCCACTAACATAAATTCCTCGAATTCTGGCCTGCCATTACCAAATTCGACCCAAAAACAGTCCACATCTCACCATCTACCGACTTCCTTTCCAAGGAGTCCTCAATCGTCTAACGATTCCCCCCTCATACGATCCAGTTGGCAAAATAATCGCATCGTATCAATTCAGTCGAATTTCCGTCTCCGTCTGAATCACGTTTTATTGGGAACGGCCATGGTTGAAATTGTTCATTGTGGAACGACATATTCATTTCGCGCTTTGATCGATCCAGGATCAGAAGTGACCCTGGTCACAGAGCGCCTTCTAAAACTTCTACGACTTCCCACCAATTCCATTCAAGCACAAATTTCAGGCTTGAATGGAGCTATTTCGGCACACTGCAACCAAATGTGCAATTTTTTACTCACATCGCCAGTTGATTCAAAAGTGGAAATTGAGGCAACTGCAATGGTTGTTCCGATTCGTAGCTCAAATTTGCCCAGTTTCTCTTTCGACATATCCATGGAGCAATTTAATCATCTTTGTTAAGCTGATCCGAACTTTCATAAAAGTTCTCATATTGATATTTTAATCGGTGGAGATCTTTATCCATTCATTTTATTACCTGGTGTACAACGAGAAATGACGGGATCCTTAATCGCGCAAGAAACTGTCTTCGGATGGATCCTTACCGGTCCTACGTCCTCATTTCTGACCAATTCTAAGTCCTTTGTTTCGTACTTCAACTCAGTTTCGTTGGAACAACAACTTCAAAAGTTTTGGGAAATTGAACAAATTCCACAGCCTCGCGCCTTAAATGATTCGGATAAATGGTGCGAAGACTATTACTCCAGAACTACCTGTCGCGATTCGACAGCACGCTATGTAGTTCATCTGCCTTTTAAAGATACTTCTCATACGGGGATTGAATAAGGAAGATCTCGAAATCGCGCCGTGAATCAATTTATTCGAAACGAACTAAGATTGTGTAAACAAATAGAATTGAAGTCTGAGTATGATAGTGTGTTATGTGAATATATTTCGCTTGGCCACATGGCGGTAGCGGCCCCAATAGAAATCAACAAACCCATGCACTATTATATGCCGCATCATGCCGTCATTAAAGAAGAGAGCCTAACCACCAGGTTACGTGTTGTTTTTAATGCCTCGTACCCTACTTCTAATGGACTCAGTCTTAACGACAATCTCCACACGGGACCCTCGCTGCAAACTGATCTCGTTTTTCTAATTTTAAATTGAGATTTTTCAAATTTGTTTTCAATGCGGCTATTACCCAAATGTACCGCCAAATTCTTTTACACCCGCAACATACTCCATTTCAAAGGACCCTCTTTCGTTATTGTCCTTCAAAGGATCTCAAAGATTTTGAACTGAACATGGTTACTTTTGGCGTAAATTGCGCTCCCTATTTGGCCATCAGGACTCCTTTACAATTAGCTTCGGATATTCAGGAGCGTTCCCTTTAGCTGCCAACGTCATTCGCCATAATATGTATGTAGATGATGTACTTGCCGGAGCCCATGATTTGGATACGGCCTTACAGACACGAATTCATTTGTCTGCTGCCTTCAAAAGTGCTGGCTTCCACCTTCGTAAATGGACTTCTAATTCAGGTGAACTTCTTCGCGATATTCCAGAAGACGATCTCCTTAATCAACAATTTCTGATATTGAAAGAGGTCAGTATATCCAAGGCGCTTGGTATTCGCTGGAACGCAGCTCATGATTTTTTCTGTTTTAAAGTCAATTTCAATGTAGCAAAGGATTCTTATTCTAAGCGTGAGGTGTTGTCGTGCATTGCTTAACTTTTCGATCCGGCAGGGTGGTTATCACCCGTAGTAATCATCGCGAAAATTCTGTTGCAAAAGGTGTGCGTCAGTAATCTTGATTGGGACGATCCATTGAGCGATTCCCTTGACATATTATTTCAAGAATTTCTACATAACTTGCCAACCATTAAAACCATTCAAATACCGAGATGGGTATACTATTCTCCATCAGAAAAGTGGAGTTTCATGCTTTTTGCGATGCTTCGGATATTTGCGTGCGCAAGTTGGTCCGAATAAATATGAAACTAATTTACTCTACTCTAAAACAAAGGTGGCGCCGATAAAAAGCATCTCGGTGCCCCGTCTTGAGTTGTGTGGTGCACTTCTTTTGTCTGAAATGATCGCAGCGCTTAAAAATCAACTTCATATCACATTGACAACGATTTATTGCTGATCGGACTCCACAATCGTGCTTTTCTGGCTTCGTAAACCACCATGTACATGGACATCTTTCGTTGCCAATCGAGTGTCAAAAATTATGGAACGCACTGATCTGTCTTCCGGGCGTCATATACTGTCGGAAGATAATCCTGCTGATTAACTAGTCGTTGTTTTCTGCCGCAACTCCTTGCACACAATTTTCTACGGTGGCACGGACCTGCCTGGTTGGGTTTAGACGAACTTCGTTGGTACTCGTTGGCGTCTCCTGAGGATCCCAACATCGAACTCGAACGTTGAATGCCAAAAACGCATTTTCCAGCTTTGATAAAAATGAAGATTTCTTGGAAAGGTTTTTTTCTCTCCTTCGCGCCTGGCGAGTACTAAGCTTTTATTTTCGTTTCGTTTTTCGAACCCATCCCCATTATCGAATCTTTCCAAAATGCGCTTCTGTCCAGCTCGATATAGCAGAGATAAAATTTGTAAAACAGCGATTCATTCTTTTATGTCAAGAAGCGGCTTTCCATTTCGAAATCTCTTGTCTTCAGAAACAACAGAACATATCTCCCAAAAGCAGCATTCTCTCGTTAAATCCTTATCTGGACGATTGATCCATTCTTCGAGCTAATGGACGTCTCACTTCATTCAACTCGTTAAATTTCTCTGAAACCCACCCGATTATACTTCCATACAGTTGCCATTTGACAAAACTATTAACTGAATTTATCCATCAAATGTCCCTACACGGTGGGAACGCGCTCGTCTTACGACTCGTTCGAAGCCAATTCTGGATTCCTAAAGTACGAAATTTGATAAAAGCAACTATCTACCACTGCCGCAATTGTGTGGTCGAATGAAAAATACGACGTACCCAATTAATGGCAGCTTTGCCCGCAGAACGCAGCACCTTCTCTAGACCGTTTACCTACACCGGTGTTGATTTCTCTGAACCCTTTGAAATAAAATTATACCATGGTCGAGGCTATCGCATTTCCAAGGGATACGTTTGCATCTTTATTTGTTTCTGTACCAAAGCTATTAATCTAGAAGCCACTTCTGATCTCAGTTCAGAGACGTTTTTAGCAGCATTTGCGAGATTTACCTTTTGGGCGCGGATGTCCAGCTCACGTGTACTCAGACAATGGTACCAGCTTTGTGGGAGCCGCCAAAATTGCAATATACCTCCTTCATAAGCGAATCTCAGCAGTCGGTCTTACGCCATTATGCCCATCAAAATATCACCTGCAATTTTATCCCTGCAGGAGCCCCTCACATAGGAGGACTCTGGGAAGATGGCGTAAAAAGCTTTAAGCTAAATCTTCGCAAGTCAGCAGGACTCTTAAAATATTCCTTCGAGGAATTTCAGATATAACTCATGAAAATCGAGGCATGCTTGAATTCACGCCCGCTGAGTTCCCAATCCACCGACCCACTCGATTTTGCTGCTCTACTCCAGGACATTTCTTGATTGGTAGTCCCGTTCTCTCCGCAGCAGAAGCGATTCCGGACGCGGACCCTTAACTTTTCACTAATAGCTGGCAGCGCGTCAAGGCAATGAATCAACAGTTATGCGAAAGATGGAAGTATGAATATTTATCCGAGCTCCATAAGCGAAACAAATGGAAAGTTCCTAAAGAAAATATAAATCTAAATGACCTCGTGGTTATTCGCCGAGAAAATCTCTCTTGTAATGAGTGGAGATTGGGAAGAATCATTAAGACTTATCAAGGCTCTGACGCTCGTATACGAGTTGCGGATGAGCACACCTCTACTGGCATCATCACCAGGCCTATCACGAAACTTATTGTATTACCTAGCAGTTATCCATGCGACCAAGAAAATTTTCATAAATCTAATCTTGTCTCCTTCTCGTTTTTATGTATTCTCTTCAACAGGGCCATGCCCTCTCGACGCAGCCACCAATACGTCTGTTGGCTTTACGCTAAACATCATCCTCTATCAAGTTGCAGTGTCTTCTTAATAATGAGCATTGGGAAACTACGACGCACGGTCGAAAATTTACAATATTGTGGCAACTGCCTGGCCCACTCTCATCGCGCCAGGAATTGTCTGAGCCGTCATATATGCACCAAATGTGCAAATAATCATCATTCTCTCTTACACGCAACCGACCAGAAGAGCAAGGATGATATGTTATTGCTGCGATGCCTTCTAGCCGCTCCAGAGCCCATAATCTTAATTCCGACGGCAGTGGTTTTGCTCAAGCTCAATAATCGATACATCCCCATCCGGGCGCTAGTGGATCCATGTAGCGAGCTCAGTCTAATCTCAACGACATTGAGTGATGGTCTTCATCTTACCCCACGGCTAAATGGAGGTCAAAAGACGTGCTTGATCAACTTCACTCCGGCTCAACTGGAAAATGTCCTTCTCGCTGATGACAAATTCCATCTGCGCTCACATTGCGATTATATTTTGGCTGGAGACGTGTATTATAAGTTAATTCGACCCGGATTTCTTCCAAAGGGGAACGGATTGGCCATGGCTCAAAGTTCTGTGCTGGGCTATTTAATTTCGGGACCAATTACACGGTGCTACAAAAAAAAAAAAATTAAATACACCCGAAGAGTTAACATAGTGTAGGCTGTTTATATGGTCGTATTATTCATAAAAATATTTTTGTTATTGTTGTTGTACCCTCCAAACTTTTTTTATTTACAAAAAACCGTTTTTACAATCTTTCCGCGGTAATCTTTCAATATCTCAGTCACCGTTTTAACGATGTTCAATATGTTATATGTTTTGGAAAGAGAATTGTCAGACCTTTCGAATGATGTATAACAATTTATTGTTTAAACAAATAAAGTGTATGTTTTTATCGCATAAACCTAGAAAAAGTGATTTTTTTCTCAACTTCTTAACTTTAACCATTTTTTGTTACATAATGTTACAAGAAAAGGCAATAAAGATAGGTAATATTCTAAAAGAACATTTTTTTACGAACAAATTGGTGTATTGATTTATTGAATTGGAACAAAACTGCGGAAGCTACGCTACTTCTTTGCATTCTATAGAGGTGTGAATAGGCTAACGTAATTTGTGGCATACAGTCAAATACGATTTTTCCTAAGCTCTCTTGGCTTCGGTTTTTTAGAACCTTCTTCTTGTTCCAGCAGCAAAACGATCAACACATTCTATCGGCGATCTTGGACATCGTTCGGTTTTTTTATACATTTTCAAATCCACGCCTCCTCGCTTCATCGAAGTAGTTTTTTTTGTTGATTTTTTCCAAACAATTGGAATTGTGTAATTGCACACCATCCTATGTACAAGCATTTCTCGGTTACGTTGTAATAAAATTATTAAGAAGAAGAGAACGCCACGTTTCTTTTTTCGCATATCATTCCTCTGCGACTACGACGACGCGGTTCCCACGAACAAAAACCTTCATTCCTCTGCGACTCCGACAGCGTTGTCCAAACGAGCCAAAGCCCTCCAGTAGGTAGACCGTTACGCTCCCGATGGACCTAGTATCTAACCGCCTTCTTTTTTTCCGCCCTTCTTTTGTGCAAGACAAAGTAAGTTGAAAAATATATATCTAAATATTATTGTTTACTCCTAAAAGTATGGTATTAAATATGTTGAAATTTAAAGGCATGAATATATGCTTTAGGCACATCCTAATAGTAAGCAAGAAAACACCTCGCAAGCAATTTGAATTTATACTACATTTTGATACCAGTTTAGAATACCCAACTTCAACCCAAACATAGATATGGGCCAAAATTGGCCAAAAAATTTTTAACAAAATTTTTGCATGAAGGCTTACCGATAACTCAAAAAACTATTGATGCAGTTGGACTCCCCATGACCGGAATAGGGGGAAACCGTTGTCAGTGGCCTTGTCTTTTTTTCGACTACCACAGTGTTATTCTTAAATTTAAGAAGAGTTAATTTACATTTTGAAGGAATTAGATTTTCAATAATTACAGAGCGTTTAAAGACTCGTCTGAAAATCTAATTCTTATTTTTTTTACAAAAAGAGCTGTTGAAGAAAACATTTGTCACTTTCAATAGAAGAAAAACGCATTGTTAATATTACTTCAAAGAAATATTGAGGGTTTGTGGTTTTTTTACCAGATTTTTTTAAAGAAAATTTGGATGTTATCTTCTTTGGTTCATAGGCTTTATTGATTGCTATGTTGAAAATTTCCTGAAATTGAATATGTGACTAATCATCTTTATCGTAGCTTGTAACTTCGTCAACTTCATCAATATTCCCGAAAAGACGAAAAAACTAACTTTCAGCATAAGAAATTACAATGTTTTAAATGCGTATAAAAATATGGAATTATCTTAACCTATGTTAATAAAATTTGAATCTGTTAAGTATTGTATAAGTGAACAAAATTTTTTGTGTCTGTGTTCTTCGATTCGATTGATAAGGGCTTCGAACATGACTTGACCCAAAGAAGTAGAAAATGATTAAATTTTTTCACAAGGAGCAAAAACAATAGCGTCAGCAGCAAGTACATTTGTATCTCTACGACAAAGAGCTTCCAAAGCTCTTTTTATTGGCTGTAAAATATTCTTTAAATTCGTCTTTTAGAGCTTTCTAATAGAATTTTCTAATAGTAAGAACTCATGGCTTAACGGAACCATTGAGTTCCATCGCGTTATAATGTCGAGATCGAGAGATATTTCTTTCATATGTTCATATAAATGGACTTCTTTTAAATAGTTTTATCATTCTACGGGTTTGAGCCAAAATTTTTTTGTAATTTTCTTGTTTAAAAGAAATTTCAGAGTTCTAGTTGCTGTTGTCAACATTTTCGCACACACTTCCACAGTCATCGTCATTACCGTCGCTATTGCTTGTTTCAGAATCCCTTCGGGGAACTGCGACAAGTTTTTTTTTATAGAAAACATTTTATACTGCTAAATTAAGTCCGTGACTAAGATAAATTACACCCTCAATGGGACTTTCACTCACAAGCTTGTTCATCACGTTGGGACCGTCAGTAACTGTGGATACAAAATGATTTTAAATTTTATTCCATACTCTTTCGGAAGATTCGCCATTTAATTCCTGATTTTATCTGCTTTACTCTTACCAGGAATATTAACTATTCCATTTCAAGAAATTGCTTGTATCTCGAAGCAGGCAAATATTAAAAACCTCATATCTATCAAGCTAGCACTACCACTTTGAAATTTTCAATTCAAAATTTACCATATAATTTGTTGCTAATTTGATGTTAATTTGTTGTACAAAAAAATATTTTGTAACTCGTCGGTTTTTAAAAACAATCAAGTTAGCACTTCCACCCTCAAAATAGCATTAAATGGGCTTGGAATTGAAAAATTAGTGGCGCAGAATTTGTTGCTATTTTGTTACTGCACAATAGTGAAAAGGACTGTAATGGTTGCGCCCCTATTTAAATTAGCAGCCCACCCTCAAATAGTATATAAGTAGCTATTTCCCGCATTACCACATAGTGAAAGACTATAAAAAAATTTTTTATTAACAAAATATGACTGAACACATTTGTAGCTTAACGATTTTAGCGAGATTCTGCAAGAAAAATAACTTTGGCGCCCCTATTTAAATAAGGAGCCCACCCTCAAATCCGAAGGAAAGACTAATTGTAGATACAAAAAAACGGATACCATTTTCGTGATTAGCTGGTTTCGTTGACTATTGAGAACCGGACGTCCAGAGAAGGCGACCAACATCTTGCGGCCATTATGTAGGGGTGTCATGCCGAAATCGTAGAAAAGTGGATTTGCTTGAAAAATCGGAAAATATGAGGAAACGTTTAGTTTGTCCAGCAGATTTAAATTTTTAAGCACTAAATAGAAAAAAAAAATAAAATAAAAACGAAAATATAAAAATAAAAAATACAAATGCGAACATAAAACAAAATTTTGCTATAGTCTTTTTACATGTCGTAATGCGGAATATAGCTAAATCTGAGGGTGGGATCCAAATTGAAATAGGGGCGCCAAAATTATTTTGCTTGCAGAATCTCGCTAAAGTTGTTGAGCTACAAACGTTTTCAGTCATAGTTTGTTAAGGGGACCTTCTGGTCTAGAAGTTTTTGAAAATTGATTTTTTTTATATATATTTCGAAAGAATAGACTTTTAAGAATATGCTGGCAAAGTTTCGTGAAGATATTGACAATATTTTCTTTGCTACAGCCGTTTTAGTAGGTAGAGACAGCACGCAGCGCGCTTGATCAAAGCAACTTTGAACGCGTTTATCTCAAACCCACTTTTTTTGACCTGGTGTGAATGCAAACAAAAAACCATCGAACCGATTTGTCTGGAATTTTTATATATTATTTATAGCATCAATGGCTATGGCCCGACCTAGAATCGAATTTTTATTTGAGGAACTTCATATTTTTTCATCAAATAAATGGTCAAAAAAAGGGGAGTTTTTGATTGTTGAAATAAAAACTGGCGCCATTTTGTCAATTTAAAAAAATTTTTTTTTTATTTTAGTTTCTGCCATAGCCGCATTCATTCTGATTAATAAAATATTTTTGTTTTTTTTTCCGATTACCAGAACTGCCAAAATCTTTCACACCACGGAGGTACTTTTTCAAAGAGGGTCCACTTCAACGCCATTTTTAAAATACAAAAAAAAAAATTACAACAATTTTTATTTTTTATCATTAAAGAATATAATAAGCCTGCATACTTAGAAAATCGTTTTTTATTTGGCTTAATACCAAAAAAAGATCATGAAAATACCCTAAATTTTCGTGCTCTAGACCAGAAGGTCCCCTTAATAACAAATTTTTAATAGTCTTTTTCTATGGTAATGCGGAGAATAGCTATGTCGGATTTGGGGGTGGGCTCCTAATTAAAATAAGGGCGCAAAAATTACTTTTTTTTGCACTATGGTGCAGCAACAAAATACCGACAAATTCTGGGCCATAAATTTTTCAATTCCACGCCCATTTAAAACTATTTTGAGGGTGGTAGTGCTAACTTGACTGTCAAGGTAGCATTACCAGGGGTTATTTTTAAAAACCGAAGAGCTACAAATTTTTTTTTCTACAACAAATTTACAACAAATTAGCAGCAAATTTTAAGCTAGTTTTGAATTTAAAACTTCAAAGTGGTAGTGCTAACTTGATAGACATAAATACCTCCTGTTTTTAATGCTGGTCCATTCAACCATAACCAAACAAAATCTCTGTAAGTGCTCCAATTGGTCCTTAATTTTCTGTTCCACTCTTTGTTTCCCTTGTAAAAACTTTTGAGCAATCAATTTTTGCACATCTTTTTCGGATTTAGGTAGATGAAAACCACGATAACCTATTTATTCTTTTATACAGGTACTTCTTGCTACTGTTCTTATAGATAAGCCATCAACTGTTGCCAGCTGAGACTCTATAGCACTCAAATCTTTTTCCTTCGTTTCATATTTTTCCAGGGTTGTTTGTATTTTTCTCAATTTTTCCGGTAGCTTGTCTTCACTTTCCACATTTTCAAACTGTGTTGGATGAATATTATTTAAACGTCGCAATATCCCGCTCGTGGTTTTCCCCTTGCATGAAATTGATTTAGTACAGAGATTGCGCGCCGTTGAATCCATTCATTGCTTTTAAAATAAGACCCAAGGTCTCCATTCTATAATATATATATTTATATTTTGGCATACCAATATCAAAATTATTAAGATGCAATATAGAAACTTCAATGCGCATTACAAGTGTTTCCCAAAATGCAATTATTATTTTGCAGAAGATACAAAACTTTTTAAAGGAAAACAAGTTTTTAAAACAGATAATCAAAACTGTTTTTTTAATAAATGTTGCAAGCTTATTTTGGCCAGATTGCGGAAATTTTTATTCAGCGCGTAGCCTGGGAAATCCCGGAAAGGGAATTTCCGAATCAAAATCATAAGGCCGATGGAAAAACATTAAAATTTGAACAAACGTGTTTTTTTTCTATTGTTTTTTTTAAACATTTGTTTTTTGTGAAGCTTTCTCTGCTCTCTTAAAATTTTCGAACATTTGCATTCTTAAAACTAATGACTGCTTCAATGGGGCCAAAAGCAAGATATAATTGATTTGATAACTACGAAAATTTAAGCGAAAGTTAAGAATTTACAAACCGGCATGGTAACTACCGCCCTAAGAAAAAAGATCTAGATATTTAAGAATATTTAAGGATCTTGATTTTAAGAGTGAATACTTGATTCTAGAACAAAAGTCTAGAAAATCATTGTCGCAATTTTATAATTAAGAAAAAACTCTATTACTACGTTTAAGCGTCAGTTATACGCAAAAAACAATAATTCGCAAATAGTTAACTCACTTTTTATACGGCAGTCTAAATACGCACAAAGCGCAACTTTTTTAGTGCTGCCTGACTAAAAAATACAATTGCGTGGCAACATATGCATTTGTCGGAAGCCTATGTTTTGCATGGGCTAGTTCTACCCATGAATCGTCAATCGTCAAAAATAAGTGGCAGCACCGTGAGCTTTATTTGCAAATAGTTTCGTTATTAACGACTTATTTTCGCAACTAACTTATACAAAAATAAGAATTCAACTCTGCGTTTATGTGGGGAAATTTGCTATTTGTAATATTTTTATTTGCAAATAAGGCATATGCATTAACGTAGTATATGGGTCATTCCATTATCTCGGGTGCAACATTTATGTTACACGTATGTTTTAGTTTCATGTAATTAAAAAAAAAAACATTTTTAATGAAATTAGTGTTCAAAAGACTACATCTTAATATTTTCGTTGTATATTAGTTCACATGTATTTTAAAATAATACTATTAAAGCCTTGACAATGATTTAAACTGCCATCGCGGGTGCAACAAATTTGGCCGTATGTTTCTATATCAGAGGCAAAAAACGCATAAATCTGATAATTGTGACACATTTAATGTGTTATGGCTTAATATTTTGTTAGATGTATATTTAACAAACTACAGGAAATGAAAAATGTTAACAAGAGAAAAACAAAGAAAGAGTTATTCAAATTTATATTAATCGAGGGTGCAACATCAAATTATCGCGGGTGCAACCAGTCTTTTTTTTGCTGGTTTTGCAGAGCAATTGTACAAGGACGTACAAACCTTCGCAAAAATATCTTTTTAAAACAGCAATTTTGACAGTAGGAGTTTCAGGACATGCTCGTCGTCATTATTTTGAAGCTTGAAAAGACGTTGATGGAGTTTCGTCATTTATAAATTCAGTATCTGAATTACTGTTAAGATCGAAAACACTCCATCACTTTTTAAGGGGTAATAAAGATTTTCTCTGATCCGAAACTGAAGGCACAGATATATCAGAATGCGGAGTTTCTTTTCGCATTTTGAGATTTTATAGAGGTTCCAAGTCGGCATCACTCCAACCACTTTCTGTATTAGTGGTGCTTTTTCGCGACTTCAAAACCAATTTGCATTTAAAAGGAGACCGTGAGGTGCGCACCACGGAAATTCTATGAGCCTGTTCAAATTGGAAGAAATGTTTTGATTGAATGCTTGGTATATGTTTCAGCCCTTTCATTGTTCATCCAACATGGCTATCTTTCGATTAATTTCTATTTTTGCCACACACCGAATAATATGACCTCATAAAATCCAAAAGATTTCTTCTTGAGTCATTTTTAGAGCAAGGGGTAAGAAAGGGAATGAAAACGAAGTAATTTTTAAAAAGAAATATATTTAAATTTTATATGAAAATCTTATTAAAAATATTTAAATAGGTTTCTTCTTAATGTAAATGTATGAGATTTTCATATAAAATACATATAATTCTCGAGCCTACATAATAATTTAAGAGGAAAACTTCTTAATTTCATTAGGTCTCTTGTATCATATCTTTTTAAAAATATTTAAAAAGATTTCTTCTTAATTTTAGTAGTTGTCCTCTTAAAAATATTTAAAAAGGTTTCATCTTATTTTCTCATACACTTCATATAAAATACATATAGTTCTAATATAATACTAAATAATACTAAAATTAATAAAATTTCTTGTCTAAAAACAAAAAAAAATATTTCGATTCGGCAGGATTCAAACCCGGGCCATTCAGATTTCTATCCGAGCTCGCTAACCAATATGCCATGTCGAGTTAAACCAGAACTGAAGGAAATATCTCATTTAAGTTCAAACGAAAATATGCAAAACAATTCTCATTCCTAAAAAACAAAATTTTGTTTGACTTTAATATTAGTGAGACTCATGCAGGGTCGCAAATTTTGCGAAATGGGAAACTTTGCGAAATGGGAAATGAACTGTCAAAATTTGTATGGAAGAAATTTTACGAAGCGTGACAAACTTTCCCATTGGTTTTCGCTTCGCAAAACGTCGTAAGTTATTTCGCATAATAATCTGGGCGGGCATACACGGCCCATCGCGTTTGACAAGCCTAGGACGTAATGTAAAAATAGGTTTAAGCCTTCATTTGTCGAAGAAAAAAACAGTTTGAACATAAATAAACTTTAATTTATCGAAAAAAAATCAAATTTATCAAATTAAGAATAGTTTTTCATTATATCATAATTCAATTGCCAATAATTCAACCTTGCCGTCAGGCATGTTTTACGATGTGAGAGAGCCTTATCGTGAAGCAGCTGATTGATTTTTGGCAAACATGTCGAACATTCGAAGGGTCGCTCATGAAGCTTCGGAAAATTTGCGATCGCAAAATTTACGAAGGCTATTTGCGACCCTGCATGAGTCCCACTATTATAAATGAATAAAAGCCCTGGCTTTCGATTCGGCGAACATGGTGTCACGAGTGAGCACATGACTAGAAATCGAGAATTCCCAGGTTCAAATCCCATACAGAACAATTCAAAATAGAATAAATATGATATCATATTAAATGAAAATAAATATATAAACAAGAAATATATAATATACCCATAAAAACAAGCAAAAGTAAGAGAAGGGGAACGAAGGAGGGAGGGACCCCCAATAAATGTAAAAGATTTTTTTAATTAAATAAAAATATTTAAGAAGAAATCTTTGTAAATTTATAGGGTCATCTACTTACAAATATTTAAGAAGAAATCCTTTTAAAACTATTGGGAAATCTTATTAAATATATTTAAAAAGAAAATCTTCTTATTTTTAAGAAGATATCTCCTTGGCTAAAAACCATAGAGAAATCTTTTTAACTTTGTTATAGTTTAGTCGGATTTTATGTGCCTTTTTGGCTGTGTGCACATATTTACAGAAGATGTTCTTAGAGTGACTGCGACCTAAATCATAAATTTCTAGGACACTGTTGACGATGGCTTTCAGCTTATATTATTAGTAGACAGCGGATTTTATGCACTTTTTTGTTTTAAGTCAGAATGAAATAAAATTTTGAATTTGGACTTCTTCAAAGACCTATTTTTGATTTAAGACTGCATATCCAAAATATGCAAAAACATATGCAAGAATATGCAAAAACATATGCAAGAATATGCAGGAATATGCAGGAATATGCAGAATAAAAACAGTATATTTTGTATATAAATTGAGATATTTTATTTTCGTTGACATTTGGAAAATAAAAAATTTAATAACATAGGCTTCGTGGCGTAGTTGTCTGAGATGCCAACTTACGATTTGGAAGTATGTGGGTTCGATTCCCACCCTGGTCGCGTTTTTTTTCTTTTTTTTTTATTAATTCAAAACTTCGCCTAAGCGTCCAACCTTGGGAGCTTAAGTTTAACTTAAGCGGTACTTTTTAAAGCACTCTGAAATTGATTCTGTCGCTTAAGCAACGTTGAATCATTAAAGGAGGGTTAAGTGTGCACTGTGAAACTGGGCATGAGAAAACTTTATGCTTTGGTTCAATATGAAAACTCACATATTTTTTGCACCTGACGCATATTAATTGATTGCCATCAAACTCAAAACATGCCGATTGAGTTTCATTGAGCCAATTATTTATTTGTGCTCTTTTGGAAGCAAACTTCGTTTTCGGCATCTTATACGTTCATTTAAAAATCGAAGTAAAATTATAACTTTTGATTCAAATGACAAATATTAGCAACGGTTTTGCATTTGCCTACTAGATCAGCAGTTGTATTTCGCGTAAGACAAGTCGAAAACAATTATTTCATAAGGTTTTTTTCGTGCATATTAGTGCATATTCCTGCATATTTTTGCATATTGGAAATATGCAAGAATATGCAAGAATATGCATTTATGCAAAATATGCAAAATGAAATAGGGCTCATTTGCAATATTTTCTTATGAAACGAATTTGTGTGCAAACAAAATTTAAATCCGATCATCTATTAAAGATATGCATTTGCATATTATCCGCTGTCTAATTATTAGTCAAGGCATATCAATATAACAAAATATCTAGTAAATCGCACAAGAAGGTTAAATGACAAACAATTGCACCCGCGATCTGACATCAAAATCGCGGGTGCAACCAATTTAAATGATTTAATTTATGTTACGTTTTGGTTTCTTCTTACTTTCACAAAGTTTCAGAAGGTAAACTCTTTATTTCTGTGAAAAAAGTAAACTTTTACACTTTTTGTATCGCGGGTGCAACAAGTCAACAGTGTATTTTAGGAATCAATAATGCTTAATAAATACGAACATATACTATTTTTTTTTTTGCAACGTGAGGATAAATTAATATTTCTATTTCAATTTAGTCGGCAAAAGGAAACCTCAAACTGTCGGCAACGGCTGTTTTGTGACAGCTTAAAAAGGTATGACTTTAAAGTTTTGCAAGGATTTTTTAAAAGTAAGTAAGATTTTCAAACGCGCCAATTAATGAAATATGGAGTTAAATCAAAATTAAATAAATTTAATATTAAATAAAGACTTTCTTCTTTGCCCTACTGAAAAAAAAAACAACTAATATCGTTCTTAAAATATTAATATCGGAAATCGTGCATAGCGGAGTCGCCCATATGTTTTTATAATAAAAAACTTTAATTAAGAATATAATCTCAATTTCCCGGAATTAAATCTGAATTTAAGAACAAAACTATACAAACAAGAATCGCAATGTTTAATTTGAGAGCAAATTCTGAAGTTTCGGAACAAAAGTCTAGCAATGAAAAATTTAATCTTGAATTATTATTAAAATCTTAATTTTCCACAATTAAATTTCGATTTTAGAAAAAAACTCTAGAAACAAGAGCCTCAAGCTTGGATTTTGGTATCCAGTGTGGCCATTTAAGCCTTTTTAAAATTAAATTTAGTCCTTTTTTTTTTGGTTTTCCCCTGTAGTCAGTAGGACACCCCCGATATTTGTGACATTCCAAAGTGCCAGTCCTTGATGACTAGCCATTTTACCAACCACATGAACCTGGAAGAGTAGACAGGCTTCAATTCGCAATTCCCTTTTCGCTATGAGTGATTGTTTTTGCTGTTGTTTAATTTAAGCTCGCAATTTGGTCAAACGACCGACAAGATTCAATAGCTCAGTGGCTTAAACTGTGGATTGACAGTCGTGAGGTCCAGGGTTCTATCACTGCTGGCGGCGCAAATGTTCCATAATCTTTTAATTTTTTTAAAAGTACATTCTATTTGGTCTTACTTTAGTTGTTTATGGTGGCTCTGGGAAAGCGTAGGAGACGCGTGCTATGCTCTTCATCCCAGATTCCGAGATCCGATTCCCAGCACAGGCAAAAAGGATTGTAATATTCTAAGCCTAGCACAGTTTTTTCAAAAAATCGCATATTAGGGGAACATTATGAAGAAAAAAATATCCCCCTAAATTTTTAAGGTTTCATTTTTATACCCGACACACTCTAGGTCGAGGGTATTTTGCGTTTGAGTGGTTGTGTGTAACACCCATAACTAGTCGAGATAGACCATACAAATTGTATATAGATATGATCAGCGTCACCAGGAGATTCGATTTAAACATCTCCGGTCGTCTGTCTGTCCGTCTGTCTGTCTGTCTGCATTCAGTTTTCTTATCGAAAGAGTTAAGTTATCTTGACGAAAATGGGATGCGTGCTCACGGGGACATAAATAAGAACAAGTTCGAGAATGGACTCGATCGGACCATTTTTAGGGGTACCTCCAGTACTAGGGTCTGATACGAAAATCACAAAAACTGATCTAAAATCGAAGTTTTTCATTATATTTTAATGAAATTTGATACTTGAACATGTTAAGAGGCAAGTAATACGATTTCTAAAAATTTAAACAGTGGGCGTGGCGAAAGGGCGTTTTCCGAAAATTGTCCCCTACACCTGAAATTCAAATGGGACTTGAACGAGATTTGGCACTTATGCTTCATTTCTAGCCATAAACAACCTCCCAAAAAATTTCCTTGATCGATTCATTATTAAGGGTACCTCCAGTACTAGGGTCTGTTACAAAAATTCCAAAACTGCTTATAAATCGGACTTTTAAGAAATATTTCAATGAAACTTGGCCTTTATGGCCTTAACCAGCGCTTGACATTTAAAATTATTGGAATATGTGTATCTGTGTCTGGTATTCTGTTGTCAGGCTCGCCTGACTATAACACCCTTACTTGTTTTTATTTTAAATGGTTAATTTTCAAGTTAAAAAATTTTGGAGTGCTAAATTCGGTAAGCTCGTTCCCCAAAACCTTAGCGAACTTAAACTCAAGTCAGTTTTTTGGCCAACAAACAAAATTCATTCGTTAAGCGTACACAAAGAAAACGATACCACATAAAATGGAACAAAACATTAAAATTTCTCTATATTTTATCTGATTGAACCCATAGAGAAAAACTTATTGTTTATATTAACGAAAAGTTGAACGAAAAGTTAGGAAGACAGATAACTTTTTAATTTTGCTATGAATTCTTGTAGAAAAACCTCGTCGGCGGGTTCAATCCCTACTCCAGCGAAGGTTTTTTTTTTTTTGATAAATAGATCATTTAACATATGGGCATTTCCAAGTAGCAAAATAGGTCGAAAATTGGTAAATTCTTGCCTCTTTTAGGTCCCAATATTTTCTAGACCTAACCTAAATAGGGCAAAATTACGTCCGTGCGTCGTCGCTGCGACGTAAGTGGGGAACAGAATGGAATTCAGGCACGGCAGAACAGATTTTTCCCGAGTGGGTAGTAGAGGTGGGAAAAAATCGATGTTAACATCGATACATCGATAGTATCGATGTTTTTAAGTTAAAATAAATAATAATGAAAAGAACTAGTAAAATTAAAAATCTTATTTTTGAAAAAACAAATGATACGCCCTTTCTATCCGAAGCTAACGATATGTACATATGTACCTACATCTATATGTACACACATACAACATTCCAAGTCCGAAGTTTTGTGGTTCAGAAGTTATAAGTATTTTTCCATTTGTGGAGGTAGGAGTGGGCGGATCACGCCCATATTTTGCAGTAATATCCCAATGAGTGAAAGGTATGTACGTTCCAAGTCCGAAGTGAATATGTTCAGTAGTTCAGGAGTTATTAGCATATTTTATTTGTGGGGGAAGCAGTGGGCGGATCACGCCCATATTTTTCAATAACATCCCAATGGGTCCAAGGTATATATGATCCAAGTTTGAAGTGAATGTGTTCAGTGGTTCAGAAGTTACGAGCATTTTTATATATGTATGTAAACAAATGCTACCGCAAAGCATATGCAATATTGTACATGCGTACATACATAGAATACATTCCGCATTCTTGGAAAGGCGCGCCGTCGCATATAGAAAAATGCTCATAACTTCTGAACCACTTAACATATTCACTTCAAACTTGGAACATATATACCTTGGACTCATTGGGATGTTATTGAAAAATATGGGCGTGATCCGCCCACTGCTTCCCCCACAAATAAAATATGCTAATAACTCCTGAACTACTGAACATATTCACTTCGGACTTGGAACGTACATACCTTTCACTCATTGGGATATTACTGCAAAATATGGGCGTGATCCGCCCACTCCTACCTCCAAAAATGAAAAAAATACTTATAACTTTTGAACCGCCAAACGTATTAACTTCCGACTTGGAATGTACAACATATCATACATGCAGTAAATGCCTCCGAAATAATAGAATAACATTTTATTTAAAAAGACAATTATTAGGGTAAAATTTTTACGTATTAAATTTTCGCGGCCAAGTATTTTCCAAATACTTCCGTTTGGTAGTTTTGGCTTATGTCGTTTAATGCTTTTCATTCTTTATTAACGCAAAGATACAGGCTCTACGGAAACATTGCATATTAACTCAAAATGAAAAAATTGGAAAAAAAATTTTTGTCAAAACTGGCATTCCAAAAATTTCGTGAAATTTTTACTGAGTAAAATAGCCACTTGGAAAATTTCGAGTGGGTAAAATACCCACTCGGAAAATCTCGAGTGGGTACAACTACCCCATGTAAACGCCGTTCTGCCGTGCCTGATGGAATTCGCTTAGCGGTAATAAAAGTGCACAATTGGGCATTGCGACTTCAAAGTCACGGCGAAAAGAGGTCTACCAAATGTTAGTCAAAAAGAAGTCCGTACGACGTCTAAAAGACCAATTTGCGACCTAATTGGACTTATGAGTAAAATGAAGTTGGAGAGAGAAAAAGTGAATGAAAAGTGAAAAGAGAGTGAGCGATATATGTATCGATTGTAATCGATTTTCAATGAAATGTCGTCTATTAAATGAAATGCAAATAAATAAAAGACTTTATGCAAACACATTTCTCGATTGCAAAGAGCGAAACACATATGCCAGCCAAATTTTTTGGTCAAATCGTTCCTTCTACCTCTTATTTTTTCATGGGCCTTTCCAATTAAGAAAGATAAAATAAATTTTTTGAAATAAAAATATTTTTCCATACAAAAAGCTTGCTCTTAAGCAGCTGTTATACGAAAAAAGATGGAGAAGTGTAAATTGCGACCACAAAGTCCAAATCACTTATTTTTCTGACCAAATAGGTAACATCGACTTTGATATTGCGACCTATAAGTCGAAATTCCCAAGTTAGGTATTTGCGACTTTAAAGTCAAAAAAAATTTCTGACCTAAAGTGTCCTATTAGCGCTTTTCAACTTGAAAAAGCCCTATTAGGTCATTTATTACCTATTTTAGCGCTAATAGGTAATTTCGACCTATTAGAGCATTTTGAAATCTGTTCGACCTATTATTAGGGCATTTTGACGTAAAACCGACCTGAAATTAAATATTTCGACTTGATTTTTCACACACACACTTACATGGGGCAGTTCACATCATGCTGTGATAGTGCAATGTGAAACCTTTCCCAGCAGCGAATGTAATGCATGCTTCATCGATGCTTCATCGATGACAAGTAATGCCATTTGATGACACACTCGATTCCTTTCCTGTTGAAATATGCATTACATTTAACATTGTGTGACATTGGCGGTAAGCGGTAAAGGATTCTGCTGCATTACCTTTCATCAATGCAGTCATTGAACCAATGACGTTTTATTGTTGGATTACCCTTATCTCTTGCGCTGCATTACTTTCGTATATAAATTCATTGATTACCCAAAGATTATTTTCACCGATGCATTCCAAATAAAAACACGCATTACTAATAGGCGATTGGTATTGAAAAGCCGCTCCTATTGCATTACCTAGAATCAAATCTGAATCCGGTTTTCGCTCAAAGTAATGCAGAATTTTCTAAAATGTATTGCAGCAATTGATAAACTATCGAAAAAAGGTAATGCAGCCAATGCCATTATGATAAACTTAGAAATTTTTAGCAAAAAACTTTAACCAAAATACAATGCAAATAAAATTGATGAAGTATTTGAAATAGTGGAGTTGATTACTTTTGAGAAGCAATTAATGCATATTGTAATGCTATTGCATTATTTTGGAGTTGATTCTAGAGTTGATGGCATTGGCATGCAATCGCAGTTTCGCTGCTGGGTTGTTTTGCTAGATGCTGACGTCACATATGATTTGATTCGTAAAGGGCTAGAGTGGAATTATTTTCTGCGATCTATTATTTCTATGTCGTTTTATTCGTTGTATTTTTCTAGAAACAAATTTCATTTCAACGAAAAGTCTATCCAATCAATGTAAGTTTCTTGAGCCCACAAAGTGAAATATCCATACGAAGTTTGGACTATAGCACCAAATCCTGGCGCCATCTAACAACTTAAGGCAAAAATAGCCAAAATTTTTTTTGTGAGCCCACCCATGAATATAATTACCCAACGGGAAACGGTAAGCAAAGTAAGTTAAACATGCAACGAAACTACCCATTACGTTAGCAATGAATTTTTGTACAGCGATGTTCTAGGAAAATCGTGCATTACGACTGTAATTGAAACTGTAAGCACATGTCAATTTGGTTGTTGTTGGTAGAAAATATAACAAAAACTTTCTACTCCTAAAAATTCCGATAACCTGGTACTGCATAGTTCCACTTCTTTGAACTTATAAATGAATCATTAAATTACAAAGTTCATGATTTACGTATTTTCCCGTTGGGTATTCCGACGCAACTGAAAACAATTATTTCTAAGCTACAATTTCGTATAAGAAATCGCAGGAGTGATGTCATCCTACAATGAAAAATGATAATACACACGTGTTTGCGCAAGCTTAGATATTCTTCGATATGTACAATGACAAATTGTACGGATTTCTGACGATCAGTATTGCCAGGTTTTTTTTTAGAAAAACCTGACAAGCTAAGAAAAATATCTTCACTGAAGATAATTTATTTTTTAATTCAATTATAATATAATATTTTTCAAAACAAAAAGAAAGCATTAATGTCAAAGGGTATTGCTCTATGTTAAGGTTTTTTTCAATTCGGATTTTTCCAACTCGGAGGGGGTTTTTCTGAAGTTTCTAAAGAGATTTTTGGAAAGTCTTTGAGGGATAAGCTGCGCTTGAATAATGGCAACAATGAATTAAAATATTTATTAAAATCACCAATATTTTCAAGTGATACCAAAAATCTTTAAAGTGAAGATTTTTTGTATGGAGTTTCTATTTATTTTGTGTATTTGTTTTTAAGAAAATTCTTCACTTCTGGCAACAATATGGAGAGCGTGCTAGTTGTAATCATAGATTAGTCACATTAGGTCAAAATAGCTCATAAAACTTTTTTTTATGTGACCTATTTCGACTTCAAAGTTACATCGACTATGAAGTCCCAAAATCAAGTCCGCGCGTTTTTGAAGTCGCAGCATGCAATACAATTAGTCAACTTTTGTCCCTATTTCGCCCTATAAGTCACAGGGACATTAAAGTCGCATATAAGTCGAAAAACTTGGCGGTTTGCCCTAAAGAAATTACCTAATTTGGAAGTCAAAGTCAAGTCAATATTAAGTCGCAAAATAGGGCATTTTTGCTTATTTGCGACAAAAAATCTACTTGTAAGTCGAAACGATTTTGAAGTCATAAAATTGGTCAAATAAAGGTAATTGGGACCTTCTAAACGGACTTTAAAGTTTGGTCTCATATAAAGCCGGAAAAAAAAGTCTGAAATAGGGTAGTTTCAACCAAAATAGGTCGATGCGACTTACTCTTGGTCGAAGCGCCCTATTTTCCTACTTGGGCAGAGATGTCAACCGCAGCAAAAAATTCAAAGCCTATATAAGCTTGTTGTTTTCACATATACTTATATAGAATCGATCAAATTTAATTAATTTAAGCATATTCCACATTTATCCCAAACACATTTTGAAATATTCAAATGCACAGTCGCACAAGTGCAAAAGTAATGTTTTGAATATTTATATTTCCGTTTTGTTTTGATCAATGTTCGTAATAACATCCACTATGCTTTGATATTTGCACTTTTAAATATCGTTTTATATTTGAGGAATGTAAGAAAAATGCAAAGGGAACGATGCAATCGCCAATTACGGTAAATTTTTTCTTTACTTTATCGTATATTTCGGTGAAGCGTGCGACATTGAAAAATAACATTTGTTATCAGTGAATCAAAGGTGTTTGTGCAACGCAATCCAAATATTCGTGGCAAATAGATATTTGTATTGAAAATTAAATTTTAAAAATTGTGCTGCAAAATAATCAATGCTTTGGTCGTGAGACATATTTAAAGTTTGTAGTGCGTGCGACATCGTAAGTGTAAAATGTATAAGTTTCGCACTCTTGAACCTATACCTATTTCAATTTTTTTTACTTGCAACCATATTTTTCTGCAAGAAACTCAACACCTAGAAAATGTATGCTCATATGGACTGATGCAGTAATAGATTAAGAATAAAATAATAGTTGGGAAATATAATTATTTTTACAGGTTTCAATAGAAAATGAATGATTGTTCCAGAAATGCGAAATTTTGAGTTGTACCACCTTAGCAACAAGGGTGTGATAGGTCAACTTACCAAAAAAGAGTACTCTGAGTTTCCCCAGAATAAGACTAGTCAAAATGAAGAGTATTTTGTGTTAAACAACTGACAACTGAGTGGTTATTTTTTAATTACAAGCCAATGTTAAAAAGAATTTTTGTTGTGAAAATAAATATATTGAAACATTTAAAGTTATTTATCATCATCTTCTCCATGTCCAATTACATAAAAAGTACACACTAAAGTAAAACCTATGTTGCAACAAAATGACGCATTCGACACGAAGCGTGCAGCAGTGATTCAAATAAAATAAAAAATTATACTGCTCAATATTTTTGAATCAAATACAAAATAGTTTTAAGATACATCAATGTACAACATTCCAAAATAAAAAGCATTTAAATAATGCAGCATGTTTCGCTGAAATCAGTGGTTGAACTATTCGCCTCAAAACTGGCTTCTGTTTTTGTAGCGTACGAATGCCTTAGTTTTTTGTAATTATCTTGAAAACGAACTTTTTCCAGAAATAAATCTTATCACCAATTTCAGTGCTGGTCAAGAGCTTTAACTTCCGCCTTTTGTCCAAATAAAAAAAAAATCGTATATCACCTTTTTATATCCAGTGTAAGCAGGGTATATAAGTTTTGTGCGAATCTTGTAGCAGCCAGAACTAAGCTCCGTAGATATAGACATATGTATATTCTTGATCGGGAGCAAAAACTGAATCGATTTAGACATGTTTTTCTTGCCGTCTGACCGTCCGTCTGTTGTCGGATCTATTCCGAAGCGGCTGGACCAACCAAGTGGAAATTTGGCACACAGGTATATTGGGATCCAAGTATGATCATAAATAAAAATGGGGACATCCGGCAACTGCCACGCCCACATATGAATTTAATGTGTTTTCAGTAAAATGCTTGTAGCTTGCTAACCACTGAACACATTTCATTGATATTAGATGCACTGGTAAACTACGAAAATGGACATATCCTGGAAGAAAATGACTACCGTCTTCCTCGAGCCACGCTCACAAATAAGGGTTTATCGTAGCTTGTGAAGTAAAAGGCGTAGAAGCTTCCAATTCACAACATTGGTTGACCAAGGTAAATGAAAGGTGTAGGGGAACAATTTCTGTGGCCCGCCCACTGCCACGCCCACAAATGGAGACTTTTCGTAACTTCCGAAAAAACTGGCGTAGAAGCTTGAAATTCGCTACAAAGGTTGACCAAGTTGAACGAAAGTGGAAGAAAAAAATTTATGTAGCTTGCCCACTACCACGCCCACAAATGGAGATTTTTTTTAACTTATGAAGCATAAGGCGAAGAACGAGCACGTTCCGTCCACTGTCAAGCCCGCAAACAATAATTTTGTGTATCTTTCGTACGGAAAGGCAAAACATAGTGCGCCAATAATGTCGGGATGCTCGGTTTTTCAAAGTCGGGCTTGACCGACTTTAGCTTTCTTACTTGTTCATTTTGAATGCGTGCGAATGTCGCGTTTGGAAGTGCCAAATATACATTATTTAAGTGGCTCTGGGATAGCGTAGGGGATGGGTGCTATGCTCTTGATCCCAGGGTCCGAGGTTCGATTACCGGCAAAAGCGAAGAGAAAGCGTCAGAAAAGCTAAAAATTTGGGTGTCATTATTAACTCAAAACGAACTTGCTCTGGTCATGTCAACAATGTGGTCCTTAAAATTTTCCACTGCCTTCGTAACTTACGAGAAACTGCGTGCTACACGCCTGTTGAAATCAGGTATCGATTAGCTAAACAACTTCTCCTGACTTTAATATTTTACTTTAGTCCTGTTTATTGCAAATTGGACTCTGAATCAAACCACAAGCTGCAGCTAGCCTATAATTTTATAGTGCGATACGTTTATGGACTAAAGAAATATGAGCACATAAGCTACTGGTGCTGTAAATTTCTCAGCAGATACATAGAAAATTATATCGCGGTGAGAAACTGTCTGTTTCTTTATAAAATAATCAGCAGTAGATCACCAAACTATTTATACAGTCAGCTCCGCTTCGGCAACTCAAGCCGATCTAACAATCTCATCATTCCGCGATATACATATTTAAATTCCTCTCGATTCTTTTTCATACACGCTATTCGTCTGTTGAACAATCTACCAAATGAAATAAAAAAATCAAATAGAGAGTGTCTCTTTAGGCGTGCATGTATGGGTTTTTTTTCTTGCGTTTGATAAGCAAGATACTTATGTACCTACTTACATAACAATAATTCTCTTCCCTTTTCATCTACTGCCTCAATTCTTCTTCTATTTCGCATCACTTTATAGTCTTCCTTTCATTTTAAAAGCACTCCACTTTTTTCTTTAGTCTAAATGTAAAAAAAAAATCCCTTCTCAAATAAAATTAGTTTTTGTTTTCTTTTTTATTTTTCCTTCATCTTCCTTTTTCAAATAAAACTGGCATATATTAATTAATAATTAATTAATTACTACATACCTACTCTTATACTTCTTTTTTCATCTTATCTTCTTATTTTCTATCTTTTTTTTTGAATATTATTATTTATTCTTACCTAAAAGATTGCGAATCTTACGTACTAATGGAAAACTATTAATAAATGAAATAAATGAAAAATGAATTTCTTGAAAGAGCTTGTGGGTAAACGTATTTAAAGACGCGATGAAAGCAGCTTTTGTATTGGTTGACAACTCACTTTCTTGCTCCCCGTATTTGTTCCTTAAAATTTACTTGCCTGTTTCATTCTCCATTTTTCCAAAAATTTTGTTGCCTGTGACAGGGTTCGAACTCGGACCTTCCATATTGCAAATCTAACACACTTCAACTTCGCCAACGCGAGATCTCATTTGAGCTTGCTTGATTTGTTATATCAATGTAAGTGCAAAACAACTGCTTTGTCTTTTTAAACTCTGGAGTGAAAACGGAACTAATATACTCTTATAAATCAATAAGTCTTGCTTTTAATATCAAAAACGCTTCTTCTTAAATCGATTTTCTTTCAATAAGAATGTTTTATCAACACATAATTTTTATAAAAATTTCACATAGTTTGATTAATGTGGTGACCTTATTATTTTACTATATCAAGAAGTTTTCCATATTCTTCAACAGAAGTATTCAGGTGTGTGATTGGATTCCCGGGAATTCATTTCCCCGGGAAATTGAAATAAATACTCGGGAATTTAAATATGTTCGAATTTTTTTAATTCGAAAATTTTATCGTATAGCCGCTCTTTTGTTTTTGACAATGTCATTTCTTTCAAAATTGCCATACATTCTTCAAAATATTGGAGGAACGATATTCCCTTTCCCCAAAATTTGGGGAAAGGGAATCCAATCACATGCCCGATTAAGATATTCACATGAAATGTATCAGGACATCTATTAAGATTTTTAAATAAGATTTTCTCGATGCATTCAAAGAGTTTTCTCTATGGAAAAAGGGTATTATTCAAATAGTTAGACCATCTTATTGATTTTGTGGGGTGATATTTTTATGAGTGTAATGGTTAAGACGTTCGCCAACCGAACTTGGAGGGTCAGCTAGAAAAATAAGATTTAAAATAAAAAAAATAAATAAAAAAGTAATAATATATATACAGGGTGTTCCGTTTGTGAAGGTCAACCGGTTGGGAGCTGATTGAGGAGGTCAGAACTAAAAAAAAAATCTTATGGAAGGGGGGTCGCAAATGCAACCCTGAGGAGTGATAGGGCCTTAAAGTTTTTAGGCAGTTGGTGTGTATTTCTTTTAGGCAAAATTAAATTGATGGTAAAAATTAGACCCATTGAGGAAAAAATTAACGGTGAAAGTTTAAAATTCTGACAAAACTTTCAATTTTTTTACTTTGGAAGCCATTTTGGTATAAAAAGTGTCCAATTAACACCCAAATTTTTTATTTTAATCGAAATGCTGGGTCGTGAGCTTTCTTAACAAAATTCGGTATGCGTGCTCACGGGGACATAAGTACAAACAAGAGAATTGATCCGATCAGATTATTTTAAGGGATATCTCCATTACTAGGAGTTGTTACGAAAATCACAAAAACTGCCATTTACTGCGGAATTTACGAAAATTCTCAATTTGTGGGCGTGGCAGTGGACGGGCCGCATACATTTTTTTCTACACTTTCCATTCGCCTTGGTCAACCTATGTCGCGAATTTTAAGCTTCTATGGCTTTTACTTCGGAAGTAACGTAAAATCTCCTTTTGTGGGCGTGGCAGTGGGCAAGCCACATACAATTTTTTCCTACACCTTTCATTCGCCTTGGTCAACCTATGTGGCGAGCTTGAAGCTTCTACGCCTTTTACTTCGGAAGTTACGAAAAATCAAAATTTGTGGGCGTGGCAGTGGGAGGGCCACCTGAATTTTTTTCTTACACCTTGCATTCGCCTTGGTCAACCTTTGTTGAGAATTTGAAGCTTCTGTGCCTTTTACTTCACAAGTAACGATAAACCTTTATTTGTGGGCTTATCAGTAGCGTGGTGAGGGGGGAGCGAAGGGGGCAGTCGCCCCGGGCGCCAAATCATATTTAAAATTCTATGAAGGTATTTTTATTGTGGCCGATTGGAGGGGGCGGCATTTCCTGCATTGTGCCCCCATCGGGCCCCGGGCGCCGAAATGTCTCGCTACGCCACTACGCTTATATGTGGGCGTGGCTCAAATCGGCGGCGTCCATGTTTTTTCAGGATAGCTTACAAGTACACTAAATATCAAAAAAATGTGTTGAGTGGTTCGCAAGTTACCAGCATTTTACTGAAAACACATTAAATTCGTTTGAGGGCGTAAGTCTCCCATTTTTACTTAGGGTCATACTCGCATGCCGGTTTACCTGTGTGCCACATTTCGACTTGGTTGGTCCAGCCGTTTCGGAGGAGATCCGACCACAGGCGGACGGACAGACGGTAAGACGGACAGACGGACATGTCTAAATGGATTCAGTTTTTGATCCTGTTCAAGAATTTATATATATGCCTTTATCTAGATAGCTTAGTTCTGGCTGTTCCAAGATTAGGTATAGAAATCAAAAGCATGAAAACTGACCTAATATAGTGATGCGGCGATGTGTAGGAGTTTGTTTAATAATTTTGTTTAGTTCAAGAATTTTTTTTAATTAAATTTTAATTAAAATGTCTTTTTATACCTTTTCCGAAGGAAAGGGTATATTAAGTTTGGCTCGGAGTATGTAACATACCAAAGGAGTCGCGATAGATATAGACATATATATATATTCTTGATCAGGGTGACAAGAGGAGTCGATCTAGCCATGTCTGTCTGTCTGTCTGTCTGTCTGTCTGTCTGTCTGTCTGTCGGTCACACTTTAGTTTTTCGTAATTCACCCCTAAGCCATGAAAGATATCATATTGAAATTCGGCATGGACATGAACCAGGTAAATGTCCGAAAAACTGCATAAAAATTGTTTTCGTAGTCCCTCTTTGGGTCGTGGGAAGTGGTTCAGAAGTTTCAAAAATCACGATTTTTAAGGTTTTTCCTGGATAACTTTTTTACTATACATCCCAGCTAATTGAAATTTGGTGTGTGTATAGCTACCATGTAGACTTAAGCTTTCGCTGAAAAAAAATTGCGACATCGCTATAACTATGGTCATCATCCTACATATAAGAAAAAAACACTTTTTCTCTTATTCTCATATCTGTATACAAAAATGATTTTTTTTTGCTTCTTCCGATTGTGTATTTTGCCGCCAAATAAAGTCGTCACTTAAGGTTAAAATTTGACCATGACCACCATTCGCGAAATTCGCAAAAATTTGATTTTCACTATTTTGAATTGAGTATTTCGCAGCTAAACAAAATGTCCTCTAAGGGTTATAATTTTATCAAGACCACCATTCGCGAAATTCGCAAAAAATTGATTTTCACTATTTTAAATTTAGTATTTCGCAGCTAAACAAAATGTCCTCTAAGGGTTAAAAATTTATCAAGACCACCATTCGCGAAATTCGCAAAAAATTGATTTTCACTATTTTGAATTTAGTATTTCGCAGCTAAACAAAATGTCCTCTAAGGGTTAAAAATTTATCATGACCACCATTCGCAAAATTCGCAAAAATTTGATTTTCACTATTTTAAATTGAGTATTTCGCAGCTAAACAAAATGTCCTCTAAGGGTTAAAAATTTATCAAGACCACCATTCGCGAAATTCGCAAAAAATTTATTTTCACTATTTTGAATTTAGTATTTCGCAGCTAAACAAAATGTCCTCTAAGGGTTAAAAATTTATCATGACCACCATTCGCGAAATTCGCAAAAATTTGATTTTCACTATTTTGAATTTAGTATTTTGCAGCTAAACAAAATGTCCTCTAAGGGTTAAAAATTTATCATGACCACCATTCGCGAAATTCGCAAAAATTTGATTTTCACTATTTTAAATTGAGTATTTCGCAGCTAAACAAAATGTCCTCTAAGGGTTAAAAATTTAGCAAGACCACCATTCGCGAAATTCGCAAACATTTGATTTTCACTATTTTGAATTTAGTATTTCGCAGCTAAACAAAATGTCCTCTAAGGGTTAAAAATTTATCATGACCACCATTCGCAAAATTCGCAAAAATTTGATTTTCACTATTTTAAATTGAGTATTTCGCAGCTAAACAAAATGTCCTCTAAGGGTTAAAAATTTATCAAGACCACCATTCGCGAAATTCGCAAAAAATTGATTTTCACTATTTTGAATTTAGTATTTCGCAGCTAAACAAAATGTCCTCTAAGGGTTAAAATTTGACCATGACCACCATTCGCGATTTTTTTTTGCTTAGTAATAATCTCGAGTTTTAGAAGCTAAATCGAAGTACAGATAAGGTATAAATAGATATCCAAGCTAGAACAACGAAAACGGCAGGAATTTTCGTTAAGGTAATGTTTTAACATATTTTAGGCTGAGGAAAAGGTATGTGTGCAATCGGCTTTGCCGATGTAAACTTCTTTACTTGTTTTTTTTAAAAAAAGTTTTTGTATGTAATATGTTTTAGTATTTTTATTGGACATTTCCGTGAAAATGACAAATGGAGTCTTTCAAAAACTTTGCAAAAACTGAATAAAAATAAAACACAAACACGACATTTCTAAAATGTACAAAAATTAATGTGTTATATTATATGATATGCATTGTTTTATAATTCTTTAAATCTATATATATATAAAATAATGTTGCGAAATGTGTTTGTGTTGAACTTTCTCGGCACTGGCAGAACCGATTTGCATGCAGTTTTTTTTGTTTGAAAGGTGAAGTCTGCCTGAATGTTTTAAGCTATATGGGTCATTCTTTTACAAATCGTACGGATTTGACGGATAAAAAGACGAGGGTACTTGAAATTTCTCGAAACTTTTTTTGTGTATTATATATGTAAAATAAGTCGACATGTATGTAATTTTTTTTTGTTTTTGTTTTTTTTAAAGAAATAATCGTTGAATTAATAATCACATAGTTAGCGATTTTGCTTGTCTTTGGAGGCTGATATCTTCACTTCAGTTTGTCAAAAATCCAAAAATCTTTTTTTATCCTGCATGAAATTGAGTCCACTTTTTAGGAAAATTTTCAAAAAAATTTTATACCGTTAAATAGTAAGAAATTTCGACAATTTAAATGTTTAAAGTCGATTTTTCTACACTAGCCCAGACGATAGAAAATTGAAACATACGTCATCGGATTCCTTGTTCAATTCTCTATCAAAGTCATGTTTCAAAAAAGTGGCGCCGTTATTCATAAAGTTAGAAAAAATTAATAAAAATAAAAAAACGACACGTTTCAGTTCCTTTCGTACTGTACTTTGCTGAGAGCAAATCAAAATGCAAAAAAAGCTTACTGAGTTTACGTTTGCCTAGTTCCGAAAAATCGAAATAAGCGAAAATACAATCCGTTTGCCATTGCCGTTTGCCAAACATGCTTTGCGCTGCGCAATAAACTAATTGTTTCTAACTTTATGAATAACGGCGCCACTTTTTTGAAACATGACTTTGATAGAGAATTGAACAAGGAATCCGATGACGTATGTTTCAATTTTCTATCGTCTGGGCTAGTGTAGAAAAATCGACTTTAAACATTTAAATTGTCGAAATTTCTTACTATTTAACGGTATAAAATTTTTTTGAAAATTTTCCTAAAAAGTGGACTCAATTTCATGCAGGATAAAAAAAGATTTTTGGATTTTTGACAAACTGAAGTGAAGATATCAGCCTCCAAAGACAAGCAAAATCGCTAACTATGTGATTATTAATTCAACGATAATTTCTTTAAAAAAAACAAACACAAAAAAAAATTACATACATGTCGACTTGTTTTACATATATAATACACAAAAAAAGTTTCGAGAAATTTCAAGTACCCTCGTCTTTTTAGGTGTACGATTTGTAAAAGAATGACCCATATGCGACATTGGTGCGTGTGCGACATTGGTGCGTGTGCCGTGAGATATCAGCATTTTTGTGAGTTGTAAGAATTGATAGATAGAAAGATTGATAGATTGATTGATTGACAGATTGATAGATTGATTGATTGATATATTAACAGATTGATAGATTGAAGGATTGACAGATTGATAGGTTGATAGATTGAAAGATTGATAAATAAACAGATTGACAGAATGATAGATTGATGGATAAATATATTGAAAAATTGATAGATTGAGAAATTGATAGATTTACTGATTGACAGATTGATAGATTGATAGATCGATAGATTGAAAGATTGATAGATTGATAGGTTGACATATTGATAGGTTGATAGATTGAAAGGTTGATAAATTGACAGATTGACAGATTGATAGATTGATAGAATGACAGATTGATAGATTGATGGATAAATATATTGAAAGATTGATAGATTGACATACTGATAGAATGTCAGATTGATAGATCGATGGATAGATGAATTGAAAGATTGATTGATTGACAGATTGATAGGTTGAAAGATTGATGATAGATGGATAGATAGATGGATAGATGAATAGAGAGATGGATAGATAGATAACACCTATTCCCTAAATTAAATGGGGGAATAATTTTACCGAGATTGCACTGCAGTCGGTATCTAGGTTATTTAAAATGAAAAAGCAGCAAAGTAGGCTTGAGCAAAAAATACGAATTCACCAAGCTATTTAAAATTTTAATGTAACAAACTTTCAAATCATAAAAAAAATTTATTTTTATTTAAATCGGGAGTAAGCGCATTTCAGTGAATATTAAGTGTATTATATTCACAGTTAAGTACATAAAACAATGCCACGTTTCCGTGGGCGAGGGGGAAATATTGGTCGATAGTAGTTTAAGTAAAAATTTATAGCATAATGTTTAAATTTCACACAAAGAATGAATAAAAACCTAGAGTATTTAAAAACATACTACTTTACCACTTTTATTACTTTTGCCCAATATCAACCTGTACCGGGAGAGGAAACGAGCGCGGGTCATACGAAGCTGGCGCGAAGGCTCGCGGAGCGAGCCTTGGTGCCAGCTAGTATTTCTATATAAATCAAAATAAATTTCGGTTTCTAATATATGCAAAAAAAAAAAAAAAAAAAGTAAGGGTGTTGTAGTCAGACGGGTCTGACCAAAAATTACGCGACACAGACACACAAATAAAATTCAGCATATTTATAAGGCGCTCAAGGGGCCCATACACGGACATTTTTTAAAATTCTAATCGGAGGCTTAAATACACGGTCAAATTCTAAGTTTCATTAAAATATTTCTAAAAAGTCAGATTTTGAGGCAGTTTGGGATTTTTTTGACAGACCCTAGTACTGGAGGTACCCGTAATAATGAATCGATCAAGAAAATTTTTTGAAAGGATGTTTATAACTACAAAGGAAGCATAAGCGCAAAATTTCGTGCAAGTCCCATTTGAATTTCAGGTGTAGGCGAACATTTTCAAAAAAACGCCCTTCCACCTCGCCCACTTTTGCAATATTTAAAAATTATATTATTTGCTTTTAAACAAATTTAAATATCAAATTTCATCAAAACATCTTGAAAAACTCCGGTTTTAAAGCAGTTTTTGTGATTTTCGTAACAAACCCTTGTAATGGAGGTAACCCTTAAAATGATCCGATCGGATCCATAATCGAACATGTTATTTCTTATGGCTCTGTGACACACATACCGAATTTTTTAAAGATAGTCCAACTCCTTCGATAAGAAAACTGTATACAGACAGACAGACAGTCTCAGACAGTCCTCGCGACGCGGATTATTTCTGTATGTTATATATTTTGTATGGTCTACCTCGACTGGTTCTGGGTGTTACCCACAACCACACAAATGCAATATACCCTCGACACAAAGTGTGTCGGGTATACAAAGCAATGATATATATCTGAAATAAGTTGACAATGCCCAATTTCTCGAAGACTTTTAAAGAAGTACAACTTTTCTCATAATTTCATCCCAAATTTTTGACAAAGACGATTTTTTAAGAACAAGCATTTTGTTATGCTGCTTAAAAGTCCCTCTTGGAGTTTTGGGTGGTATTCATTTTAAACGGCAAAAGGAAATGAAGTAAATTAAATTGCAAAGCAATTTTGTAAATAATAATTTAGGTGATGCGAAGGTTTCTTATAATATCCCCTTAATGCATGCAAAAAGTTTTCACAACGTGCTAAGATCTTCAGCCTCTGTCGTCTGGTGGTAACTTTATATATATAAATCCAAGACTCAAATTTATGTTCTATATTTGCTACAATTTAAAAATTCACGACTTTACCTTCTTCTATGGTTGCTGGAAGAATGTAGTCATTTGAGCTTCTTTTTCCGGGGACAGCACGCTTATGGAAAAACCAATTTCTTATATCGTATCACTCATAAAACTGTCCAAAAAAAAAAAAACATTGTGCACTTTATAAGGCACCAAATCTGTAACACTTCGATGAATTGAAAACTGTAACGGACGAAAAAATGTATCTCAAGTACTAATATATTTCTTATCAATTCCAATATCTACAAATTGCAAACGCAGATACATTATGTTACACAAACCACTATTTAACTCTGCGCTAGTTCAGGATTATCAAAGAGAAGCTTATAAAACAGAAAATAACAAAAGCACTGTAAAATAGTTTTGTATGTTCAAGGCAAGGCAAATGCTCGACGAAATTTAAGGTAATATTCAAAACAACAACTTCAGAACAATTCTTATTCCATACAGATGGAAAGCCAAGTGCCCACATGAGTGAATTTATTATGAATATCCACTCGACACGATTCCGTCAAATGAAATAAGAGGTCTGAACAGTACTAACGAGGGCTCTTCTTAAATCGCTTCTGGATAGCTCTCAAATAAGTTTTCCCATTAATACCTTTGCTTTTTAGTGCCAACAGTGAAATTTTAGGGCTGCTCATTCGCGCGTCTGGTGTCTTAAAACATCCCCTCAACTTAACATCAACAAATGTAGCCTATGAAATAAGACTCAATTCGATACGATCAAATAAAGCAACCTCATTGCAACCAATGAAAAAGAGCTAACATTGTTGAAGTGACAAACGACCTTATGCTCAGCCCTCACCCATGCTCTGTTTGCCAAACGGCAATGATTGGTTCGAATTTAAGCATCATATATTTCAAACGAGTAAAAGAGATGAACTATTATCTTAACGCTTGATTCTACAGACGAGAACAAAAATCTTACTCGGAAAAATATGCGGAAAGAGGAAGTTCCCACTTTCAAGAGTTTCAAATTTTTAGTGGACAGGCTTCACAAATTGCACCAAATACATAAAAAAAATATAGAGTTTAGTTAAACATTGTCTAGTGTGCTTTTCTTCAATATTGCCTTTTCTTTTGAGAAATGCATGAAGGTTTTGAAACGTACTTAAGTAATTTTTTTAGACTTTGACCTACTAACGGGCGTTGCAAACCTTTTAATACCCGACACATTCTGTGTCTTTTTTTTTATATCTGTGCTATTTTTAATATAAAGAGGGTTTTAAGGCCATAAGGCCGAATTTTGTTGCATTTCTTTATGAAAACTGCCGCTTTGTCACGCCCACTTTTCCAACGTTTTTGAATTCTTATTTGAGACTTAAATATACGCTCAATTCTGTTTCATTGAAATATTTTTAAAAATTCGCTAACAAGCGATCTGGAAGCGTTTTTGCTTAGCATTCTGAAAGGTCCGTGTTCGAACCCTGTCTCAGGCGAAAGAAATTGTGGAAAAATCGGGGCATGGAAAAGGTAAAGTAAATTTTGATCTTGGAAAAAGGAAAAATTGATGCACTCGGGAAGGACAAAGTATAGTTGCCAGCGATTAAGTTCGAAGTAACGATACTACCTTCAAAAACGTGTGTGTCGTCATGTCATGCTGTTTTAAAAATTCCTATGAGAGTTCTGCTCGAATCTTTCTTTTTATTTTTTTCCCATAAAAAGATTGGTTGCAAGCTCTTTATTCCTCTAAAATTTTTATTATAATTTAGTAGATATTATTACCTATTTTTTCCGCAAAAATAAAAATCACAAAAAAAAAATAAAAATCCGGTCGCATGACCGGGGATTGAACTCGCCGACATCAGATTGTTTGGCAATATCTCTAATTTCTTTTTGCTCTATGCATAATTTTTTTTTTATAATTTATAAGAAAAATTCTCATTTTTTTCTGTCTCTTTATTTAAACCAAAAAAGATTAAATTTAATTCCTTTTTGGCATTGTTATATATAATAACCAAAATTAGTATTAAATTTAAACTTTAGTTTTTACTGTGAAGAGAAAAACAAATCGTTTATTACAACGAAAAATTTAACGAAAAGTTAAGAAGATTACTTCTAAATTTTGATATGAATTCTTGTAAAAAAACAAGGTCGGTGGGTCGATCCCTGCTCCAGTGAGCGTATATTTTGTTCTTTTATATCTGTTCCGAAAGAAAGGGTATATTAAGTTTGGCACGGAGGTTGTAACCGACCAAAGGAGTCGTGATAGATATAAATATATTTATATATATTCTTGATCAGGGTGACGAGAGGAGTCGATCTAGCTATGTCCGTCTGTCTGTCTGCCGTTCAAAAAATAGCGTTTTGTAATTTGCTCCTAAGCCATCTTACATGGCTCATATTAAAATTTAGCATGGACTTCAACCAGATAAACTTCCAGGAAACTGCATACAATTTTTTTCGTAGTCCTATCTGGGGTTTTGAGCAGTGTTTCCGAAGTTTCAAAAATCACGATTTTGAAAATTTTTCGCAGATAACTTTTTCACTACCTATAGGTGTACATCCCGGACTATTGAAATTCGGAGATACAATATAGACCTAGGCTTTGGCCGAAAAAAAAAATTGAGACATCGCTATAATATCATACACATTTAAAAAAACTTTTATCTGTGATTCTCATATTTTTATATAAAACGGATTTCTTATTACTACGTTTTATTTTGTATTTAGCCACCAAACATAGTCCCCACTTACGGGTAAATTTTTACCGTAACCACAATTTGTGAAATTAGCGAAATTCGCAAAAATTTGATTTTCACTATTTTGAATAGAGCATTTCGCAGCTAGATATAATGCCCTCTTATCGTTAAAATTTGACCATGTCCACTATTCGGGGAAATTTTGTGCTAAATAATAATTTCGAGTTTGAGAAGCATAATCGAAGTACAGACAAGGTCTAACTAGATATCCAAGCTAGAACAACAAAAATTGCAGGAATTTTCGTTAGGGTATTGTTATAACATATTTTAAGCTGTGAAAAAGGTATGTGTCCAATAGGGCTGCTCTTAACTCTATGGAGAAATTTTGTAGCGAGTTTCTGATCGGTCTCAGGGTCCAGAAGTGTTCCATTAGACATGGAGGAGAAACGTGAGAAATTTGTAGGCAATCGGATAACGGGAACCCGTGGCAGTTTTCAATTGAAGTTTGGGAAATTGGCAAAAATAGAGAGGAAACGGCCCTTAACTCCCCACAAGGCGCCCCTACGGATATATAACGTATGGCCAACCCCCATTATTTTTTTACTCCGAAAATTTTTTCTGAACAAACTTACCCCCTATCTCCCCTCCTTAAGGGGGCTCCCATACAAAAATAATTTTTTAAAAACTTTTCCCCCCATCTTCCTAACTAGCCCCAGAGTGCTCCTAGAGGAGTCAAATGTATGACCGACCCCCATTAACTTTGTCCCCCTAACATATTCTCCGAACATACTTAACCTCTATCTACCCCCCTTAAGGGGGCTCCCATATAAAACTACCTTAATTTGAGCAAAAATTCAATTCAAAAAAAAAATTCAAACCTCAATCTATGACGAGTTTTTTGAGACTATAACCATTAAAATCGGTTAGTAGTTTCTATTCATAAAATTAATTCAAAACAAAAATTTTATTGAAACGCATTATTCACTGTTTTCACGTTCGTTTCTTGGGTCTTCGCATGTCTCTCTCGGTCTGTACGCATGGCTCTCTGTACGCATGCAAAGACTCAAGAAACGAACGTAAAAACAGTGAATAATGCGTTTCAAAAAATATTTGTTTTGAATTAATTTTATGAATAGAAACTACTAACCGATTTTAATGGTTATAGTCTCAAAAAACTCGTCATAGATTGAGGTTTGCGGCACTTGACTCGAAAATATATTTTTTTTCTACTAGGGTCATTATTTGGCCAGTTAGGGGATGGAACCCAAAATTCAGTTTAAAAAAAAGGTAATAAAATATATCATATTATTAAAACACACCAAAAACTAATCCAATATTCTTCATATTAGGCTCGTTTAAAAGGTAATTTTGTAAATTTTTCGAATATGCATGCTGAACATGCTCTTTCTTGTTCCTACGGCATCTATATTATAGATTGAAGTTCGTGAGGCATTTTTCTTTAATTTAAGCCTAATTTTGTATGGGGACCCCCCTAACGAGGGGAGATAGAGGGTAGGTATATTTGAAGAAAATGTTTGGGGTAAAAAAATAATGGGGGTCGGTCATATATATCAGCCCCCTAGGAGGGGTTTGACTGTAGTGACGGCCATTTTGTATGAATTTTTGCTCAAATTAAGGTAGTTTTATATGGGAGCCCCCTTAAGGGGGGAGATAGAGGTTAAGTATGTTCCGAGAAAATGTTAGGGGGACAAAGTTAATGGGGGTCGGTCATACATTTGACTCCTCTAGGAGCACTCTGGGGCTAGTTAGGAAGATGGGGGGAAAAGTTTTTAAAAAATTATTTTTGTATGGAAGCCCCCTTAAGGAGGGGAGGTAGGGGGTAAGTTTGTTCAGAAAAAATGTTCGGAGTACAAAAATAATGGGGGTTGGCCATACGTTATATATCCGTAGGGGCGCCTTGTGGGGAGTTAAGGGCCGTTTCCTCTCTATTTTTGCCAATTTCCCAAACTTCAATTGAAAACTGCCACGGGTTCCCGTTGTCCGATTGCTTCCAAATTTCTCACGTTTCTCCTCCATGTCCAATGGAACACTTCTGGACCCTGAGACCGATTGAAATTCCATTTCGGGAATTAAGAGCAGCCCTAGTGTCCAAACGGCTGAGCCGATGTAAGCCTCTTTACTTGTTTTTTGTTTTTGGAAAAGTATATAATGCAATATTTCAATTATTTAAAAAGCTGAGAAATAAAATAAACTGGTAGTACTTTTTATTCTTACAAAATTAAAAAAATGATTCTACGAGGAATTTTTGAAAGAGCATGACGTTTTGGAAGGCGCGATGAAAACAGCTTTCTTCTTATTGGTTGGCGGCAACTTACTTTCTTGCTCCCCGTATTTTTTCCTTAAAACTTACTTGCTTGTTTTACTCTCCATTTTTCCACAAATTCTTTTGTCTGCGACAGGGTTCGAACTCGGACCTTCCATATTACAAATCTAACACACTTCAACTTCGCCAACGCGAGATCTCATTTGTGGTTGCTAGATTTGTAATATCAATGTAAGTGCAAAACAATTGCTTTGTCTTTTAAACTAATTCAATCAATAGGTCTTGCTTTTAATATCAAAAAGGCGATTAAAGCAATTTGCTTCCAATAACGATATCTTATCAAAACGTCATGTTTATAAGAATTTCAGATAGTTTGATTGATATCAACAGAAATAATAAGATTTTCACATAAATTATATGTATGTGGAGATCTATTAAAATGTTTCAATACGATTTTCTCTATGTCTTTAAAGGCTGAATAGGAACTTGTTTTCTTCCACAGAGTGGATCAAATTTTCGTCTTATATTAAAAATTTTGTCCTCATTTTTACTGTTTTTCGTTTTGAATGAAATGAAGATAACACCTTCATATATAAGAAGTTAAGCACTTTAATAACTATAAGGTTAAGATTCGTTAGAAACAGCAAGTGTCATTATGTAAATATAAAATTGTTACGCAACAACACGAACGACTGAAAAGTTTTCTTCTAATTTGTAGCCGATTTCCTTTTCAATAAATTTCAGATAAAATGGAAGATCAAAATAAAAAGGTGTTTTACCGAGTATTTCGTCAATTTTTTCCCTTGACACTCTCTTTTGTCACGAAAATTTTTTACACGGAAATCTTTTTATTTTTGTATTGCATTTTTCGTTGTGGACAGC